>PVKB01000707.1:0-405659 GCA_004027205.1 Ctenodactylus gundi
TAAAAGAGTAATAAACTATGTGATTCATGATTTCAGTTGTAAGGAATAAAAAACAATTCTGACTAACAGAAGCAAAAGAAATATTTATGTGGAAGGTTTTAGGAAAATCATTGTATCATCACAAAGACAGTGGGCTAGATTGCATAAATTCAAGAAATCATGAGAGGAACAAACATAAGAGAGAGAGTGGTAAGGAAAGAAAGAAGGAAGAAAAATAAGGGAAAGGAAAGAAAGGAAGGAAGGAAAAAATAAAGAAAAGAAAATGAAGAAAAATAAAGAAATAAAAGAAAAAAGAGATACATGTATACCCATGTACATAGCAGCACAACTAACAATAGCTATAATATGGAAGTCACCAAAATCCCCATCAAGAGACTAATGGATACACAAGCTGTGTTATTTATACAGAATGGAATACTATGCATCTATAAACTTCAACAATGTGGAGGCTTTTACCGGAAAATGGAAAAATCTTGAGAAAATCATGCTTAGTGAAGTGAGTCAGAAGCAGAAGGTGAAACATCAAATGGTCTCTCTGATGTGAGAGACCCAGACCACAACTCCTACGGAACTTAAAACGAAAAACAAAGTGAAGCTGGGTGGTAGGGTGTGGGAGGGAAGGAGGGGAAGGTGTGGGGGGACAAAAGGAGAGTGGGAAAGTCCTTGTCACCTTGACAAGATACGTATGTGCACAAAATGCTCAACTTCATTGTAAACCTTAAATCTTGCACTAACACATATCAGTAAAATGGAGGAGAAAAAGAAAAAAGAAAAAGAATACAAAGAGGAGGTCAGTGTGCACACTGAGGACCCCTCATTCATGACTTGCTGCCGCTGCCCTTGGAAGTCAGGCCTACGCATACGTTCTAATCCAAAATAAGACGGATTCTAATACAAATGTTTTAGAAATGAACAGATTAAAAAAGAAGTATGTGGCACATCAGTACAGTCTTTTTCTCATTTTCCTACATTTTCTCATCTTTCTTCTTTCTGGAATTATTATTGGAGCATGTTTCCACTTTTTTGATTATGTTACAAGATTTTTTTTAACCATCCTTGTTTTTAATTTATTTTCTTTTTGTGGGACAGAATTTCCTCAGCCTTGTCTCAAAATTTTAAATCTCCTGAAACCCTTCCTTGCTGTTATTCAGTACCTTGTTTTGAAGCCTTCCATTCTTGTTATCATTTGCTCTATTGAGGAAGGTGTTTGTCATAGAGTTGACTGGCTCTATGATGAGAATACCTAAAATATTGTTACCTTCAAGCCCTTGATGTATTTTTTTTTTTTGGAAGATGGGTTTTGAAGCCTTGAATAATGCGGACTTAAGTGTTGGAGTCTATGAGCAGGACAGGGGTCTTTGCAGATTAAAGTTCTATTTCCTGAGAGGACAGGTTTCTCTTCATTTCTTTCTGCCTTTTTCTTTTTTTAATGACCAGAAAGTAAAAATCTTGACATTCAATCTGTTGAGAAAACAAACCCTGATGTTCTTCCACAAAGTATTAACATATTCCATACAAGTTTACTCTTTGACTTTGTTAGAAAAAGCTTCATCTCACCCTTATCTTCAGCTACATCTGGTCTCTATGTGCCCTGAGTTTTCCAGGAATTCTTCAAATGTTCATCTTGACTCACATGGCGGTGTCACTGGGGACAATCATTGTATATGTGCTAACTACTAATACTACTATATAAGTCTATTCCAGTTCACACTCTTCTAAAAGATCTATGTTATTTCTGTTTTCACTGGTATCTCCTCTCCGAAGCATTATTATTTCTGGTTGCCAGTGTCTTTAGATAGAAGGAAATGTTGAGAGAGATTATATTTATATATTTAGTGATAAGATTAAGGGAGTTAAGATAAATGCCATTTTGGTAAGGAAGAGACGGTATTGTCCTAGAACTGTAGTAGTTACACAGCAGACAAAAAAAAAAAAGGAAAAAAAAAGCTAACATCCTAGGCAAGAGAACATTTTAACTTACATGGAAAATGTATCTCACAAATGCAATTAACATAAAGATTGTAAAATAGACAGTCTTGGATTCCTCAGGTGGGATCCACTTAATCGAAGTTCTTCAACAACAAAGAAGCTTTTCTGGCTGTGGCCACCAGAAAAGACTTTGGAAGGACATTTCTTCAAATGACACGCTGCAGGTTTTGGAGATGGAGTAATGGATCTTTGAGTCTCTGTGTACTTAAAAGTTCAAGAATACTTCTTCTCTTATATAGCCTCCAGAAAGGACTGCATCACAGTTAGATCTTAGCCCGGTGAGGGTAAGTGCTGTGCTGTGGTTTAGATCTAGAGCACCACCCCCCCCACCCCGTCCAAAGTCTCATGTCTTTGCGGATACTGTGTACTTGCGGAAGGTGGGACCTGGCTGGCAGAGGCAGATGCTTGGGGCTTGACATAGGGGCATGTGCTGATTCCACCATTTCTTCTAGACTTGTCTCTGTTGTGCCATGCTGCTGTGAATATCTCTGTCTCTGGAGCACCAGCTCCAGCTCTGGCTCCAGCTATGGCACCGTCACGTGATTGCATCATTTTTCAGCTGGCCACTTGTGAATGTACTGTGACTTTCTAAAGCTGTAAGATGAAATAAATCTTCTCTCTCTAAAGGTGTGCATATCAAGCACTGAGTCACAGCAATGAAAAAATGAACAAGTCATGTTGGAATTGCGAGGCAGAGGATTGTAAAATCTATGTGTCAATCAAAAATCACTAATAAACATTGATTTTTATGGAAACAAAAGAAACTAATACAGAAATGGAATGAATAATGGAAAAGAATGCCAAGAGCCCCGAGAAACTATCTCTCAGGAAGTTGCCGGTAGAAGCTGCAGCCTTCCCAGAATTTAAGTCTGACATGCAGTAATGAAGTAAGTGTTGTGAGCACGGAGAAATTACACCCAACAGCACTCTTCCTTATTTCAATTTTTTTAACAGTCATTCTGTTGGGCACAATTAACAAATAATGTGAAGTGGTAAAGGATGTGATTTGCAAAAATCAAAAAAGAGTAGAACATATCCATAGAAATAAAAATAGAAAACCTAGCATTAATTTGGCATTTGTTTGCTTTGTCATTGTTTATATACATTTTTTTTATATTTTTTTAAAAACAGAATCTCACTAAATAGCTGAATCTGGCCTCGAACTCACTATGTAGCCCAAGCTGGCCTTGACCTCATGGAAATTCTGCAGCCTCACCCTCCCAAATGTTAAAATTGCCACCTTATACCACCATGCTGAAAATTTTTACTATTTTTTAAAGCAACTTAGAAAGCAGTGCAATTCTTGGCAATAATACATTCGACAGTACAATTAGTTTTTTATTTCTTTAAAATGGGTAAGTAATTGTGTTATTAATTTACATTATTATAAAAATGTAGTACCTGACACTTATTGAACACTTATGCTTACTGGACATATTTACAAGTACTTTTGTTTCAATCTATTTAATATTCCACACAGATATCTGAGGGAGTTAGCATTCTTACTATTTTTTTTTCATTTCTTGCATTTTTTTTAGAACAGGATACCCAGAAAAATAAAATAAAGCAACTTTCTGAAACATTCCTGTTTCCTGAGTGATGACCAACACAAGTGCTTTACGGTAAAATGCTTCATTTCCATTCTGTAATGTAAAACAGAATAATGGTAGTTGATAAGTTGTAGAATGCCTTCCATGTTTCATGTAAAGAAAATAAGGATCTTTTCTAAAGACAAGAAATGCCACAACAATTTTCTGCGTAGACTTCATTATATGCCTTATTCGAGCTTCCCCCCCCACACACCCTTTATCTTTGTCTTTCAGCATTTATTTGTGTGGGTGTGTTTGTAATTACTGAAAGGTAATTATTTTACCTAAAGCTCTTAAGCAGCGAGAGTCAGTCCTGAATACTTATTGACTTCCCCTGGGTTAGAGCACTGCACTAGAAACCATGGGATTAGTGGAAGAAAAAAGTCCTCACGGAGGAGTTCAAAAGAATATGTAAACAATTACAAAACAAAGTGATACATATAATGAGTACATACAGTCATGGAAAGAAAAAAAGGGGTGGGGGGTGAAATATCAGTCACGTGGGAACATAATTTAGGCAGAGTAATCCTGCATTGACTGA
Source organism: Ctenodactylus gundi (assembly GCA_004027205.1). Taxonomy (NCBI): domain Eukaryota; kingdom Metazoa; phylum Chordata; class Mammalia; order Rodentia; family Ctenodactylidae; genus Ctenodactylus; species Ctenodactylus gundi. The sequence continues at coordinate 4,120 of PVKB01000707.1, forward strand.
TGTGAAAATTTTTAAAGACTACCTAGGATAAATTTTTTGAGACAAGGAAGGGAGAATAGGATGTCAAAAGAGGCAGGGATCAAGGGGACCAAGACGTAGTGAGTCTTGTAATGATTCTGTTATTCTTAAGGTAAGACATTGAAACTGTTCTCAGTAGTTTTTCTAGTCATTCGAAGTCTGAACAAGCAGCCCAATGTTTTCAACATGTCCCAACCTAAACTTAGGTTCAATCAGTCTAAAAATTGTACTGAAGTTGGTATGTATATATTTCTAGGCTTTTGTTTTAATTCAGTTTTTTCCATAATTTGACATTTCCTCTCATTTTCCTCACACTGACTGACATCTAACCATCTAAGATGAACCAATAACAGATAAAAATGATAGTTGCTCTTTTTGAGAAATAAAAAGATTGATCAGTCTAAAAATGAGTTGCATCAGATTCTACATATTTTTTCACTGGTATTTCTTTTATCCAGCCTTCTGTAACTGTTAATCTTTCTGTTTGCACTGATGTAGCATTAATGTATATATCGTGTAATGTAATAAATGGTGTGTAGAGTAAAAATTACTTAGTTGTGCATTCTCATTAATTCTCCTTCGTTAATTCTCCAGCTATTTATAGTAATTCACAATTGTTTGGTCAGGAGGAATGCCCTGATGTAACTTTGGAAGTCCTTTATTGAATAACCTTGATGCTGAAGGACTTTCTTTGGACCAAAATTATTAATCTAATACCTCTACTGCATGATTTAAAAAGACCTCAGTAGTAACAGTTTTTTTTTTACTTTTTTTCTGCCATATGGCATCACACTTTTAATGTGAAAATGCAGAGCCACTTACCCAAAACTGCAAGGATATTCTTGCCATTTTGCTCTGTGCTAATTTGTACAGAATCCCACCAATAAGATTTCAATGATGAGTAATGTTGGGATTCATGCTAAGAGATTATTAAGCAAACCACTGTGTTAGGTTAGCCAAATGGTACAGGTTTCTTTCCTATGAATCTCTTATATTCTAGCTTCCAATATAGGTGAGCCCTGTAGAACAGCTAGAGGAAAGCACAATCCACATACAAAAGTGGCTTGATTCTTACACTACAGATAAGAGTGGAAGACCATATTTGGCCACATGCACGTTGGCTATTGTAATAACTCTAGATTATGGTTGACAAATAGAACTATTGACAGATTGTGGTGAATAAATCTTTGTTTTACTCAGTTGTCTTGTGCATTGTAGAATGCTTAGCACCATTTCTGCCTGTATCTATTGCATGTCAATAATCTGTTATATATCAATTTTTCTAACACGTTGATTTTTTAAAATGATATGGAGTGCTTGTTTTTAAAAATACTGGATATTGCTATAGAAATCAAAGCTGTTACAACAAATCAAACTGAACTTTGAATTTAATTCAATTCTGAATATCTTAAATATTTTGAAATGCAGAATTTATATCCAGAGTGAGGAGCTCAGTGGACAGAAAGTTAACTAAGAAGGGAATGATTTGATTTCAAGTGAAGTGGAATTTTTACTAAAGTGACTTAAAAAGATTCTTTCTCAAGGCAGAACAGATATAAATATGGAAGGTGGGAACAAAGGAATCTGATCAAACATCAAAGACGAGGATGGGGTTAAGGGATTTACTAAGCTTATTTAAAAGGATTCTGTGCTAATTGAGCTAGTAGACCAGAACATAGAAGTCCAATGTCAAGGGTTAATTAAGAAATGTCCAAGGCACCTCACTAAATATTGTTAAGGAGAGAAGTTCTGTCAAACCACCCAACCTCATGTGGTGAAAATAAAAATGTTTGTAAACATTGTCTTTAAACAGTTAGGCTAAATTAATTGGATGTTAGCTCCAAATGTGCCAGATGATTTCACTTTTGTTGAACAAGATGTGTTTGTTAGGTTAGTAATGGCATTGATACTCAAAATTATATGGTGAGAAGCAACAGGTAGTAGATGTCAACTATGAAATATCCCCTCACCTTCATTCCATCAGGTGATTCATCCTCTTTCATATAGGCTTTTGTCGTTGTTCTTTTAAATGACTTCCTAACAGAAAAAAAAAAACATTGCGAGCTATTTTGGTACTCACAGTCATGATGAAATTTCCTTGTCCCCCATTATTAGCCAGAATTTAAAATGATTTAAAAAGGGGGAATGAAACAAAATAATCATTTATTAATTTTATAGGTAGAAACTAGTTCCTTTCCAAAAAGATACGTGCTACTTATACTTTTTATATTTCTCTGGTGAGCTGAAGGAATTCTCAGGCACAAATGAGTAAACATACTTGATGTGGCTATTAAGTTTTTTACATTGTGATTGTTCATGCAGGTTGTTTATTTTAATGATCTGCATAAATGAGATTATGTTCTTATCTATTTCACTTTGGTTTCCTTTCTGATAATATTATGATACATCAATTGTAATAGAACAGGCACTGTTTTCTGCAACTCCTACAATTATTAGTTCTAGAAAAGCAAAGTTTTTCATTCGTTTTACACAATTCTCCTCTATTAAAAACATAATAATTAGACATTGAATATGCTAGAAATTATATACCTTATAAACAGATTTATAAACAGAATAAAGCAACTTAGGTCAAAACAAAAGTATCAGGCAGCCATAAAGATCTATAAATTCATTAATCTACCATTTCATTCTTCCTTAGTCATCTCATGTTTAATAAAATTATTTGAAGCTTTCTTTGATTTAAATGGCTAGTTTTGCCTTAAACTGTCAAATGTGTAAATTTAAGCATATGAATTTTGAAAGCACAATTCCTGTTGGTTTACACCATATATTAAAATTTTGGTTCTGTCTGAAAAAAAAAGTAGACATTTTGTTTTAGCCAACAAACTTCACTGAAGCGACAATTTGGCCTTTCTGTGCTCTCACACAGGTATTTACAAGTGTTGTAAATATTACTAGTTCACTTGTTAAAACACATGTTTTACCTTCAAAAGGAAAATCGTAGTGAGTCAAGAATGGGTGTCCAATATTAGACAGTCTAATAACTTTTCACAGTGATTCTCATGCATGGCTAACTTGTCATAATCTTTTTCTTCAATGAAAAGTTTTACACATTTTGCTTATATTTCAAGAACTCTACCTCAAAATAAATTCAGTAGTTCTTCTTGGTAAAAAGTACACAACTCAACTTCCGTTGCCATTTTCAATAGGTTTTAAATGACACAGGATATCTGAGAAACACTAATATAATGAAGGAAGAGATGGGAAATAATCAGCAACCATGTAAGCAAGTCCTTAAAATACTTACATCTCAAAAGATGACTAATGATAGGATCAAGTGTAGGTTTACTGTGGTGGTACATGATTGATTGAGATTGTCATGTCTGACTTTTGTTGAAACAGGGTTAATGACATTACTTTGTCATATGTCTCAAACACAGCTTGGTAGGATTAAAGAATATTAGGGTGTCTTAGTTTTTACAATGTTGACAATGTTACATAAATTATACTGTGATGATAATATTTTCTACATGAACTTCACAAAAGAGTATAAGGAAACATTTAGTCTGTAACTTAGGATTTTTTTTCAAGAATATGTTTACTTGCTACCTGTATTTTTCAAGTAATTGTATACTTTCTATAAGTTAATTTAATCGTCGTGATAATCCACTTACTGTTGTTATGACAAAATGCCAGAGACCTCTGCTTTTTAAAGAAATAAAGTTAATTTAGTGCACAACTCTAGATGCTGAAGAGCGTGGGCCATTTTTGGTCTCTGACGATGTTTCGAACTGCACGATAACTTGGTGAAAGTGTCACATGGCAAGAGTGTGTTTGAAAATAATTAGCTTGTATTGTGAGAAAGGAAGCCGGGACTGGGAGAAGCCAGGTCACTCTTTTATAATAATCTGTTCACACAAGAATTAACCTAGTCTTATAAGAACTACATTAAAGCCTTCCAATGTTAGTGCTCCATGCTCTAATCAATTCTTAAAGGCCACTACATTGACTCTATATGTCCAGTACATATATCCTTGAAGAAAAATCTATATCAAACCCATAGCATTTACTTTCTTTTTTGAGTCTAAAGCCAGTGATTCAAATATCAAGTCATATCAAAAGGAGTTATGTAGTGAAATCTTTCTCAGTGATTTCTTCATTTACCATTTTTTTCATACACCAAAGAATGGTGATTAGTTTTTCCATGTGTCTTTCTAAAATTTTTAATACATGCGCAGGCAAATAAATAAATATTTCTTTTCTGTAATTTTATCCTTACACTGTTTTCACTTTTTTCATGTAAAAATATATTTGGGATATCTTTCTATAATAGTACAAATAATTTACTTGCATCTTTTTTATCATTATGCAGATATAAATAACTTATAGGTGTTGGTTCCAATCTTAATGTTTCACACACAATATATGAGATTTACATGAAAATATGTAACTTAATATATTAGTACTTTATTTTGAGGATTAAATTATTTCTAAAAGTTCTGGGAGGAATAAATACTAAATCAAGAACTGGAAAACTTTTGGGAGCAAGACCATAAATCCTAGTTCTCTTTTGTCTTTATTAAGAAAATAGATTAATTTAATTAATTTCTACAGGTTTATTTCATAAAGGAATTAATCACATTCATAGAGGCTTCATCTTCATGATGTAACCATTTCCTAAAGATCAAATTTCTTAATATCATCATTTTAAGGATTCCAAAAAGGAATGTCAGGTGAATTCAAATATTTAGGCCCTATGAGACTGAATCTTCAATAATCTCAGTATCTTTAACATTTCTAAATCCTATTATAAAACACTACATTTATATTACATTACCTCACAGCCTAAATCCTTTCTGCTTGTTTTTCTTTCCAACATTATTTCCTTTTCTTCTCAGGAAATCAGAGTACCTTGTTTTATTTTTTTGCTTATTTGTTTGTTTGTTTTGTTATTAATGAGACTTCCTAAGACCCAGGGTGTTTCTTCTCCATTTCAATTCTCCAATATACCATTTTTTATCGATTATTTTTATGGTGAAACTTCCCAAGAGCACGTAGTAGGCATTGTTTTATTTATTTTCTCTTTTAAAGGATATGATATAACTCTAAATTTAAAATCATTATACAAATTAAGAACAAATTAATATATACATCTCAGTACTCTTTTTCAATTCAGTGTCTATATTTATGTTGATAAATTAAAACCGTACTGATCATAAAATGAGCATGAAATTCTAATGCAAATAGAGGATGCAAAATCAGTTTATAAATACCAATGAGAATAAAATTTAATTTACCAGATTTCCTAGAATAACTTCATCTTTTCTTACTTGTTGCTCCTTTAGATGTATTAACAATTCAAGCTTTTGTCCAACAGGCACTGAAGTAGAAACCATGATCGTTTCCTTTACATACTTCTACTGGAGCTTTTTCAGTAGTTTCCCAAGTTAACTATATATCAGCTCTAATCTTTACAAACAGAAACACCCAACAAGACTGCATTGTTTAACAAAAATACTATGCTCAGCAGACAAAGACGGCTGTAGTTAAAATTCCCTGAGTGATCTAGACACTACCTACTTCCCCAGCATCATCTAAAGCACTTTGGACTTGTCTTTAGTTCTGTATTTACAGTGGACTATTTCCATATTGAATATCACCTACTAGTCACTCAGAGCTCCAAGCACGTGGCTACTTCTGTGAGGGATGTTTGTCTGTTCTATCCCTCTTCCTGAAGATGGCCACCAGGCACACAATCATTTAGAGAAATGACTTGTTACATTCAGTTTCTTTTCTACCCTGCAGTTGTTTCCACTTACATTTTTCTGCTATAGTCATTGTTACATGACTATTATTTCCAAAAACTATGAAGTCCATGAATGTCTCTTGATTTTTTTTTTGTTGTTGCTGTATACCACTGCCTGCATCTTCTATCTAGAACAATTCGTCATTTCACTTCCTAAAGTGTATTTCATTAATCAGATATGCACATACATGCAAGTCAGGAACACGTTTTTTTTTCAAAACTCAATCACTTTACTTAAAAATGCACATCATATGAAAGGAACTAATCAGACACTTATTTAAGCCAACTGGAAATACTGTATCTTTATTTTGCTGATATCTATTCATCTTATTACCTGACTTTGAATATTTGCACTTTGATGACCTCAGAATTTTTGGTTTCTATGTTCTTATAAGTTACCTAAAGTTTATTTTAAAACTATGTTTGATATTAGTGTTAAATATAAGAAAATATTAAATTAAACTTTAATGCTTATGTTTTATACCCATCTCGCTGCAATAAAATTGACCATAAAATAATTGTATTTTTTTCTTCAGAAAAATCAGGCTCACTTTTTCTGCAAATTCTCAGAAACATTGCTTCTGCTGTTAATTTATTGTTTCGTGTTTCTCCGGGGGGGGGGGTACAATAGAATAAACAGATGGATAGATGGACAGGTGATGGTAGTGATGATTAAGATCATGTATAAATATGTAGATAGGTATTTTGGAAAGTAGCTGATAAGATGATGTGTCTTGACTGTCATATGACATGTTATCTGCACGCTGGTAAATGAGAGAAGAGAGCAGTAGTGCAATTCAGTTTGAGTCTGAAGAACAGGGGAACAGTGTTGCCATCAATAGCTTTGCACTCAGGCATTGGAAGAAAGCTGAAGAACCAGAAAATTGTGTGCACTCAGAATGAAAGATGGATGCACCAGACCAAAGAGGATGAGAATACACGCTTCCTCCTAGCCTGCAGGGGACTTAGTCCTCCGCAGACGCAGTGTTGCTGTAAGGGATGTTCTTTGCCCATTCTTCTGATTCAAATGTCAGTCTGTGTTGCAAACAACGTCACAGATACACCCAGATATAATATTTCACCAGCTATCTGACTGTTATTTAAACCATCCAATTGACAATTGTTTATTTTTGACCACTAGAAAAATGTCTTCCTGTTTCCATGACACTGATCATATTAAAATAAGGATAATGGCTATGTAAAAAACTTAAGAAATTAGCAATTGTTTTACTAAGTAAAAAAAAAAAAAAAGCTGCCAATAGCACTTGTTTTTGTGAAAAAAAATGCTTTGAGAACTGATGTTATGGGGTCAATTTGTGAGTTCTTCTTTAGTATTCAAGAGTGTTAAAATGTGCTATTGTATCACATTGTCCTAGAAGCATAGATCTTGTAAGTTAAGATATACAGCACATATAATTTACATAAAAATAAAAACCAAAACATGGAAAATGCATACGTATCTTCTATCAAAGCATACACTTTTATAGATAAAAATAGATGGTTGTACTGAACTTGCTAATTTGTTATTTCTATGGTAAGTGACCCTTGACCCAGGCTCCTTGAGAAGGAGAGTCCCTCGTCTGTGCTTTGCTCACACTCCTGTAGGTCACCCAAACAACCTCATTGGCTCACTGGCCTGGGCTGAGATGCAATCACTGTGTAAGCCCACCTGATGTGTCTTATCTGGGCTTTGTATATATTGGTGTTCACATCTCCCCAGGAAAAGGTATTCTCGACTTCAAAATGTGTTGTTTTGTAGTTCTCACATTTTATCTGGACAAAAGATTATATTCTTTTCACTGAAATTTTTATACACCTGTAACATAAAGCTTATATCAACACAACATTTAGGGTAATACTAGTTTTCTGAAGGATAAAAAATAATTATGTTTATGTTTATATAGTTGTTGTAGGAAGGAGAAAATAATTATTTATATAAACAATATATATATATATATATATATATAAACATATATATTAAATAATTTTACCTTGCATACTTTTTTATATCAGCTTTTGATAAAATCTCACTTCTAAAACAAAAGCAATAGTAAAAATAAAACAAATAAACAAATAATCATATGCTTAAACATGAGTGTAAAATATCCAATAAGAGAAACATGTAAAGAATATTGGACAGCAGACTAGAAGTGGCATGCAATTTGTAAAATCTTGTTAAAATTTCTCAAGTAACTATTACTCAGTGATTCCTAGAAGAAAGGTACTATGTCATGTAGACTGTAAATCGTCAGTGTTTTCATATGCATACCACTACTTTGTGTCTCTAAAAATTATTATGTCAAAAACAATGAAGATATTTTTCCTGTTTTAACTGATGCATTAACAGTTGTGCTCTACATATTTATTATTTTTCCAGGATTATGTTTTCAAAATTAATAAACTTATAATAGCTCATTTAATACATGGTAAGAATTATTAAGTTATTAATGGAAAACTCATACACATTTTACTGGTCCAAACTACAGATCAAGGAGGCCATGGCATGGAGTGCATAGATATTATTCTCAAGTTTCTTCACACTTAAGATTTTTTAGTTGGAATTAAATACACCCCTTCACAATGTCTTCTGTTTCTGAGAAATCAATTTCATTCAAGTAATTATGTGGTATTAAGTGAAGAATGAATTAGAAAGAAGATTGCACCATTAGTGAAATTTGTTCTTAACTTTACATAAGAAACAATGATAAGCTTTCTACTATAGCATTGCAATTTAACATAGATTAGAGATTCTTCTTCCCAGAAAAAAATGGATTTTTCTTAAGCTCTTTTTTATTGCCTCTAATAATGTGAACTTTATGCTGTGATTCCATCAAAAATTACAGAATATTTACACAAAACTTAGGACAGAAAGGTTACTTTCAAAAAATTGTTTCTCATAAAAATCAAGAACTGTGGTAAATTATTTTGCACAGAAACTTAAAATACATGTATGCATTTTAAAAATATTGCAGATTTTAGGTCACAGAGTTTTGTTGTCATCTGTTCGAAGATAACCACATTTTCTCTAGCTTTTGTAATGCTTTTTCCTGAAATTATTCATTATATTTACTTCACATTATGTTTCATCCCTAAAACAAAGCTCAAAGACAGGACTGTAGGCATATTTTATATTTTTTTAAAAAATTTATATTGATACAGGGATTGTAACAAGAATTGATATTAAGTTTAAAAATTATGGCAATTTCAAATACATATCAGTAAATCTTTTCAATCAGCAGAAGATATTGAGACTGCTTAAATCCTATAGAATTTGCTAGACTTTGTGTGACCTTCTGTCTTCTGTCAAGGCCATTCCTTACAGTTTTCTGAATTTCAGTCACTACCAGATTGTCAGTCATCAAAAGGAGCTTATGTCTGTGTTAGAGTTGCATCTTAGACTCTACCCTCATTGTTCATTTCTTTCTATTCTATTACATATTTTCCCTTCTTTTTTCACTTCTTCCTTCATTCCTTCTTTCTTTTCTTTCATCTTTCTTTTTTATCCTTTATTATTTCATTTCTTTTAGGGTACTTTTTTCATATTCTTCTGAGGTAATTAATATGCACTCACTTTTGCACACAAGAGCACGCATGTGCGCACACGTGCACACACACACACACTTTACACAGTTCAGATATTCAAGATAGAAAAGCTCTACTTGTTCCCCCTCATTACTTCTAATCAAAACTTCACTAGTTCTTTCAAAACTTCAAATCCAGATCTTTCATATAAATGCTTTCTAGCATTCTCACTCATTGATGATTGTTTGCCTCACACTCTCTCTTACTTTTCTGGAAAAATCATAACTCTTGCTATAAATAAATGTTTATGTAGTGTGTGACTACAGTCGAGATGCTGGGTATGGCAGAAAATTACACAAACATGCTAAGTAGATGTTATTAAATATTAAGGCCACGGATCACTCAAAAAGCTCACAACTATTACATAATCACTTTATATCCCTTTTAGTAATTTCACTTTTTTTTCCTAAGTTAAACCAGGGCTCCATAGTGAGTTCAAGAACAACCTGTAGTATAGAAAGAGACACTGGCTCAAAACTCAATAAATAAGTAAAATAAATTGGAATCCATTCTTTCTCCAACATTGCCTACAGATTCTACTTTCTTAGATAATAATTTACTGTTTTACATGTAAAATAACAGCTCCTGGGGGAGACAGAGGCTTCTCTTTGCCAGTGTTACCACCTTGCCTTCATCTTACCTGAACAGTCTGTATTTCATAATGAAATAATAGTGGGGTTTTCGTTGACCACTAGTCACTGAACCCTTGCTCTTAGCCCCTTCCAAGGATGCAGCTGCTAAGCTTTTATCCCACTTCCTTGTCTTTTCAGTTCCTACTGTTTATTGTGCTAATTCAATTAAAGTAAAAATATGTTTAATGAGTATAATTGTATCAATCTTTCTTGCTTAGTTCCACTGGCTGCTACTCCATTCTTTGACACTACTCCCAACGTTTCTTTAAATTCACTTGTTTCATTCATATTCACACCTGTCATCCTCACCACAAAGCACTTCAAGATTTGTATCCTTCCTACTATAGAGACAGACTTTCTATTCATATCTACTTCCTGTCTCTCCTGATTCCTAGTGGCACTTAATCGTACTTTCTCTTGGAAATTTTTGATTTTAGGTTTCTGCGTTACCAGACTCTTCTTCTATATAATTAGTTGCTTCCTCCTGATCTCTGTTGTTCTTGAATCAGAGCTCTAAATATGCCGGCATTTCAATCTCACTATTCCTTCAAGAGATGATTTCTATGTGCTAGTTGTCAACCACGAGATTTCAAACACATTTACATCAAAACCAATTTTATTTGTTTATTTTGTTTTGTTTTCTTTTTTAAGTATTGGAGATTGAACTCAGAGCCCATTTTAAAACAGCATCACAATAGGTCACTTAGCTACCTGCCCAAGTTGGACTTTAATTTGCAAAGCTTCTATCTCAAGCTCCCAAAGTGCAAGGATTACAAGTATGCTTCCCCACACCAGCTAAAAGGCACAGTTCTGATGAATTGATTCTAATTTGAAATGGTTTCTTCAACTCACTTGACAAAAGGAAGACAGTCGAAATGTTCTTATAGCCACCCCAATGTTTCTTAACCATTATGTGGCAATGGTAATTACCCACATTTCATGACAACTTTCTCCACACTTCATATCAATTTCAACCAGAACTTCTACGTTCTCAAAATATAAGAATATATAAGTGTACTTCACCAATCTACCCGCTTTTTTACTATGTATTACCTTAGTCTAAGCCACTTCAGCTCACCCAGAAACCTGAAAGAAGCTTCAAATTTATCATCATTTTGTGTTTAGTGATACTGTTGCACTCACTCCTCCCTAGGCAGGCACAGAGAAGTTTTGAAAGATAGGTGCATGCTTGTAACTCTCTTGATTAAAGCTCTCTATCACATCCCAATATAATTGATTTGGACAATCTTATTATTAATTCCCAAATGCTTATAGCCTGGTCTTTCCAACTGTTTTGCCTCTTCACTAACTGTGCTGGAGTCTCCCAGTCTTTACTTCCATTCTGGGACACTCGCACTTGCTGAGTTTTCTTCTAGACTGGGAGGCACCCAGATGTTGGCATGATCATTTTTCACTCATCAGGGAAGACTCAACCCAAATAAGCCCTCTCGAGAGTGGCCAGCCTCGATAAATCTAACACAGTAGCACCTTATGAGTCCTTGTCCAGCCACCTACTTACCACTTTTACATTCATTCACAGTGTAATCCTTATAGGATAGTATAGTATTTTCAACTTTCTTAATTGCATATTAGATATGTATTCTCTTTATAGAATATACCTCATACTAGCCACTGATATTTAAATGTTACTGATTTTTACATAGTGTCCACACCATTGTCTGACATATTTTAAATATACAATAAAATGTTTGGGTGTTATTTAAATTATCTTTTTTAATGTGACAACATAGTCATTATTTCTGAATGCATCATTTTCTTTTATTTCTCTGCATTCTGACGATTTCTTCGGGTGAGACTATACCATTCCTGCACCACTAACAGTAGCACCATTTGTTGAACAGGCTGTTCTTTCCCAGTGTGTGCATTTGGTTCCTTTGTCAAAGATTAAGTCATTGAGGGTATGTGGGTTTGTCTCCGCATCTTCACTTCTTTTCCACTGATCAATCTGTCTGTTTTTGTGCCAGATGGATATGCAAACTGTGGTATTTATACACAATGGAATACTACGCATCTATAAAGTCCAACAGCGTGGAGGCTTTTGCAGGCAAATGGAAGAAACTTGAGAACATCATGCTCAGCGAAGTGAGTCAGAAGCAGAAGATGAAACATCGGATGGTCTCTCTGTTATGAGGGACCCAGATCACAACTATATCATGGAAATTAAAGCTGAAAAAAAAAGTGAACCGGGGGGTAGGATGCAGAGGGAGGGGTGTGGGTAGGGTGATGGGCAAAAGGAGAGTGGGAAAGTTCTTGTCACCTAGACAAGATACATATATGCACAAAATACTCAACTTCATTGTAAATCTTAAATTTTGCACTTATACCTCTCAATAAAGTGGTGGAAAAAAGAAGATCATCTTTAAGAAACTCCATTGATTTCAATTTTAAAGTTGTTAAATGATTTTCATCCTCGTTTCTTGGTAATATGTGGAGACAATAAGCATAGATATTTAAAATTTTTAGGGGCAGTTTTGGTATTGTATATAAAACATCTACTTAGAATTGGTACGTGTTAAAAGTAAGATAATTTTTTAAGCCTGCAGGCATTTATAGTTAGCAAAGCACATGACATATATTACAATATCACTATTACAACTTTTGCTGTCTTTGCATTCCCTAGACTCCTCTTCACAAAGCTTTTTATGAATTTATTGCACACTGTAAATTACAATAATGCAAAGCAAGTGTTTTAGCATCACCAGCTGGGGACCTATGTTGACACTTTCTCCTGTTGTTTGTTTACAAAAGGGACTTGGAGTCTGTGTAGTAAAGGGTATTTCAGAAATTTGAACCAACTTAGTGATTGTGAAGTGTCATAATAAATTGTGACAAATTTCCAGCGAATTTATAATTAGACCTGTAAAAATTATTTCACAGTTCAATTGAACTTATCAATAATAAGACAGCAGGAATAAAAGTTTGCATAAAAGATTCCCTCCAATTAAACAATTAGACCACTAAACTGACTGATTTTCTGTCAAAAATCAGTTCTTTTCTTATAATTACATAGTGGACCAATGAATTTTTAAAAAAAGGTACATGGAAGGATATTTTCATAATGTCTAAGGCTAGAAAATGATAACTGTAAAACAATATGAGAAAGGAAGATGTAATAATACAGTAGTTTCATTGTAACATCACACATACAGTGGTTTTTAATATTATATGCATACTAGATTTACCTGAGGGTCGTTTTTACTGAAAAATATTAATTGACAATAATTTTGCATATTCATAGGATGTGATGTGATGGTTCTGAGCTCGTACACAATGCAATTTTCAAATCAGAGTCACTAACATTTCAATGTTATCATTTCTTTTTGATGAAAACATATTAATACTTGTAATTATTTTAAAATACACAAAGCCAAGTGAAGTGGAGGCATGTTATTTCAGTGCTTTGGAAAGCTGAGATCAGAGGAATGTAAGTTTGAACATAGAATGGATAACTTAGTCACTTAGAAAAACCTTGTCCCAAAATAAAAACAAAATAATATAAAAATAAATTTGGATATATAGCGTCATGTTAAAGCCCTATGTTAAATACCATTCCCCTCTTAAAAGAAATATGCAATAAAATAATATCAACTATGGTCATTTTATTGTGTAATAGAACATTATAGCTTGCTTTTCCAAGTTACGCTTTGCACTCATTAATTAAAGTCTCCCCACTTCCACCTCTCACCCCAGACTTTGGTAACCACTACTCTACTTTCTACCTTTATAAATTTTGTACTTTTAGATTTCACACACAGGTAAGATCATGTATTATTAGTATCTGAGCGTGGGTCATAAAAATGGATCTTGCCACAGAACATTTAAATCAATTTATTCATGGACATGTGGATATTATACATGGTTGGCTTTAAAATCCACTTCCCACAGAGTTATAAAAATTGTTTAGTGTTGGCAGTTATGAAAATACAGTGAAAAACAAACTTTAATTTTAGTTATTATACTTAAAGTATCTGTAAACATTTTAAAGTCAGTCCAAGTTTATATCTAATGTTCTCCAATTATATATTGAAAGACTGCTTTTCTGATTCCATAGTAATTAATTCTTAAGTACATATAAAATATAAGACAGGAAGAAATTTTGGAATCTTGTCTTACACTCATCAGTTAAATTGGAGAAACCAAGAATACATGTCGTGTCGATGTTTAGAATTAGTGAGTAGCATTTATTAGGGGACAAACTGAAAGATGTAGACAGGAAACAGTCCCACTTATTAGCATATGTACAGCCTCTGAAATGAATGAGCGCCAACTTGAGCAGCTATGTTAACATATGTGCTTTCAGGACTGAATCCGGTGCTGTAAGATCAGATATGGTCCAAAGCAGTCCAATCTAGATGAGATTTAGCCTTCAAATATTAAAAGTATAGTTCTACCTTTATTCTAATGCTTTGTAAAGGTTACAAAACAAAGGATCCTAAACAATGCCGGCCTCTGTGTTCATGATTAGCACGGTTCTCCCCTGGGAGTGGAAATTATAATGCAGACACACTTCAGGGCCCAGATGCTTTGCTGATCCCAGACATCCCAGACCACCTGTTTTCACATACTCATATGCACTTTAGTCTGTCATTCACGGATGCCCTGTGCAAAAATGTGTGCTTGCATGCCCACCACTTTGGCAGTTTTCCAAAAACAAGTAAGTTTATTGAGCTTGCATACTCTATGTGCAATAGTTTCTAAATTCATTTGAACAACTCACCGTCTCTAGGCATTACAGAGATATTATAGCCATGGCAAGTTGCCTAGGCCAAAATAACCCCACCCCAAACCTACTCATATTAAGATTTTAAATAAGCTTATATATTATTTCAAAAATGCTTTTTACTATCTATCAATTATATCTCCACAAAATAAAAAAAAAACTGACTGATGTAATATTTACTTTTAAATTACTTTTCTATTCTTTTTCTTAATTCACAAAGCATGATACATATAGAGTTAACTTTATGTAGGCTTTCAAAATGTTGCTTAAACTTCTCAATACCATTTAGGAACACACTATAAGGAAAGTGAACAAACAGAGACAGTTAAGTAATTATCTTGTTTTTCACTTCGCAAGCTGTAGCTAAATCTGTCCAAGGCTCCTTACTGAAAATTGGCATTCTCTTTTAAACGAGTATGTGTTAGAGTACACGCTGATTTGTATCAAGAAAAATTCATCCCATATTCAACACATAAGACCTATTTTAAAGTGGAATGCCTAGTGAGACTAATTTATTTTTCAGGAAAATCTTAACATTTTACCATGTAATGACATTTTAATTAAGTATTAGCAAAATGTAACAAAAGGAAAGGCTTTGCGGTTAAACAAGTAATTGGATAAAAGAATAATAAGTATGTGATAAATTCTAAAATCATTTAGCAAAACCACAGCATTCTCAACTCTGTTTTCCAAGTTCTTTCAGGTTCTTCAGGGAGCAAGATATTAAGAGTGAGTTTCACATGCTAATTATTATAAATTTTTAGCAAAAAAACTCATAGGCAAGTAGACTAGACAACTAGAATATACAAAGACCAGTAAGTGTAAAATATTATTCCCAAATGCCATTTTTTATTGCAGTGATGATTTTTTTTTTGTACTCAAGCAAGTATGAACGATAAACACGAAGAATTACAATTTTAAAAAAGTTACCGTCCTGGGGCTGGAGGAATGGCTCAGCAGCTAAAGTGCTTGCCTAGCAAGTGCTAAGTACCCGAGTTCGATTCCCCAGCACCACATAAACTGGGCATTGTGGTGCATGCCTATAATCCCAGCACTCCGGAGGCTGAGACAGGGGGATTGCTGTGAGTCCAAGGCCAGCCTGGTCTCCAAAGTGAGTTCAGGACCAGCCTGGACCACAGAGTGAGACTCTGACTCAAAAAGAAAAATAAATAAATAAAATGAAATTATATATATATATATATATATATATATATATATATATATATATATATATAGTAACTGTCCTAATTGTAGAAGCTTAGAAGCTTACCAAATTCACACCGAAGGGCCCTGGTACTTTCATTTTAAAACCACATTAGTTGGCATTTTTTTCTGGTAGAATATGCTCCACTTTTAATATCTGTTGTGAGGAAGATGGAAGAGTTTCGCAAATATACAAGTAACCAAAAATTCACTTTTTAAATATAAGTTAACTTGAGCCAGAGTGGTGGTTCATTCCTGCAATCATAGCATTCTGGGATGTTCAGGGAGGAGGATCCAAAGTTCAAAACCAGCATAGGCAACTTAATAAATTACCAAGACCTGAGGCTGGAAGTGTAGCTCAGGAATTAAGAGCACTTGCCTTATAGGCTGTGCGTGGTGGCACATAACATACTTGTAGGAACAATAAAATGGATAAATAGAAAATAATGGCCTGCACCACTGGGCCAGGCTCAAATTTAAAAAGAAAAAAAAAGTGAGACTCTGTCTCAAAATAAAACAGAAAATGAGCTGGAGCTATTGCTTAGTGTGAAGGTTCTGTATCTCGGTTCAATCCCCAGTACTGCAATGATGATAATAATCACAATAATAATATAAATTAACTCGATATTCCATTTTCCTCGTGACTATTATGAAACACGTGGTCTTAAAGGTGATTTGAAATGGGAAAAGAATTAAAAGTTAGGAGGTAGAATATGAGATTTGCTTCTTGACAGTATATTTGATTTTAAAACAGGTACAGGAAAAGAAATAAGTCCATGAGCTTTATTATTTTTTTTTAAGAATGACCATGTGTCAATTTTCCTTTCCAGTGATTGGATGTGTTTTCTGGGATATCTCTACATTTATTTTAAACTTTAGGGAAAAAGTATTAAACATTACAATCATACTTCTGTGATGTTTTGCAAAATCCAGGGAAAAGCACTAGGCTTAAACTACACTAGTTAACAAGACAACGTTATCCAGAGTCTCTAGGGATGGTGGCTGCAGGCCATATGCAACAGCAGAGTGGAAGGTGGACAAAGACAGGGAACCAGGACCTGACTTGAGGTATGCCTTGCTAATGCCAGATAGAGGTTGCCATATGACTGGAGACAGCATCAAATTTATTAATGCACAGTGACCAGTGACCCTAGCACTTTACTAAAACTTCCATAGATGCCACTTGACTTCCTACAATGTGTGGAATGAAGGTTATTTTAATTCAAAACGTTATTGGCATCTGAACTATTAAATTGCATTTTTTTTCTGGTAAGGACTCCAACAGAATTGCAAACTCCACTAGTGAGTGCAGAACATAACAGATACTGTCGAAGTCACAAGATCAGCAGCTCTATCCTGCCTCCATTCTTAAGCCACGAGGTACTATGGGGGTGGATGATTTTTTCTGGGACTTGTTTTTCAACTATTAAATAAGATTAATAATGATGATATCACTAAATAGGTGTGTACAACAAATGTGCTTAAAGCACCTGGCACAGCGGAGGCCTGGAATAAATCTTAGTTCTCTTGTCTAATTGTCCTATCCATCCTACAGTTCAAGAAAAATTCTGGGAGAAAGAGACATTGATTCCAACTACAAGTCAAAGGGTATAGTGTGAAAAATTGTTTTGTTTTAAGCCTCCAAAAGTAAGTACCCTACAGTGCTTTCAGATATGGATTTATTAAGATACATAGTATAGTTATAAGCAAATTTCCTATTGCATATGTGTATGCCTAAACTACAAGAAATGATTATAAAAGAGACAACACAGAAATTCTGTGGGAAGAGAGACATGTAACAAATGAGTGATGGGGTTTTGGTCCCTATAATCTCTCCTCACAGGTGTTGTGCCTGTGAATGAGCTTTTTCTCTTAGAGAGCAAGGCTATGGAGATACTCAAAAGGGCCAATGTGAGTGGACTTTATCCACAGTTATTGGCATTGATCATAGAGAAAATGCGGTGAGTCAAGGAATGAACGCTGCCTTTGGAAGCTGCAAATGTTCTTGCATTTAACGCCAGAGAAAAATGGGGACCTCACATCTGTCTCCCCTCTTCCTACCAACTCTCTCCTTTGGAACTGAATGTGAAGTTAGGGCAATTGGTATGTGTTCCAATTCCTGATTTTTCATATAACTATTATAAATCACAAATAGATGCTAATAAAATAATCACTCTTTGAAAACAATGAGGACCTCATTCAGTCTTACAGTGACAAGGGGCTAGAACTTTTAGAAACAATGAGCTTTTATATTTTGCCCTAGCGCTTTTAGAATGAATGTGACCCATTGACATCTTGAGTTTAGATTATTTATAATGGAACAAAACTGGCTTACATGAGAGTGGCATACTATTCTTCTAAGAGACTGATTTTGTGGACATTTATTAAGATAGCAAAGTGAGCTTTAAAAAACATTTTATAGGGATGGGTTGTAATGGTCAAGAGATGTTGACTCTTGATTGTTTTCTACTGCTAGTGGAATTTTTTCACTTTTCTTTTCTTCACACTCATACACTTATTTAGAAACATGCAGATACTAGTTTATGAGGAGATTAAAACAAATCATAACAATAATTTTTGGTTAGTATGGTTGAGGTAATAACATGATATTCATTAAATGATGTGACTGTAAAGACAAGAAAATATTCCAGACTTAAAATACCAAAAACAAAGACCAAGAGTCTAATACTATAAAGAACTATTAAAAATTAAAACAATTTAATAAGAAAACATTCCTTAAATAATGGCATACATTTACTTTTCTTCCTCAGTGGAAGCTGCTCTTTTTAATTAGCAAAGTAGGAGATTGATTTTTTACTAAAACTCGCACATAAATTCCACTCTCATACTGCCACAATGTTGTAAGTGAGACACTATTTTCAACAGAGTAAAAAAACAATTAAATTTTAAAATGAAATATATTTAATCATTACACACAACCAGTGGCATCCTAACATTGATTCCTGCATCATTGATTCCTGGAAGGTGTCCAGTATTTCTGTAGAAATAACAATTTCTTCTCCATCTTTTCATGTTTAATATTCTATTATTAAGTATTCTAATATAACCTGTGAAGGGTCATAAGATTTAATATTTAAAGGCACAAGCACTGTTTAATAAATGAAAATTCTATCAGCGAGCTCAGCGACTGCAGTTTTTTTCTCACTTCACCTTGTGAAAAAAAATCATTTATTTGGATTGATGAAACAAAGATAGGCCAAAATATGTACCTTTTCAAATTATTTAAAAATTCTTTTTTATCTTTGTTCTTATTTCTAATAATATATAACAGTCAAAATCAAGTTATTTCTCATACATTAGCCAGATTCCAATGTGGGAGGGATCACAGATATAGAAATCTTGGAAGCTATGACAGGAATCCAGACAGTGGCCATGGAATTAGACTATAAAATTTTATTCTTCACCATCTTTTTCTAAATGGTAAAGAGATTGCTTTCCTACATGGGCTCTCTAACATTCTCTTATTTATTTTAATTAATTTCCTTTGTACGAATGTACACTTTTGTACCGTCCTTTGTTCTTATGTTACTGTCTCTTCCCTTGTGTCCTGGCTCCAGTTCTATCCTTTTGCTAATCTCCATTTTTTAAAATATTGAAACCATTTGTCTATTTCTATTTTTTTTCAACCACACGATGCGTGTTAAGATTGTTGTTAAATTGCTAATTTTAAATTTTAAATTTATGTTGCAAGGGTTAAAATTGTCTTATTCTGTTCTAAATGGAATTCCAGCTCTTCTTGCAAAGTTTTAAAGAATATTTATAATGTAACTGTAAGTGTAAATGTGTGTGTGTGTGTGTGTCTGTGTGTGTGTGTGTTTCCTCTTTGGTCTCATTTCCACAAAGCTCCCAAATCTATGTCCCATGAGATCCACTCACATCAATTATTTAAACATTACCTAAAAGGAAATGATTTTCCTGTCACTACCTTTAGAGATGATATAATTTTTGACTATAGAATGAGCCTTTTTATTTAGATAAATTTAAGGAATTTTTTCACAGAAAATAGAATTAAAGACTATGGCTAAAATACTATTATTTCCTAAAAGCCATTTTAATATTGTCTCTTTGGATTTAAGATCCCTATTGGTTTTTATTTCCCTAGCACATATCAGATTTCAGTATAATAGAAAAATGTTCTGTATCTTATCTTCCTGGTGCCAGGGGCTCTTCATTCATCGTGTTTCCTCAGTTCCGGGTGGCAGATCCTAAAGATTGATAATTAAATAAATGAATTAGTCAACGTATTAACAAATTTAATTAAAATTATGATTTCCTCTTTTGCCAAGTGCTCACAGTAGACATGCCTTTTGTGGATCCTGTCTAAAGTACTTATAAAAATGTAAACATTTTTCGTCACAGTAAGAGCAGTTTCCATGATGTAGTCAGAACAAAAATATTGCTGCACTAAATGTCATGATCTTTTATATAAGAAAAAAATATGGGATCAAGAGGTATAAATCTCATACTCTTCTTTCTATAAGTTTGAATATAGGAAATTAATAAGTGATTTCTTATTAATTTTAAAACATTTTCATCCATTTCTCTTAGATATTTGTAGTAAAAGGTCAAAAAATAATAGGCCTTTCCTTAGGCAGCTCATTGTTCAGGATTAAGATTATGAGCAAATCATTTTGAAAATATCTTCATCTGTTAAAGGGCATATGAAAAATCCTATAACTATATCTTTATCTGTAAAATGACATGATGACAATTTTATGCACGTAATATGTCTTAATTTTTCAATTTTTCTTAAGCATCCTTTCTCTCACAGGTGTAAGATTTGACACAATACAAACTACATTGATGCTTTGAACTAAGTAAATCAAATATGTGCACATATAAGTAGTTAATTAATATATGCAAAAATGGTTTCAATTTTACTCGTTTGTGAAAAACAGTGATGGTTCTGAAGTTAAGTTTAAAAAAAAGAGAGAAAATGTTGATTTCTTCTCTCTTGCCTACTTGTAATCACTCTTCATTGAAGTAAATAAATTTCCTACCTATTGGCAAACACTCCCTTCTTGGCCATATTTTACTTTGCCAACAGATTAATCTCTCCAAAGTGTGGGTGTGATTTCTACACTCCTTCCCTCAAAACCATCCATGCTTCTTTGTCAAAAAAGAAATAAAATGCCAACTCCTAGCAAGGCAGTAGCACTCCTTCTCCAGCTTCTTACTCTGCCTGGATACTCCCAGTCCTTTCATTTATGTCCAACTCTAGGGGGATTTTAAACATGTTCAAAAGGAGGACAGATTATCATTGGGCAACCACACATGAGATTCCTTTTTTCAGCAAAGTCTTGACTTAGTCTCTGCCAACATCCTCTGTCTACCTGCTGATGTCCAACTTTTTAATATTTCTTGTGAAATATTAACACTTAATAAGTTGTTCCTCAATCTCAAAAAGAGAAGTAGGCATCTGCTTCCCTTTGCACTAGTGACATCTCTGTTCTATGAATTATTTTATGTATGGATTCATTTTAATTTGGATGTGGCTGTGTGTTTTTTGTTGTCTGTATCCTCTGCCTACGGATTGTCTATCTCAAAAGCAGGTACATTTCATATAAACACCAGCGACAGAATTTCCACTATTTTCATTAGTTTCTTGTGTTGAAAGAGTGGTTAATAATTACCTAAATAATATAATTTAAAAAAAAGAATTTGATTGTGAACTTTATCTGTTAGCTTATTCTCAATTAGCTAAAACAGTATTTCTTAGGACCATAAATTTTAAAACTTTCTATTTACTATATTGTATTCAGTGGGTTCCCCTGAGAGAATGCATATATTCATAGAATATTTTAATATTAAGTGTTTTGACAAAATATATTGTAGTCTACAGGATTTTCACTTAGCGTGACAAGAGACCTCTTTATCAGTAATGAACACTGACCCCGAGTAACTGTGATCTGTTTTTTCCTGCATAGTTTCGTAATACAAAATAAATATGCAAAATCATTACAGTGATATGTAGAACTATACAATCCAGGGCCTGACATTATCAGCTTCTGGAATGTTCTTGGTATCCTTGAGATTAGTTTAACATAAATCACTTACATTCCACTCTGGTGAACTCACTTTTGTCCTGATCATTAGGTGAGTCATTTCCTTGGAACCCAAATTGAGATCATCCACCGGTTTTATCACTACCATGATGTGTGTCTATCTGAAGGTTTCCAGTAAAATGCACTCAGTATTTTTTGGCTCTTTCTGCTGTTCATTCATTTATTGGTGCTGTTGTTGTTGTTGTTGCTGTTTTATCTGTTTGTTTTTGTTTCTCAGCATCTAGTGACTTTTTTCTCATATACTGAGACCATACTTTTCAGAAACATAACATTAAACTATCTATATATCATATATATATATATATATATATATATATATATATATATATATATATATATATATATATATATATATATATATATATATATATATATATATATATATATATATATATATATATATATACATATACGTGTGTGCAATATGCGGTTCTTTCCTATAATCTGTTAGCTATTCATTCCAGAAATTTCCATGGCATAGATGTAGATACTAGTATCTGAGGATGATGAAATTTTCTTCTTACAAAATGGCATGGAATTTGCATAAAAATTTATGTACATCCACTCTTCCATATACTCTAAATAATCTCTTGTTTAGTAATAATACCTGATGTAATTTAAAATGTAATCTAAATATTTTGTGATATTACTAATGTAGTAATATCACAAGAAAGTCCAGGTATATATTGCACAGTCGGAACTTGAACTTTTAGGCTCAACTGATCCTCGTGTTTCAGTCTTCTCAGTAGCTGAGAAAATAGAAGCACGGGCTTCTGTCTGGCTCTAAATATTTTTGGTTAGAGTTGATTGACTGTATAAATGCCAAAACCATGGAAGATTAAAGTACGATAATCCTCCACCATTTGTAGTTTTCTTTCTATATTCCTAAATACCCAAGAAGAATGAAAAACAGTAAATGAGCACAGCTGGGTAATTGGCCCTTGAAATCCCATCATCTTGGAAAGCGGAGGGAAGAGGATTATAATTTTGGGCCCAACCTGGACACGTAGCAACTTGGTCTATATCTTTAGTCACAGTGGATGAAAAATAATAGTTTAGCAAAAAGAAAAAGAATGGAAACTGTTACATTTACCTGAAATATTTCCATAAGTTATCACTCAATTTCTTTTGTAATGTATTTTTAGTATTCTTTAGATCTTTAAAAAAATTCACTTTTAGGGCTGAATGGTTAAGTCTTAGCCTGGGTTAGAGTGTGAGTGACTTGTAGGTCAGCAAATGAAGGAAGAGCACCCACCGGCGTGTGGGAGAGCCAACTGCAACTCTAAGGATACAAAAGAAGGAAGAAAGAAGATCGTCACAGCTTCTTCCTCTAGGAAATTTTGCTTGCATTCATTTTATTATGTCAAGTGTTATGCATGAAATTATTAAAACTAAATATATTATTGCTAGATGCATCATGTTTTAAAAATATACATTTGAAGCTGGATTTTAAAAGGCTCACAATCAAAGAGAATGAACATTTCGAAGGGTCTCAAAGTGAATAAAGATTTAATCAAAATAGGGCTTATCAAAGGGAATGATGGATCGAAGGGGCAACCTTTCAAAGTGAATTCTCAAACAAAGACAAATCAGTTGGTGACTGGTCTACAGTCCGCAAAGGATCCAGTTAGAACTGTGCCTCAAGTTGCATTCCTGACCCACACAACTATACTTTTAAAAACATTGTCTAATGCAATTTTGGAGTTCATGAGATAATACAAAACCCACTTTACCTTTTTTTGTGTTTTGTTTGAATTATATTTGAATTTCATATTTAGTTTATATTTTAATTCTTTTGCCTGAGACTTTTTTTTTCCAGATAGGAAACTGAATCACCATCGCATAGTAAACAACTACAAAGTCAGGTACACAATTGCTTTTAGATATTGCATGACAGTCATTGAAGATCTACAGTTTGCATTGTCATGAAAACATCCCAGGTAAGATGTATCAACACTTCGATTTCTTATGCCACATATTCCAAGACACAATGAGAAGGTCTTACACGGTCCTTTAAAGTTCAGAATTCAAGAAACACAAGCAAGTGAAAATTACCAGACAGATAAATGATTGAGGGAGAGAGAGAGAGAGAGAAGCCCAAGAATATGGATTTGCATCTTCTTTAGTTTTTGCAAAATACACCCTGTTAAATTCAAATTCCAGGTAGCACGATGATGTGACCAATATTAGATATAAGCAAACAATTCCTAAAGCTAAAACAAAATGAGGCATTTCCAACTTCTCACCAGCATGTAGAGTTCCTTCTAATAAAAGTAGCAATTTTGTAGAGATCTCAACAACTACATGCTGTTAATATATCTAAGATTTACTAAGCATGTTCAAATGGCAGTCAGTCTCATACATATATATGTAAATATCTTTATAATTCATATACAATTTATAATATTTACAATTATTATAATTATAGTTTACAAATAGTATAATTACAATTTATAATATATAATAAATTATATATATATTGAGTGTAGAAGACCTGTCTTAGGCCACAGAGGTTATACTTCATGTATGTAAATGTGAAAATGTTTTCTGAATTTCAGCCTACTGTGCAACAAATTGCTGCATCTGCCAATAGTTAAAAACACAATAATGCTACGTCCAAGTTAATAATTTATTAGGGTAAAAGAGCAGGTTTATTTTTAAAATATAGTTTTCTACAGTGTGATGTGTGGTCCCCAATCAAAATTTGTCATGTAAAAAAAAAAAAATAAAGTGTGACCTACAGTCCAAAGGGAAATCTGTCAAAGCATATATAACAAAATCTACACAACTGAGGGAATCAGAGTAAAAACTTCTAAAATGATCATTGGGATGCTCAAAATATTTAAGTATTAAAAGGTAGATATTATTGTGGACTGAATCATGTACCTCCGTGTTGAAGACTTTACGTCCACATGAGTAATTTAAGGCTTCGACCAAAGCAATTATGCTACATAGGATATAAAAGGGAAATCCTCAGCCAGTAAGACTGCTGTCTTCTTCATAAAAGACACCAGGAGTTCATGAAGCTAGTACCTTCACTTGGCTTCTTTCATTCAAAACTGTGAAGAAATAAACCTCTATTGTTTAAGCCAGGTTTCCTCAAACCCAGATGCTAGCTCGTGGCCTTAGAAGAACCTGGCTGGAGGGATAAGCAGCACAAAGCTGTCACAGAAGTTCTACTTCCTGTCAGCACGCTCCTACTAGGTTCTCACATCACTACTGGTCTGACAGAAGACGGAGCTTCACTCCTCGCTCCCCTCCTGCTGTTGCTCACCATTTCAGAGTGCCATTTCATCCTCCAGTGACCTACCACACAGCAAAACCCTTCTCCTTGGGAGAATGGTGGTCAAACAGACTGCTCCCCGAAGCCAAAAATCTTCATAACCACTAGGCTATTTGATTCTTGTTCTTTTTAAAGCATTATAACATGAATTGCAGACACAAGGAACAAAACTAGGAAACTACAAACACCCAAAGCAAAACCTTCTTCTTTTGCTTTTTGTGGGCCAAAAGTGTTGACATAAGAGATTTCATACCTCTCACTTCAAATCACTTGAAACTTCAGAGATGCTTTCCTGTCTAGATCCAGGAAGACAGTAAACATTTATTTCCTTAATACCATATAATTTTGGAGTATTGCAATTTACAAATTCAATACTTAATAATTTGGAGTATAAAATAATTTAATATAGGTACACAAAATGTATGCTGCATGCCATATGTTAAAAGAAAAATATTGGATTTGCTTATCTATAAAATAAACACACATAAACTGAAAATTTGTGATAAAAAGAAACTACAGTTAATACCAGCAACATCATAGTTTGCTGTCATCCAGTGATCTCTTAAAGCTGAATCCTCTCCTGAAACATACTACACCGTCAGGGCTTTGGATGTTACCAGGCCCTCTGCTGTGGTGTGGGCATGGCTCGAACGTGTCCTACATAAAATGGAAGCTTGCCCCAAATACAGAGAATGATCTAATTTCAACAGTGCGGTGAAGGTGCAGTTGTAGGATGTCTAGGAGGCAGGTCTTGGTTCAAGGTGTAGGGAGCCATTGCACTTAGAAGATGCTAATACTGTTCCTAAGGACTGGTGACATTGTGCAGTGGCAAGGAAAGTCCTTGTGACCCATTTTGTACTTTCTACATAAAGGTGATTCCTGATTTCTTTCTCTACCATGCTATGTGACCCAGACAAGTTAGGTCTGACCAGAGGAAAAAAAAAAATCTGAACAGCCATCTCATCTTGTATTTTCTGCCTCAAAATTGCAGATGAAATAATTGAGTTCAATAAGCTCCCTTTTGATAAAGCACCCAGGTTCACTTATTTTTAATAACAGCAAACCAGTATACCCTCATTTTGTTATACTACGGGAATTAAACTTGAAGAACCTGAGTAAGTGATGTTACTCTAGCAACAATAGCCGTCAGTTTTTGACTTAAGAGGTTGGCAATGCCAGCACTGAGGAGGCTGAGGCAAGAGGATTTCTGTGCCTTTGAGGCCAGCCGGGCTAAACAGTGAGTCCAGGACCAACCTGTACTACAGAATAAGAGTCTGCCTCAAAAAAAAAAAAAAGTTTTTGCTCCTTCATCAATACAACAATAAGCATGGAATTGTGGCAGGCAAACTCATTAACTTCATATAGTTCTTGACACTTTCATGACAAAGATGTGACAATGATAGAGGCACGATACTTGGAAAATTGACACTTTCCTATAGTCTGAATAGTGAGACTTGAGGGGAGTTCTCAGGAACAAGTGAAGGGCATCTGGACCGAATAGGCACAGCCAATAGGTAATGCATATTTTCCTAGGCATTAATAAGGAACTTCCTGCAGAAAGTATGTTGGGAAATAAGAGAACAGATGGTGTTCTGGACACTGACTCTCCCTGAGGTTCAGGTGGGCAGGAGAGAGGCACCACAGAGAGTTATTAAATGAACCAAGGAATCAACGTATCAAACTACTGATAGGCTCTTAGTTCTGTTTTGCTAAGAATGTCAACTAATACAATACTGATGGTAATATATAGTATTATTAAGACAAAGCACTACATATAAGTTTTGAAAGGCACTTGTATAGGTCTGGAAGAATGGCACATTGGTTAAACTGCAAGCACAAAGTCATTAGTTTGATTCCCCGGCACCACATAAGCCAGATGTGGCGGTGCATACCTGTAATCCCAACACTCAAAAGACTGATATAAGAAAATTGTTGTGAGTTCAAGGCCAGCCAGGCCTTCATAGTGAGTTCAGGAGGAGCATGGGCTGCAGAGTGAAATCCTGTCTCAAAAATAAAATAAAATAAATATAAACACAATGGAAAAAAACTACTTGTGTGAATACCTGTGAATTTTTAAACTTTATGCTGTGCGTATCAGACAGAAAAGCTTTACCAGGGAGGCGATCAGATTTTTTAAATGTATTTTATTGCCAAATGTGTGAAGAAATTAAATGAAAGGGAGCTATTTAGGATTTCACTATAATAATAAAAAGAAAATAATAGAGCATATGAGATTGAACCAGAAAATTGGAATGAAAATAGCTTTCCACAATAAAAACTGTTTGGAAACTAACAGAATATTCTGAAAGAAATCAGTACAGGCAGTATTTTTAATTTTTACTTATTCTGGAATACATATAAAAATGTGAAAGTATAGTCTAATGTGTTAGTTAATATGTTCATAGACCATAAAATAAATCCATCTTACAATATTAGTCTTAAATAACACTCATTCAATAAATATAAATAAAGAAATTAATGATATTCAACTGACCTCTTCCAAAATAAATTGCATCTTTTCATGATAAAGAATAGTTAGTGTACTTAAATAGGCTTTTGTTTGTTTTTCTTTTTATTTATTCATTTATTTTTTTGAGACAGGGTCTCGCCCTGTGGTCCAGGCTGGTCCTGAATTCACTTCAGAGCCCAGGCTGGCCTTGGACTCCAGGCAATCCTCCTGTCTCAGCCTCCCGAGTTCTGGGATGACAGGCATGCGCCACCACGCCCAGCTTATGTGGTGCTGGGGAATCAAATTCCAGTACTTAGCTCTGGGTTTAGCGCTTGCTCAAGCGCTTTCATGGCTGAGCCATTCCTCCAGCTCCTGTTTTTCTTTTTAAAGGCAAGATCTTGCTCTGAAGTCCAGGCTGTTCCTGAATCCACTGTGTAACCAAGACTGGCCTTGAGCACTTAGCAATCCTCCTGCCTCTATCTCCGGAGTGCTGAGAGTACTAGCTTGTGACACTATGCCCAGATTACGTGGGGCCTTGCAATTGCTGGGCAAATCCCCTGGCTGCTGTCTTAATGGCAATTATATTCTTTTAAAATTTTTTTTTGAGCAGAAGTCAAGAAAAAATTAAATCTGGGTATCAACTATAAGAGTTGCATCATCTTCTCTTATTAATTCTCTGGCATATATATTTTTGACCTTTCATTCTTTTCTAATACATATTTTCTGAGTATTAACTTTGTATTTTTTATTTATATCTGGCACTTTGTTTGGTGCAATTTGTAAGCTTCTAAATGGTTTCTGATGTACAAAATTTCACTTGAAAACTCGGGAAATAAATAGATATGTATAAAAGAGGGTTTCTTCTTTACATTGCCAAAACAAACAAGTTGAACAAGTAGTGATCTGTGTTTTTACAAAAGCTAATTCAATAAGCTACATCAAGAATGGAAAAAAAAAAAAAGAAACAAAGATTCATGAAACTTCTGAGAAGAAGAAACAAAGAGTAACATTGATTCTAGAATAAAAATAAACTTTAATAATGGCTCAAATATCTTTAAAATTTTTGCACAGAAGTTATCAACTTTATATTTTAGGTACTAGGAAAATCAGTGAATTGTTTCATCTATTTTGTAGAGTAAATTCATCCCAAAAGTATAGTATAATTGTGGGTTACAGAGGTGTGAGATTTGGGACTATTGTGGTCCCTTTTTCATTTCTGGTGGTGTTCCACTTCTTTTCTTTCTAGCCACCATGAATTGGGCAGCTCTGTTTCACCACTCTGTCCCCCCCCCCCCCAATTATGCACTACAAACTTTGAAATCATCAGCAAAATAAACTTAAGGTGCAAATAAATATCCCAGGAATACATCCATCACATTACTGAAGGACATCAAAGACTAATGACTAAACATAAAATTTGGGAGAAAGAAGAAAGACATTTATTAAATATAATTTACATAAACCACAAAATGTATCCCTGGCCACCCACCTTTTCTGTGCAGTTTCTATTATGAGACTTCTTTTGAGGAAATGGAGCATCAGTAATTGAATAATTTTTTACAGTCACAAATTTATATATCCAGACACAAGAGTTATTCTAGGAGTCTTGTCTCACTTTATCTCCATAAAAAGCACCATAAAGGAAAGGATTTTATGTAAAAGACAGTTTAGTTGCAAATAAAATAAATATTTTCCAAGTGACAAGATCTCCATGCTGAAAAAAAGGACATAGCTAGACCTCAAGAAGAAATAGGAAAGGAATTCTGAGAGCCAGGAATTGGGTTGTCAGAAAAGCCATGATGTATTTTTTGCAGCAGATGGTCATAGCACATTTTTGGAACTACTATAGTCATTCCTGTCTATGTTATTGCTATATCATTTGAGACAATGACAGATTTATCTTCATTCTAAAAAAAATAAGCTACTTGTTGAGTTTTGGAGAATTTACAAGTTGGAGATGGAAGACCAAACTGTGTATTTTTGTCTTATTTTACTGTTTTACTTTCACAGAGAGAAGAAAGCACACCAAGCTTGTGAAAAGTTGCATACAGTTTACAAGATGAAGCTCTACAAAAATGTCAGTGCCAATGATGGATTACCAGTTTATGAAATTATATGCTGGTCATTTGGGTCTCAGTGATGCTTTTTTGTCAGGGAAGGCACTTTTTGAATGAAACACGCTGTTAAACCACACGAGACATTGCAGAAACTGAACGACCCTCATTCAAGTATTTGCGACCACCTGACAAAGCTGGGATATGTAAGCAACCTCTATATTTGGGTTCCTTGTGAACTAAAAAAAAATTTATTCGATGGTCAGGTGCGATCTGTGATATGCTCACTAAGTGTGAGGAGAACAATCCCTTTTAAGTGAGATAGAAGTGGTGATGAGAAGTGGATTGTATGCAATAATGTGACGTAAAAACGGTTTTGGTCAGAACCTGATGATACGCTTCAAAGGACATTGAAAGCACGCATTCAACAGAGAAAGATTGTGCTCTCAGTATGGTCGGATTTTAAAGATGTCTTTCAACATTCCACCAATGAACCAAGTAATCAATTCAAATGTGTGCTATCAGCAATTGAACAGTTTGAACCAATCTATAGCTCAGAAACATCCGGAGTTGGTTAATCACCAAGGAGGTGTGTACTGACTTGACAATGTGACACCACACAGAAGTTGGATCACCCTTCAAAAATTTTGGATCTTGGATGGGACGTAATACCGCACCCACCATACTTGTCGGACCTTGCACGGTCACAGTTCCAATGATTTTGTTCTCTTTGCAACTCCTTGAGTGGGATGAAATGGAATTCAGGTAAGACCTGAAGTCAGCCTCTTGTTCCCTCTTTTTTTTTTTTTTTTTTTTTTTTACTGATAAACACAGATGCTTCCATGAACAAAGAATTAAGAAGCTCACCTCATTGAAAGATGATTGAACCAAAGGGGGAAAATATCATTCATTGATCTTCGTCCTTTGTATAAATAAAAGACCTTTGAAAGACGTAGAAACATATGCTATAACTTTTCCAACAACCAAATAATAGTGTCTATTTTTTGGTTTTTGCTTTTACTTCTCCCCTTTTCTGTTCATTCTATTGGTTCTGCTGCTTCTCACTGTTTGCTTTTAGTATCTGCTTCCATTTTTTTTCCCACTGTGAGTTCAGCTTACTCTGCTTCTGAACAAAAATATAAACAACCTACATCATTGGGATTCCCCTAAGCTACTTTTTTTTTCAAATAGTATCTCTTCAGCTTCCAGGAAACTACTTATATTCCAGAATACCAATTTTTAAAATTTATTTTCACTAATATAGAAGTACATAAAAATTTCATATTCGACTGGAGTATTATGTAATGTTTTGACATGTGAAAATAAAATATATAATTGAGGTAAAACATGTCTTCCCCTCAAATGTTTTTCCTTTCCTTATGAATAAAACTTTCAAACCTTTCCTAGCTTTTTGAAATAGGTAGTGCATTTCTATTACCCATAGTCACACCACTGTATACCAGCACTCCAGGATGACTTGCTCCAAACCAACTGCAATTTATTAGCCACTGATCACACTTTCTCATAACCTTTCAATCCCCCCACCCTACTATGGCAGCTACCATTACACTTGCAACTTCTATGAAATAATTATGATTTTTTTAGATTCTATATTTTGTGTGTATCCATGTCTTATTTGTCCTTCCAGGCCTGTTATTTCACGTAACTACCTAATTTTCTGTTAGAATTCCCTAAGCACAACTAATATCAGCTCATTTCTTCACTCCAATCCTCTGGGAAAGCATGAGAATCAAAGTGAAATGGTAACCATGAATATTTATTCGGTCAGCAAGTAAAAAAGATCGTGGGGTGACTCAAAACCCTAGAAAGATTTCTTCCAGCTTTTCTGCTCTACTTAATTTGCCTTGATTATTTAAAAATAAAAATGCAAGAAAAAATTGAAAGAAAGAAAACAAAAATAAATAATAAGGAATAAAATTTATAAATAAATAAATAAATAAAATTTAAAAAATAAGAAATCATACTTTTTCCTCACATTGCGAGTGATACTCCAATACAGCTTGGTAAATAGGAAGTATTCAGGTGTAGTAGGATTCTTAGGAAAGCAGTTTCTTGCAAGACTGCAGATAGATGGTAGGAAATCCAGGAGAAACTGTAAGAATATTTGCACTAATACTCTATCCCAAGCAACACTGAGCTACAAAGGTACCTCAAAGAATTTGCCAGATGATTTTTGTGTCTCAAAAATGTCATTCTTATAAAAATAAGTAATAATGCAGGAAATAGGTTAAATCCCAGGTTTAAAACAAGAGAAATGAATTCATTTTTTGTATTGCAAAGTCCAGACATCTAAGTTTCGTAGACGTGTAACACTATGGAAGGCCATGCCATTAGGCTCAGCAGTGCTTGTTAATGGTATGTGGAAGTAAATCTTCAAACACTGTAGAGTTTAAGAAATGGAGAACAAGAGAATATGATATAATTTATTGCTAACCTAACAGATTCAGTTAGAGGATCGTAAACACAATTATTTTTGTGGATATTGAAGATTTCAGAAGTGAAAAGACTTCCTACGGTAAAACTGAAAATCTCCAAGGATGTAAGTTATTTCTTTATCTTTGATCAGGAATACCTTTAGGGGCTGATCCCGGCTGGGTTCCAGGGCTGTGAATTGGTATTGCCATTTCAATTCTAACCACTTCACGCTCCACCACAGGAGAGTGGTTGATATGGGAAAAAAAACAGTGAGTGCTTACTTAGGAATTCTCTAAGTGTAAAAATATATTCTAAGTTAGAAATATTAGATCCATTCTCAGTAAAATGAATGCTAAAACTTGTTAAGACTTGCGATATTTTGTAGATGATTTTATTTTTCTTTACTTCATATATATATCACAGGTATACATGTGAAGATTCATTGTAGTTTAAGTTCATTGGCCAAATATTTTATGTATACATACACATTCAAATGAATTATATAATTATAAAAATATATAATATTTGTGCAAAGAAATGCTTTGAATAGCTTTTGGAAAATATAAAAATATTTTCAAGCATATTTTCAATAAACATTCAAAAATTATTATTGTTGGCAAAATGAGTATTTAGTATTCAGAAAATATTGATGCTATTAATTATTTACTAAATATCTCCATATAATATCAGAGAATATCACTGTCTTTAAAACATTTAAATGAATTTTTTCAATATTAAAATTTCAAATTACATCTTAAATTTTCATATCTGGTACTTGAAGGTTTTGATAAAAAAATCAAAAATATCCTTATGTCAAAAATATCCTTACTCTGCTCTTTAAAAATAAAAATCTATAGACTAAAAAAGTTATTAATGGATATTATAGCCTCTCCATCAAAATTATTTAGTCCTAGTGAATGTTACTTATAAACCTAACAAAATATTTTTTCCTGCCTTCTGGTATAAATCGTTAGACTACCAACACGAACTTGAAATAGTTACTTTCTGTGGCTAACAAGCTTTGAAAATCACTATAGAGAGTTGCTAAGCCTTCTCAGTTACTTGTCACATAGCAGCATCTTCAGAGATTTTCAGTAGAATTTTTGTTTCTATTTACACATATAATACATCTTGAGATTTAAGTATAAAAACCCTTTAGGTACACAAAAGTTCACTGAGAGCCTTTTACCACACCAACAAACAACAACACATGAGGGAAAGCTGAAATGCTACCACAGCAATATGAAACCCATAGCAAATTTTCTTTTTGATATGTGGATAAAGAGTGCTTCTGGTGCGGTTTCTTTAATTTAGCAATAAGATGGAAGGTAAGAAGTGTATTTTCTAGAAAACTTCGACATCTGTTTTATACAGTTTACTCTTACAAAGATACCAGTAGTAGCTTAGCAATTAGAACGGTAAAAGTCACTAGAAATCCAAACCAATTCTCACATTTTAATTGGATTGAGTATTAAGGAATTAATTTGTAACTGACCCAATCATTCTGTTTTTACATTCCGTTATGCTTCACACTAGTCAAGGTACATTCTCTCACCAGGACTCAACTTACAATAACTCAATTTTCACCTGTTTAATTATTACCTTAAGTTGATTTTATCAGTTGGACCTCATATAGAGTCAATTATCAAGTGTTTTTCCTGTATTATATAATACCTATTTAAAATCTGATAGCTCACTTTAGAGAGATTTCTTTCATCACTGTTAGTCAAGAATCAGAAATTTATATATTATGTACATATAAGTTTTTCATATACTCATTCATTTAACAAATATTTATTAAATAGTCTCTATTTTTAGAACTTGCAGAATATTTGCTTTTCATTTTCAAAATCACCAAAAAATAACTTTCATCCCTTTGTAAGGCAGCATAGCCCTTTTAAATTAAATATTAATTTATCTCTATTGGGTTACTAAAGTATAAAATATATAATATGTAATTTTATGTAAAATGTAAGGTGTAATTTACTTCTTACATCAATCTTTGTTGTCCTTGAATATCATTTCATATTTCACAAAAGAAGAAACTTTCTGTTTTCTCCTCCAAGATTCTACACCAGTTATTTCCTGATAACTCATTTCAGAAAATAAAATTTTCACCAAGATGATAATTAGCTTTATATAGGAATATGGTATGGAAATTCACAGAACTGCAGAGATATTTTGTTTAACAATCAATGGAAATATGGGACAATGCTAGTTTATATAACAGATAAAAAACTAAGAAAATAACGGATCATTTTGCAATAAAAATATAAATATAATTCTTCTGAAACATTGGCAATTTTGAAAAATTGTTCTAACAATATCGTGGAATTTCAATCTGAACAGAAAAACACGCTGACAAACTAAACTTGAAGGTGTATAATATCAAAATTTTAATTTAAAATGTTAAAATTTCTTCATTTAACTATGTACAGTTTTACATTTATTTTTTGTATTTATTATTTTTCTCAGTATGCATCACTGATTTTGTCTCATTAGGCCAGCTACTTCATAAACCAACTGGAAAAATATTGAAAGAGAAAAATCATATTGCTCTTTAATAATAATAAATTGATACAATAATAATGTAGCATAGAGGTAAATTTTATTACTTAGTGGTGTTATTTTTCAGAATTCCTAGATATGAGATTTCTGGATAGGATATGAGAAAGGTTAAATTAATCTAAAATCATAAAGTAAATATAATTTTTATTTTTTTCTGTCTTGTAACATTAATACCATGCAAAATAATGAAAAATAGTATTAGTTAACTATTTAGAGCAGCATCAAAGTAACCAACACTTACACAGCATGCAATATGGTATTTTGTAGTTTTTATTAAAATTATACCATTTTATGTGAGATTCATTCATTTTTATATTTTAATTCCAAAATATTAAATAGCATTAAAATAAAATTTGAGTTTTCTAGGAATAGTCTTCCCAAAAATTGAGGTAGCAGTGATATATTTAGAGAGTTTTCAAAGAAAAGTCCGTGACAGGGTGTGAAATCCAATAGGATAGTAAGGGCAATGACTCCCAGGCTTATTGTGAGACTAGCTATTCCACGATGCTCCACGGGACAAATTGGCCCTGGGAGAACACCTCCAGCCCACGGACCTCCCTTTTGTAATTGCATATCCAACCAGTCATTTTTTAAAGATCATCCTAGGATCAGACTGCAGAGTGAATAAAATTTTTAGGCATTTAAGGTTGGCCAGGTTGCTCTAGGGTCTGTAAGTTACCCAGAAGACCGTTAAGTGTAGGTTGTTAATAGCAAAACACTAAAGTACTAGGGCAAGATGGATACACAAAGTTGGTAAAAGAAATTCAAGGAAATGTGAACAGAGAAACTTAGTCTCCAGCACCATCTCAACAATTGCTTTGATTCGCCTAATATGTGTGACATTTTTTCGACATTGCAAAGGACTCTTCAGATTTTAGTTGATCATATTTGAGGGAAGGAGGGAGGGAGGAAGGGAGGGAGAGAGAGAAAGAGAAAGAAAAAGTTTATTTGGATGATAGAATACTTCTGCTACTATATTTGTCCCTATGGTTATTATTTATATTCATGTCCATCTTCCTCTGACCTAAACTAGAGAACTAGACCTTAGCTAAGACTTCTACTAGAAGTAAGTGACTTACCTTATTGATGAACAAAAATGATGTCTCTAGGGAATCTGAGCACGTGTGCAGTAAGCCTTTGTAGCCCCAGACTGATGCAATTGCCCCTTCACTGTTAACATATTACATAATGGGAACATCACATAATTAGGCAGAGTCACATAGAAGGTAGTCAAACTTCTTTTTCTACTCCATTATGATTTAGTAACACTGTCCAGAATTAGTCCAGTTACTCAAGTGGTGGGGAATATTTTTTCCACTAGTCTACTCTCTTAAAAGTCTGCAGTATCTAAATGCGGAACTACACTGGGAATCTAACCTTGTTCATAAGATAGAAATTATCTGAGTGGAGAGAATATTGTCTAAATCCATAGACCAGAAGTTGTAGGAATGGAAACCCAAATTATTCAAGTGAGTCATGGGGAGCAGTAGAATATTCAATAAACATTGATATTCTGTAAAAGAACAATACAAACTTGATTGGCGCTCTGTCCATATGGTAACAGAGCTGCACCGTTAAAAGTAAGCCCAACATGCCATCAGAAAGGAAATACTAGCTGATGCCTTATTATAGGGCCAGAAAATTCAATGCTTATGTATTAATCTTGCCATAAAATGAATATCTTGAAACAGTATTAAGGGATATTTTGTGTCAGTAAATCAAACACATTAGGAGCTTTTAGATAATGAAATTACATGAAACACTATAGGAGGGAATGCAAAAACGTATAATTTCATCTTGAATTATACAATGTATTTTACTCTGAGTCTGTACAATTGTACCAAAATGAAGAATACCAATATAATCAACTTGCCACCTACTTGATATTCTTAAAGGACAATATAATAGTAATAACTAAATGGGGCTATTTTTGTTGTCGTTCTGTTTTGTTTTGGAACACTTTCTTGGTATGCTGTCCAGGCAGACCTCACCCTCTAAAGGCTGAAATGATCATCCCATCACAGTATCCCAAATCACTGGGGCTACACACACACACATTATTGTATCCAAAGTGAATTTAACATTTTTGTGTTTGTAGGCAGAATGGTGACTCACAGAAGCAAATCACTTGGTAAGTGGGAGCTCAACGTTTTAGAACAAAGTAATAGCTCACTCTTTAATCTGTGTGCTCTCAACATGCCTGACAAATGGAATATCACAAAAAAATGAAACTTTAGCACTCCGAAGTCAAAATATCCATTGATTTGTCTTACTGTCTTTTGAAGGGCAAACTTTGGACACTGAAAATATTCAGTAATTTGTCTGGCTATCCTGAAGAGACTTCGAGGAATATATCTGAAAACATGTGAAGAAAAGAAAAGGCAAATTTGGTTTAATATTTTTTAATCAATGTCACATTGAAAGGGTGTGAATGATGTAATCTTGAATCCATCACACCAACCCATGTCCCAGCTCTAAACATGACGGTAGATTTAATTTAAGGCACCAAACTTGTAGAATCAGAGCAATGGGTAACTGCAGTACAGATAGTACCATTGCCTTCTCTTTTAAGAAAAAAAGCTGCCAAAAAGTATCTAAATTTTTTCTTTCTCATTTTTCTTTTTCATCAATACCTTCTAATTAAGCATTAATCACTAGAAGTTAACACAGAGCCCTTTTACCAAAAGAGACACACAGCAAAACCTTATTTAATTTAATAGTTCTTGTGCAATCTCAATTTATTCAAATTTCTACAGAATATGAAAGATGCTATTACGCCTTCATTTTAAAAGACTGAAAAATTCCACTCAATGAGAACATTCATTGATTTTTTTTTCTTCTGCCAGGCTTGATGCTATTCTTTCTCAATATCATAAGCTAATTTTTACTTCTCTTCACAACTCTGTGAAAGATGAGACAGAAACTGAATGCATACAGCTCTCAGATTTGCTTTCTCCGGGTTCACTCATTTTCTTCATAAAAAGGTTACAGCTTCATGATTTATAATGACACCTCTAAATCTTACATTGGTTGGATTATAATTATTGACAATTTATACACTGGTATCTCCCACATTGATTTTCTCCTGAAATCCAGCTTCACTGTTGTTTTAATTTGCTACTGACCAATTGGAATTTGATGTTCAATAGGTGATTCAAATTTAAAATCCACTCAGAGTCAACAAGTGTCTTTTCCTTCTCAAGGACTTTCTTATGAACAAAATAAAATTGCTCATCTTACCATCTTCACATCTTTCACACCCAAATATTCAGAATAACCTCTTTCATGCTAAACATACGCTGAATTATCTGCTTGTCACTTTAACCATCTTGGTTATCTTGGCTAAGGCACAATCACTCTTTTCTTAGATGCTCTGGGAATCTAATAGGGATCAGTGGCTGTCAGTTCTGAAGTCTGCTGTCCATGCAATAATTAACGTGCCTTTAATAACACCAGATAGATGACACCCCTCTAGCTTTTACCAAAATAATTTTCTCATATATTTATAATTAAATGTGAACTACTTCCCATGATAGATTCAAATGCAATTAATATTGCTTATCTCTGTTCTTATCTAACTCTTCGCTAACCCCTTACTGTCCTTATAATATCTTTGAGAATATTTGTAGTCTTAAGGATGTATTACTTTAATTATTCTCACTGTAACTCTTCTAAAAGAGGTGTAGTGTCACTATCCCTCTGTTCATCATTTCTCCACTGAAAGAATCACCTTAGAGAATGTTCCTAGGTCCATCATATGGGAAGTAGCATCACCTCAGCAGCATTGGTTGAAAGTGCATAAGGGGCTAAAGCAACGGCTCAGTGGCTAAAGCACTTGCCTAACAAGGGCTATGGCAAACACTAAGTACAGGAATTCGATTCCCCAGCACCACGTAAGCCAGGCATGGTGGTGTACTCCTGTAATCCCAGCACTCAGAATGTTGAGATAGGAAAGCTTCTCTGAGTTCAAGAACAGCCTGGGGTCCATACAGAGTTCGGAACCAGTCCGGCCTGCAGAGTGAGACCCTGTCTCAAAATAGAAAAGAAAAAAGAAAGAGTGCTACAGGTTATTTCATAACCCAGGAAAACATGAGTGTTCAGAAGTTTTATGTATTATCTTAACATCTGCATTCTTGATTGTACATATTGATATTTTGACTTATCGTCTTTCTCTGGTTTAATTTGGCTCATGGAAAAAGAGGGCCTAGTCCATGATTGGCTGGTTTTGAGGCAGAAATAGTGTTGTGGAAAGATTGGTAATGGAGTGGTTCTCAACCCATGGTAGACAGAACGCAGAGAGATCACGATGCAAGAGAGATAGGTAGGAAAAGAGAGAGACAGAGAGTTAAAGAGAGAAAGGGGGTGGTCGTAGTTGAAGAGGTTATGTCAATTTGGGAGAATCAGTAATCACACCTGGATTAGGGATTGAGAACCACACCTAGATTTGAAATCAAGACTCCACCTGGATTAGAGCGTAAGTGATTTGTGGGCTGGCCAATGAAAGAAGAGAGCTCACCCAGATGTGGGAGGGCCAACTGGAACTCCAGGGGTATAAAAGGAAGGAAGAGGGAAGATTGTTACAGCTTGTTTCTTTGGGAAAAGCTCTCACCTTCATAATTGTCGATGGACACAGACTTGCTACACAAGGCAGATCCTCATAGCAGATTCGCTCTAGTCCCGACTTGCACCTGTGTGTCCATCACTGATCTTCAGGCTCCAGTCTTTGCCATTATTCTTTGAACAAGAGAGATTCATAGCATACTCTTAACCTTACCGGCTGTCCTGCAGTTCCAGACAGGAGATATACTACTCGGCTGAGAAGCCATCTTAGACTGTCTCTGTCTTCGGATTTGTAGGTCTTTCTAATAGATCCTTTTCGTTACAAAATCTGTAAATTCTGCCTTTTCAAGAACCCAAACTAATACAGAGAATTTCCCAGAACATGTCTCTGCTGATTCAAGTTCTATCTGAATTCCACCATCTAACAGCACATTCATCTGTGAACTCACTAAGAAAATAACCCACTGAGCAGAAGGAATGGCACAGTGGTTCAATAACCTACTGGTGAGTGAAACTTCTCCATAATTCAGTCTCCTCCTAAATTTCTCATATCTAAACACATAGGACCTATGTTTCCTAGATCTAAAATGTAATATTAGTCATAAAAATCATATTCTCAAGGACTGATATGCATAAATTTTAATTCTAGTTTTCATTTTCTAACAGCATTTCTGTGTAAAAGAATGTCTTTATACTTTTTCTTATGCAGATACAGACAAATCTAAATATGTTTTATTTTTTACCTGAATATATATATATATATATATATATATATATATGAACATATTTTGCCATATTTCCTATGTTTTTGCATGATTTAATTTCTTAATATAAATTATAATTATTTTTCTAAAGTGACTAGTGTATTTTCCTTAGAGCTGCCCAAATTATTTAATATTGATGTGTGTCCTACAATCTATTTAATCAGTGTTCTGTTGATAGACCTTTGGGCTGTTTCCAATTCTCTGCTGTTACAAACAATGACACATGACTGACCTTGGGCATTTTTCTTCAGGAAGTGTGCCAAGAGTGTTTGAAGGATAAATTCCCAGAAGCAAAATCGCTGACTACAGGGTATATGATTTTGTTATATCGATAGATGTTGCCAAATATTACTCCTAAGGGGATAGACCAACTTACAGGGAAGCCAGAAGTATATGAATACATTTATTACTCTCTAGACTTACAAACAGAAAGTATCACCAAATTTTGTAATTTTTTGTTAAACTAATAGGTGTTATGCAATATCCTAATGGAAATTTCATCCTTATTTTATTTTGTGAGTAATCTCAAGGACAGGTATTAAAATCAGTTTAGAAATCATTATTAAAATGAAAGTTTATTTAATAGATGAGCTCAGAATAAAAGCCTATTTGTGCCTGACTGTGACAGTCTATAACCAATGAAATATGCTTAAATAATTGCAGAGTATCTACTTATTTTCAAAAGGCAAAATATTTTAAAATTTAAAAAGCTGTAGTCTGTATGGCTGGCATCACCAAGCACATTAAAGAGTAAAAAACTGTATCTTTAAAAAGAAGAGATTTGAAGAGTAGGAACAGCTAGAGGAAAGTGAAGGTAAAACAAGAGGAAAAATGTAGGCAGAACGGTTGATAGTGATACACATACATTTGCATTTTCTACCTGATGAAATGCAGAAACACTGAGAAGAAAAAATTTAACAAAATCATTCTTTAGGTCACTAACAACATTTATTTATTTGATGTAATACAAATGTTATCAGGCTATAAATCACATTTTTCCAAATTCAAAATTCACTCATCACCTAATAAATACAATACCTGTCTTTGTTTTCTCCTTACCAGATTAGTTCATGGCTTTACGACTTAATCAATGAACTTTTTCTCACAATTTCTACTTCTAATACAATCTTCAACTTACCATGTCATTTATAGTTTCTTGCACTGTATATGTATGTGAGTATTACATAAAGTACAGGCTTACCAAATTTATTTGCCTGATTTCTGTAATTGATAAAACCAAAAGTCTTCCATAGAATATTAAATTGTTGTATTCTAAGAAAACAGAAATGCCTAGAACACAGACACTATCATACTAGTCGTTTGCTACTGAATCTGTACAATAACAGACAGAACAAATGGGAGGAAATTGACAAAAAAAAAAAGTTTTCTCAAACGTATGATCCCAAACTGCCAGCTTTCATGTGTGTAGGAACCAACGTGAACACAGAAATCAACTTCAAAAGGAAAAGATATCTTAAGTTTGTCTTAAAGGAAATTGGAATTGTACTGTATACCTTACTGAAGTCAAAACTCTGATTCATTCTCCTTGTGTAGTGCTCTGTGCTGGCCTAGAACGCCAGGAGGCAGCTTAATCAGGGGTTTGCCTCTAATGCTAACCTTTGAGTGTTTTTATTTTTCCCCCTTTTTTTGCAATGACATCTGAGGCACGTCATGAACAGATTTTTTTCATGTAGAAATTCACACAGGCATATCTACATCTAAATATCTGTCTCCACAAAATATATAATATTTGCATTGCATATATATTAACATAGCATGTAGAAATCTACAATGTATTTAACTATGTAATAAGTGGTCTATAACATATATAATTAATAAAATTCTATGTAGACAATAAGATTACTATGCAATCCAAATTTTAAGTAACAGAATATGCGATTCAGAGAAAGAAATTCCCAAGAGAAAAGAAAGAATTGAGCATGTGACTCGTGAGCATGGTGGGTGCTACATTGTGCTGACCCAAATAGATGCATTGGTTTTATAGCTTTGAGATGAAAATTAACGGGCATATTTATTCTCCAGTTGGGCTAATTATTTGGTATAACCTTGCCAAAAAAAAAAAAAAAAAAAAAAAAACAGTCTCTTCCCTTCCGAGCAAAAGCTGCTGGCACTAGTGGCTGCACGCAGGAAAATAGGGTCCAGATTGTCAGGGACCAAGAGGTGAAACTTCAGAGGTAACTCAGGGTCAGAGGGGCAAAAGCATTTGCAATAAAGAGTTCCAGGTGGCTGAATAAAGAACGGTCTCAGAAGGTCACAAGAGAAATTCTAAGTGGCTCTAAAGGAAAATAGGCCTTCCACGCACAGCTTTCCTGGGAAAGTGGTCGGCAGTTATGGGGCTTGAATGTCAACGAACATTCAATAAGATTCAGGGCCAAAGCTCATTCCATTTATCAGTAAGATAGTTAGTTATCATTGCCTGGGCCTTCGCTGTGCCCTGGGGAATGAATGAATATGCTGGGATGAATCAGCTACACCAGAATTTGATGGCATTCATAACTTTACCAAATAAGATAATTTTAATTATTTGAAGAATGTTGAATTCATGGTTAAATTGTATGCAAAGAAAATTTTATTTTTCTCTTCTAAAATATAGAACTCCAGGGAGAATAAATAATGTTTTGATAACAAACAATTGAGAATAATTCTGGAAAAACAGAGAGTGATCGTTTATTCCTCTGCTGTCTAGAAATCACATCTGGATCTTTAATTCCCTGCCTTCTTAAAGGTTTATATAATAAACACAAGATGATAAACGCAAATCTCAGGCAGGTAGGAGCAGATTGTGAACTTACCAAGAGTAAGTGATAAGAGTGATAGGTATTGTGACAAATTACTTATGTATATTGAAAACATTTAAGGAATCATTTTTTGGGCTCAAACCAATGTTTTTTCTTCGCTATGGCTGAAAGTAGAAATTACACCAACTGTTTACTCTTTCTGCTAGCTTCCCATGTCTACATGGCACTGGGAAGTTTTTGTTTTATTTTGTTTTGTTTCGATACTAGAATTTTAACACAGGACCTTAACGTATACCATTTCCCTCCCCTTTGTTTGTTTATTTACTTCCTTTTGAAACTAGGTTTCGCTAAGTCTTCACGCTGCCCAGGCTGAAAACAAATCTGTGATCCAGTGAATGGAGATATTATTGTATAATGTTTTCTCCTTATACCTTTGAAGATAAGCACATAGGGCATGTCAATTTAATACTGCAGTTTCCCATAATTCAAGGAACTGGGATGTAATATATAAAAAGAAGTTACAAACATAAAAATGCAAC
The DNA here is from genome assembly GCA_004027205.1 of Ctenodactylus gundi. Lineage (NCBI taxonomy): Eukaryota > Metazoa > Chordata > Mammalia > Rodentia > Ctenodactylidae > Ctenodactylus > Ctenodactylus gundi. Next base: position 47,561 of record PVKB01000707.1, read on the forward strand.
ACAACTTAAAAATATTTAAAATGATGAACACTGCTTGGCACTTTATATCTTGCGAGATGTCACCAGCATTCGCAACACAGTGCTTGAAAATTTATAGCTAATTCTTCCACTTCCATCATGATGTGCTTGAATATTGATAGCTATCCTTCCATTAAAATTATCAACCAATGACTGTAGCTGCATTTTCTAAGCCTTCTATATTATTTTTCCCATCCTAAAACATATCATAAGTGTAGACAGCTTCATATTTGAAACATTAATAAATAGGTATCATTTTACATATAGAGATTTTAAGTTGACTTTCAGGATTACCTTTCATTCCAATTTGAGCAGGATTGACTGACATATTATAAAATTACTGAATAGCTATTGGCTTAAACAAATGTAAAACACGTATTAAAGTAGTACTGTGAATAATGTTCAATTGGAACACCCTAAACTAAAAGATTTAGTAATGTGCACCTTTCAAATATATTTATTTCCTAATTTCTTAAATAATAACTAGTGAAAAACAAAGCTTACCAAGAAAAAACAAATAATAACACCAAATAAATTGCATACTACATTTTATGAAGATACACACGATGAGACAGAAAAAAAAAAAAAGCAGTTAGATACCAGGAGCCTGGGTGTTGAGAGTGTGGGTGATGTGTCAAGTTAGACTCCACTACATTGGTCATGGGGAGTCTCGTTGAAAAGGTCAGGACTGTCATAGACTGAAGAAGTAGCATAGCCAGATAATCAGCTCTTTTTTCCACCATTTAAAAACCGTGCTTTCAACATATAATTAGCAAAACTGTAGAAATTACAGAGAAATCAGTCTAATTATTTTACAAGATATGCAGATATATGGAGTTATTTACATATATTTTGCTAAAAATGTGCACCTTGAGAAATCATCATAAGTCAATGGAAAGAGGACATACAGGACAGCATTGTCTGCTGTTTCTGCTGTTCCAACTCTGAAAAATTATGTGGTGGGAACTGTAATCCTATTATTCTATTTAACTTCATGGTTGTCTAATTACTCTAAGCAGCAAGCAAGCAACAGTTTACAGTGCATGAATATATTTAATTAATTCTTATTTATGAAATGCCTCTGCCCTCTGTTATAATTAGTATATTTACATTTCTAACAATAATTTGTTGCGAAATACATTTATTTCCCTACTAATTTGTTTTATCATGATGTAATATACATATATGGCCATATAGTTCACATTACATTTGATAAACTGTATTAATTTTAATGAGTTATTGAAATGAAACTGCTTGAATGTTAATTGGATGTACTATTTATTACAACCCTAAGTTACAATAAGAAAATAAGAGTATCTTCATTTATTAATGTATGAAACATATGTAATTTTAAGACGTATAAACTCTTTTGAATTCTAAGGAGTATTTAATTTTTAATATAGAAAATATACGCTAATTTATTAAGATAGTTTATCTTATTTGCTTTGTTTAATTACATTTTTTAAGCAGGCAGAGGTAAGCAAACAAAAATTTATTAAAAATTTACTGTCATTTCATATATATTATCACATTTAATTTACAAAAACCTAAAGTAAATAGAATTTTTGGATTAATATATTTTTATGCATAGTAGGGCAATATTAAATACTTATTTAAAGTAAAGTAAAATGTGGAGAAAATGCAGATTGAAATGACATCCTGGAGATCATTATAATAATTTAGACATTTCAACGTTTATTTTAAATTTAATAGTACTTATATTAAATTTTTCTCAGATTCTTAACTTGCTTACAAATTATATTTATCATTATTTCATTACTATTATTAACTTTTAATTTCTCATAAAATAAGAGTTTAACTCTTTTGCTGGCTTGAAGATTATTAGTATCTTTTTTCCATCAAAATAGTCTCTAATTTTCTAAGAAAAAGATGAAACTATTAATAATAATGATGCCATAGTAATCTTAAAATATTGACATGATACGAAAACTTGCTTGTATTAGTCATTTTCCCTTCACTGGAATGAAATATCTAAGACTTTCAAGTCAACACAGAAGTTTATTTGGTTCAGATTTTTGAGAAAAATAAGTCCATGGTTCATGGGCTCGACCACAGAAAAATGTGGTGAAAGGGCACTGAGGAGGACAGCTGCTCACCCCATGGAATTCAGGAAGCAGGAAGAGAGAAAAAGATCAAACCAGAAGTAAGAATATAACCTTCCAAGTCATGGTCCAGGGAACCCACATCCTCCAACCAGGCCCTAACTTTATAAAAGAGACTTTTAGGACTCATTTTATGCATAAATCATGACCTTTTGCCTTTAAACCCCAAATAGCTCATGTCCATCCCATCAGATAAAACAAAAATAGTTTGTTTCTGAGAGTAATCAAAGTTTTAACAGCTTCAGCAGCTCTAAAAAGTCCAAGTTCAAAAACTCCTTTGAAAGGTGAGGCAAGTTCTTAGCTCTAAGTTCCTGCAAAAACAACAAGATAACACATAATACACCTAAATACTTCCAGTATTTATGGAAAGGAGCAAATATTTTCTCTCCAAAATGGAAGAATTGTGGAATAAAAAGTAACAGAACAAAGCAAAACCAAAAATCGACAGGGCAAATATTGCATCCTGTAATTTCATGTCCAGCACAATGGGATGCTTGTGATGAGATGTGACCTCCAAATGGCTTGGAAAGCCCAGACTTTTATAGCATTCTGGTTCACTCCCACAGGACCATTCAGTTGGGCAGGCTCTGCTCATTGCCTCTGGTTTTCCTCGGCAAAATCTCCTCATTCCTGGCATCTCTTAACATCTTTGATTTTCCACTGAACCATCAGCTTTACTCTTACAGCTTTGTGCATCATTTAAAAAATGTTGGCATTCACCACATATTTTGATCACCCCTGTGCTTTTATAAAAACACTCCATGGCACCCAATAAATATGTACAATTTTCTATTTCTGTATCAGAAAATAAAATAAAAATAAGTTCAAAATTGAATCCCCCTAATAACTAGTTTTTCTTGAGGAAAACAATTGATAGTCCACTACCAAATCTTGCCGGTTAGGGAACAGTGAGCATTAACACAGAACTCCTGGGCATTCATTGTAAATATGCAACCGTTGGAAATGCAGATCCCTGGATGACTAAGAGTGTTTCTCCAAGGCACCTTATAATCAGATTTGCCACTTCTGGGTAAGGCTACCTACAAATATATCATAATAATATCCAGGAATCACCAGTACAATTGAGAAGTGGGATATATTCACAGATTCATTTATTTACTTAAGTATTCATTGATTTTACTGACGACAAAGGTGGTACCTGCTAGAGAGTGAGTTGGGATTTCTAGAAAGAGGCACTTCACCCAGAAGAGACAGCACACATATCCTGAAGAATGGAGTGGAATTTCTGCTTCGTGATGTGAATAAGAAGACATTACATGATATTCACAAGGGAAATCTATATGAAATGACAAACTACAGTTGTTTAAATTTGGGGAATTTATTTCCTTTGTGCAATATGAGAGGCTTGGATCTTTCTGTATTACTTAGAAAAGAAAAAAAAGTGACCCATCAGTGCTTAACTGAGCAAAGATTTGTCGTTAAAGTCGAACATGGATACGTTGGAAAATATTTGTGATCCAGGATAAGAAATTGAACATCTGTGGACAATAATTATGAAAGAGAAATAGTTACACTTGTGCATGGACGTGCAAAGATTTGAAATTATGTGTACAAATTGTCTTCTCATTCTGTAGTTTCAAAAGTTCTTCATGACATCCTGATCTCATTCTCTGGTGCTTAAACACATTGCATATTGTGAGATAATATATACCCCACAGTATATGCACGGGTAAAATATTTTCCAATTTTTCCAAAGTTAAAAGAAAATTTTCTCTTTTCTTTTTTCAGTTGTCAAAGCCTCCTCTTTTTATCGAATACGTGTGTTGTTAAAGAGAAGCTGCATTTTGGTGAGAATATTTTGGAGAAGCCAAAGAGTCAGATGTGTTCTTGAGTAAGGAATATCCGAGAATTGATAGCTGCTGGTGTATCAAAGACCCAGAGCACTAGTGTAGCATATAAAAGAAGCTCGCTTCAGTCTTCAGCACTGCTAAAACTGATGCAAAGCAACAGCAAAACACCGAATTTATAAAATACAAGGAGCATGTTTTACTTTGTAATTTTTGCCAGATATCATAATCTTGCGGTATTGTTGTGTGTAAAGATATATATTGAAACTAGACAATTCTTTCCAAAAACATAAATAAGTTTTAAACGTCATAAAAGAGGGTCCCTTTGGTCAAGAACATGTATGTGTTTTTAGGGTTTTTTTTTGTGTATTTAGCAAGAAAACTCTTATTTCCAGTCATCTCATCATCTTCGTATTTTCATACAGAAAACCAGGAAAACACGAGATCCTGAAGAAATTTCTTAGTGTTAGGCTTCCATGTTGAGGACTTACTTGAGATTAGTTTATTGGATATAACGTTTTTTAAAAAGGTCCTGATATTAAGAAGAGGTAAAACATAAACTATTGTTTTAAATACAAGAAAAGATAGAAAATAAAAAGCCTAACTGAATTTTTACTGATATATTTCCTAAGAGCATGTTAAATACCTGTAAATAATGTACACTGACTATCTCAAATTTTTGATTAAATATACAAAAAGAAAATTTAACAAAAAAGCAAGTTTGTTTCTTTCTGATTGTATCACCATGTTCTGTTTTAATATTTTTATTTTAATTGTCAATGTTATCTTTCGAGCTGAGTATATCACAGACAAATATTTCCATGAGGTTTAGGAATTCGTAGCAAATAATTTGACGAAAATAGTCAATGGAATTTTTAATTTCAGGCAGGTTTTACTTACCAAATTCTTTATAATATCAAATATTTTATGACTAGAATTCAAAGTAACAATACCAGCATCTGACCATATTTACTACTGCTTTAAATCACCTATTTACAAGCTCCCTACGCATTTTCTAAAAAGCTCTATGAAAATCTGAACGACTAAAAATGAAAGTATTTCATTTGAAAAATCACAGAAGTATAAAAATATTTTATTTAAATAAAGAAGAATAAATGTAAAAAGAAATCACTCACAGTACATCTATAACTGAAAACAATTCACCTGCGTCTGTTTGGGCATGTGCCTTGCTAGCATGCAGATACTCTTTAAATATTAGGTTAGCTCTCTTTATATTTTATACAGCAGAATGATCTTTTGCTGGTATTTGTTAGTAAGTCAATCTTTCTTCCAAACATCAAGAGTTGACCTTTTATGACCCAAAGATTTATCAAGTCAGCAATCTATTCCCTGGGGTTAGAGTCTTCAGTCTCTTCTTCTGCCAGTCACGTCTGCTGAAGGACTTTACAAAACCCCATGAGAAAATAGACTAATCTACTTGTTTCAAAGAACACGAATGACATCTTTACTGGCTGTACTCTATCTATAGAGAAAAAGAGATAATAAAGGGTGAAATGCTTTATCCAATTGTGGAGATTTGGTGCAATGTTTTATAATAGAAGACCCAGAGTGTAGCAGTTAGTAAGGAACTCATCTGAGCAGATAAGATTTCATTATTGAGAACAGAAAGGAGAAATTTGTTGCAGGGACTGAATGAGACAACCATATTTTAAAAGTATATTCTTTTTTGTAAGTTCATTCGTTTTTTTCCACTCGATACATTATATGGCTATTCCTCTCTGTAATAATTGTGTCACAATTGGTTTCTGGCCTCTTGTTTTGATATCATCAAGGTCTGAGTGCACCTGCAATTAAGCCCAATTATCTGTGACTTCTGAGGTTGTCGGTAAATGATGACTGGTGAAAACATTACAGAGGCGTCTTGTCAGACTCCTTGAAAACTAAACTGCAGAAAGACTAGGCAATTATCGTCAGCGCTAGTTTTTAGATAGGAAAAGACAGCCCCAAACACAACCCTAGCATTCAAAATGAGTTCCCAAGTTAAGAAAAGTAAAAGTAATCCCTGGGGTTAACTAGATTTACAAAGGATGCTCCCAGGTTACCTAGCAAGAGATAACTTGGAAATGGCACTTTTGCCATGGAGCTTAAGGAAACCCACATTCATCTATTGTATATTCTTCATGTCAGTAAAATAATCAGTCTTTCTGACTTGCCTCATGCGTATTTATTAACCAAGTCCCATTACCTTTGTGTTATGCTTTTGAATAACAGTGCTGAGTTTTAACTGCTGAGGATTACAATATGTATCGGATTTTTTTTTATTTTATAATGTAGTTTATACCCAACAATCCAATAATACCATTTAAAATGTTCAATTTTCTAAATTCTCCCGGCACTTTTAAGAGTGTAACAGATGTACATGTGAAAATACCTAGAGAGGAGAAAAAAAAGCTACCTAAAATGAAAACAGTAATAGTCAAATATGAGCCATCAATAATTAAAACCTTCTATTCAATAAGGCATCAATATGTTATAATAAAATTTGCTATGTTTAATAAACACATTATGCAGATTTTATATTATTAGACAATTTGGGTTTGTTACTAAAATTAAATAATAAAACATTGCTTCATACATTGTATCTCCTATATGTTAGAAACTATAAATTACATAAAAAATACAGAGCTCTGCATTAACTTGTAAAGAGATTTTTCTGTCAAAATAAATTTTAGTAAATAATCAGTAAATAATTTTGTCATGATGCGATTTACACTATAACACTGATATTATCAGCAATGATACACTTCCCTTTGGAATGGAGGTACTGAATTTAACTTTTCTGAATGTAGAGTAATTAAAATCCCAAGTAAACTGTAAATCCTTCTGATTTCCTGCCAGTGAAACAAGTTATAATACATTTTTTAGTTTGGCCATCAGACTGGAACATCTGTTACCTGCTTAGTTCTGGATTCAAAAAGGCTTCGTTTTCAAGCTGCGGATGCCCACTATGTGTTCTGTGTTGTGTAAGTGGCATTACAGCACAAAGCAGATGTCCCTTAGCTTCGAGCTACATGTCTTTTCTTGACCAATGCTTCTTGATCAGCATAGTGATGATCTTCAAGTCTTTAGTTTCTAACACTCCTAAACCACATGTAGAAATGCTTCCTTTGGTTACAAATACATCATGAAGACCACATCTGCAACCCTTATTTTTTATAACATTATTTCTTAGATTTAAAGAAGAACAAAATGACAAAATATATTTGTATCTATGGGTGATAAAAGAATAGTTCTCCTGAATTCTGTTTATGTCAAAAGGTGGGGGGAAAAAACCTAAGAAAGAATTAGCCACACTTTCAGTCGAGTGCCTGGCAGTCATCATCTGGTTTTCATATTTGAGAAAAAAGTCAGAATCAAAAAGATGATATGAATTGTGTTATTCCTCACAGCTGATAAATGCAGTTAATGGCTCTTTAAGACAAGTCTCATGTTCTTTTAAAGTTTTTCCATGTGAGATTCATATCATTGTCATTTGAGAAAAGGCTCAGGTAATCATAAAAGCAAAGTATTTGATGGATCCTACCATATGAGGTGAAATCTGCTAACCCCAAGAGTGTCTTGGGAGATGCTCTTAAAAACGCACATCCTTAACCATCATCAATTTCTTTACACTTTGCCTTTGTTTCATGCTGATGTCGTTATAACAATTTTTTTTAAAATTCTGCCTGATCTTAGAACATTTTATTGATAACCAGTCTATAATAAAAGTAACCTCTGGGATTTCTAAGGTTGCATGTAAAAAGTCCAATAGTGTCCACCAGTTGCTCTTAGAATAATCAAGGAGCAGTCAAATGTCACAAGGAAACTCAACCTTCCTTGGCAATGTTATACAGTAAGGGAGTTCAAGTTGCCCAAGTGAAGAGGATGGAATAGTGACAGAGATGTCAACCATCAGCAGTAATCTGATCCATTGCATTCCACCCATAAGAGTAGGAATAAAGAAGCCATCTTGATCATTGTCAACTCAGCAGAGGAAAGTGAAAATCCAAATATCCTACCTGAATGACAAGCAAACCTGACCTGAGAGTCTAGACCTAGGGACACATGCACTCTATTTCAGCTGATGACAATCACCTGAACAATGTCACCTAAGAGCAAATGAAGTTTGTCATAGAAGAAAGACAAGTCTCTCTGCTGTATTTTGGGTGAATTTGTGTGTGTGTGTTATTAGTAAAACTAATGCTTAATGGTTATTAAGTTTCTACTAATAATAACTATTCAAACTACTGATAATATCTAATGGCAAGATTTAAACAAGTAGCATTTTAAAAAGAATATGTACTATGAGAGACCCCGTATTAATTAGCAATATATTCTATTATATTCTATTACTTATTCTTATATCTAATACTTAAAGTCTTTCTTATTTTTGATTCTATCAAATATATTTGCTTTGACAACTATAAATTTATATACTCATCAAAAAAGATAAATAAATCGTATGTATTTAAGGGTAAACAAGTTGTATAATTTTTATAATTATATTGTGTCACTAGATGGTATTCACAAAACTCTCTAAAAAAGATTCATTTGTGTAAATTACATTTATTCTCCTATCATTTCTATCTTTAAGGTTATCTTCTGAAAGTAGTTTAAAAATCATACACACTGAGATATATACATGGCATATAGAATCAATTTTAATTCACTAAAAATTAAAATAAGCTAAAATTTCCTTTTACTCCCATCAATATCTGAGAAAAAGTCCTTCTCATTAATATTACCCAGAGATTTTCTTTTCTCAGTCCTATTAAACCCAAAGACTTTCAAAAATGCTCAGAAACTCCAATCCACACATTTTGATTAGGTTCCAAACCATATGACTTCGGGCAGAAGATATTTCAACCCAATTGGAGGCCCGTAGGGAGAGCACGGCTGCTCACACTGATTTATTCCATGTGTATAGACACAGGGGCACAATATCTCAATGAATAGATGTATTCTTATGCTTTTTTAGTAATTATGAACACTAATATATTTACAAAAATAGAAACAGCACTTATTTTCTTTTCAGAAGTAATAATACATTAAATCCAAGAATTATAAGTCTTAAAGAACTAGAACTAGTAGCTAAAGATTTCTGCAATTGAGTTTAGGAATACAAAATTAGAACTCTATTTTTTAAGAAAAATTTGATCAATGACTCTCCTTGTCTGTTGATGATTTTAGAAATATATAAACTCTCTCTTTTGAATTAAAAAATATCAGTGCTCTTCATATTCTTGTCAAAAGGGTCATCATTAAAAGTTATTTTAGGGTAAGTAGAGGGCATAAGTTTAATGTCAAAGATCACTGGACAAACAACACATAGCAGAGATATATGTACACCCATGTTCATAGCAGCACAACTCACAATATGGAAGTCACCAGAATACCCATCAACAGACCAGTGGATACACAAACTGTGGTACTTATACACAATGGAATACTACGCATCTGTAAGGTCCAACAGCGTGGAGGTTTTCACAGGCAAATGGAAGAAACTTGACAATATCATGCTTAGTGAAGTGAGTCAGAAGCAGAAGGTGAAACATCGAATGGTCTCTCTGATATGAGAGTCCCAGATCACAATTCCTTTGGAACTTAAGACAAAAAACAAAGTGAAAGAGGGGGGTCGGGTGGGGAAGGAGGGAGGGAGGGGTTAGTAGGGGGAGGGACAAAAGGACAGTGGGAAAGCCCTTGTCACCTTGACAAGATACGAATATGCACAAAATGCCCAACCTCATTGTAAACTTTGAATTTTGCACATATACACATCAATAAAATGTGGAGAAAAAAAAAGATCACTGGAAAAAATGTGTTCAGGTTGATGAAAATATATATAATTTTAAAAATTTTGCCCTGTAACTTATATAGTAAGTGTTTTATTTTAATATCTATTATGAAGCCAGAGGCAATGTAGCAGTGGATGGAACTGGATGACATTAAGGTATTTTAGATATTTAAAGATGAACTCCATTTGATATAGCATATGGTATGCCTGATTTATCATTCTGTTGTTTAGAGGAACCATATTCAGTTTGGATATATACAGTCTTTTGTCACAATCTCTGACTCACAGTGACAGTAGTCATAGGAAAGGCATAAACTAATAACCATGATTGTCTTTCAATATAGGCTACAAATTAAGCCTTGATCTCACGTTCATAAGCTTTTAGATTTTATTGTTGAATTTTTTTCCTGTTAGGAGACCATTCTCAAAGATCCAGGCTGAAGCCTAGGGATATGGAATTGTTATCAGTAGGAAAAACTGGAAAAATAAAACCTGAGAAGAGGAATGAGATACGTAACTACGATAGAGAACAGTATATTTACTGTCTTCATGGATATAATACTCAAATGAAAACAGGATTTCTGTGGTTGCAAAGACAGCACTAAGGTGCTAAAGTATAAGCACTCCTCAGAAACGTGTGTCTCGACTCTCCCTGATTTTAGTGTTCAGATTCCTGAGACCAAAGAGCTGTGTTAACTGTCCCAGAATCACAGAGCTAGTCAGGTACAGAGCCTGTGTTGAAAGTCATATATATTTTCCTCTCAATGTCACATTTACTGTACATAATTACTAGTCTATTAATGTTTCTCAAATATTTAAGTAAAATGGCTTCCAAAGCTATGGGACAAGTGACAATATCTTATGGGAACAGGATCCTATGTGACTAACCATACATTTCCCTTTGTATTTATATTACAGCCTACTAATGTAATATGTGATGTCAACATTGGCTATTGTCCAGGCTGCCTTTGAACTCTCTATGTAGTCCAAGATGGCCTCAAACTCATGGTAATCCTCCTGCCTCATCTTCCCAAGTTCTTGGTATTACAGATGTGTGCCAGCATGCCTCGCTTATGTTGTGCTGGGGAATTGAACTCAGGTACTTACAGCATACCAGGCAAGCACTTTAATCACTGAGCTAGTCAACCTATACTTTTTACCTCTATTCAATTATAAATATATCTTGAATTGATAATGATCTGAACTACCCAGTTGCTCCTCACCGTGTGGTTCCCCCATCTCATTACATAACACATAGAAGAGCATTTTGCACCTTTATGCTCAGAGCTAAGAGTTCCAACAAGGCTAAATAGCTATTTGAAACTCTTTACAAAATACGTTTTCATCTTTTCTTCTTGCCAGTTTTACTTCTGGAATGTCTTTTGAAATTGCAACATGAATTAATTGAGCTCCAAGAAATTAGCCTCAAGTAATGATAGCAGAAACAGAACATCCTGTGCTTAAACTGGTGCTTGGGTAGGTGTCAAATTATATATATACTATTTCTATATGTATGTTATAAATGCATCCAAAAACACATGTAAAATAAAGATTTCATGTGTATATTTTTAAAATTTATTAGTAATCCTGATTTTGTAATGTGCATTTATGTATCCATAAAAATTTGAATGATATATTTATTATGTTACTTTTTGATATCAATATATTTAAGAACATACTACCTCCATTCATCAATAGAAGTTGCACTTAATAAAGCTAATAGGTAAATTAACAAGACAGTAAGATTAGAAAGGCAATGCACCCCCCCAAAAAAAAAAGAATAAAATGCAACACTAGTGTGGGAAGCAGGTACCCTTTCATATGCCTGCTTATGAAAATGCCAAAATACTATACTTACATAAAAGGTAAATCTCCAAAAACAAATTTTCCTTCTATCTGAAGCAACAGATCTATGCACAGTTAAACTTGTATGTTTTGTAAAATTAATTCATATAAAAATCATAAAAGATGCAAGAGCTTCCTCTGTCCAAATGACAGAAAGTGCCAAAAGATGCGTGTAGCAAAATAAGCAAGCCTCAGAGATTTACTTATGCAGACTGACATTACACTACTGCCAAGATAACTAAATTCTAGTGTTATCAGAATTCATGAAACACAGCTTGTCTCAAGCGCCTGGAACTGCTTCTATAGAGCCAAATTAGATTCTACTAGGTTGTATGGTTGTTTCCGTGTGTAACACACGAGTTTGAATTATATTCTATTCTAAGGGTTTGTCATTAAGAAAAATGTTTTCCTGACTTATTTGTATGCCTTAAAATTAGATTCTTTTTGTTATTAATTTAAAGTCAGTATGATGGACCACTATAAAAATATCACACAACTTAATTGAAATTATAATTATATATATATATATATATATATATATATATATATATATATATATATAGTCCTAATCTAATTCTTTTTGGCAATGTTTCAACTAGTGGATTTCTGATGGGAAAAAAATCTAACTTTAAATTTTCTAGTAGTTATTCTCATCTAGATTAGTCAGCACACAACATATTTAGCTTTCTTATTCTTTTTTCTTTTGAGACATCCACAGTATCAATAAAGATGTCTTACATGCATAGTCTGGTCTGCAACAGGATACAGCTGGCATTTCAGCCAGAGAGACAATTTTCCTCGGGGGCTCTTTCATTGCTTTAACACTAATCTGTGACAAAAAGGTCTTGTCAGGTTCTTATTGCATTTAAGAAGCTTTTGGTAAGATTTGTATTGATCTGGAATAAGGCAGCTGACAACGTTGCAATAAATTTTTACTACTTAGTGCTGATCAATATGTGGTTTTCCTCTAAAGTTTTTGCAGAAAATTACCTTGATTTTTTTCAGATGTGGCCAGTGTACTGTTAAGTAAACAATATCTTATTCAAAATGTTATAAGTATTAAATGAAAAAGGAAGCCAATCATACAATGATCTACGTTTTCCAAAAGCCAGTTATAGCTAGTATGATGTAGAAAATATATACACACATAAACACAAGCACATACAGAAAACATAGCTATTAACTTATAGCATATGGATCTGCGTGTTCTATTTTTAATTGATAAATATATATGCATAAATTTTCTTTATGTCATAATATGACCATAAAAATTATCAATGAATGATACTGTCCTTAGCTACATGTCAGTGTATTAGAATGAATAAATAAATCTATCAGGACTTCCTGTTCCCAAATAAGACTGTGGAAGTACTGCATTTCTCTTAGATATTTTAAGTAGTTAATGTATTAAGTCAAAATGACACATTTAATTATGGGTATTTATCGTCAGCAGTGTTTTAAGCATTTCTCTTTTGTTTCATCCTGTCTACATAACAACCTTCCCAATAAATTTCTTTCCAACCACATATTTGTTTATTAAGATTCTGAGGCAAAGTTAGAAGAAAATAATTTAACAATGAATTGAAACAACTGGAAACTTGAGATAAGTAATTTCCATATTGTTACTGAAGTATATTTTTGCTAAGGATTGCTACTGAATCTATATGCATTTTTATATAAGCAGTGCCTAAGGAAAATTGCATTATTTTGAATTATTTAACTAACTCTGAATATTTAGAACAACAGGATTTATTAGAATATTTGAATAATATCTCAGAAGAATCTATTTTAGTTATCGAACCAAGTTCAACATGTTAACACATGTACACAGAGGAACATTGAGTCATTTAGTTCTTTTACCCTAAAAGAATTTTTTGTTCAATAAACCTCACAGTAATATGAAATATTAAAATGATCACTTCAATCACAGGATTTTAAAAAAATAGTGTGTCACATATACATTGTGTCATTAAATTATTTCCGGGATAAATCTTCAACCAATAAAATTTTCCACTTTTCAATTTAATGTCACTCTCTGATAAATTTTCTTGATTATACCTTTTAGAAAACATTAATTTGAGACAGTTTGGTGTTTACTTAGCAGCAAATTTGCTTAGCTTTAAGAAATGTGATAAAACACACAACAGCAGTAAAACAGTGCTGTCATGATCAAGAGACACAACTTCTGAGTTTCAAGTCTCTCCACCTGTCGATCTTTCTCAATGAAAGAAAATAAATGAAGCTAACTTAACACAGGCCATATTTGTCCAAAGAAGCCATCAACTCTCAGACTTTTTCTGTTTTTAGACACAGTAGGACCTTCCACATCTTTTGGAGTACACGACATGGTCCCACTATCAAGAGAAACTAACTCTGACAAGTTATATATTACTTAACATGTAACCTCAGAAGTTAGACACAGCCACTCAGTACACTCAAAGATCATGGCGAATTCTATTTGGATCTGTAATACATATTCTTTAAAAATTCACCAGCACCACATAAACCCAGTGTGGAGGTACATGCATGTAACCCCAGCCTAGGAAGGAGGATTTCCGTGAGTGCAAGGCCAGAGTGAGCTACATAGTGAGTTCAGGACCAACCGGGACCACAGAGTAACACTGTCAAAAATAAGTATATATAAATGTATATCAAAACAAAAAAGATGAAATAAAAAATACAAAATTCAGAACATTGTTTCTCTGAAATAGTATAGCTCTTATATTTTCATAATAAATAATTCTATCTGTATTCAATTACTATCCATGTGAGTAAGAATGGAAATATAAGATCACAAACACAAATGTAGCTTTTTTTTGAAAAGGCATCTGAATTACATTTAATAGGCTATGTAAACATAGACTATTAAATTAATTTTGAGTTGCTGCAAAACATTTTTCCAAAGACTTATAAATTTTAGAGAATGCTCAATTCATTAAATGTGTCAAGGTAATTTATATTATAATTCAAAATTGATGAATTATATTCGACTTAGGCAAGGAGAAAAGTTTTGTAATTATTTCTTAATTTTTAGAAAATCATAAGTAGCACTCCAAAAGATGTGTGTTAAAATGTCTTCATGACATTAAACAATACAGTCTAACAGATAAATATCAAAATTCAAAAAGAAATAGAAAAAAGATAATATCAGGGTGTGAATCTATAGAAGGAAGGAAAGCCTCAGATTGGAATTTGCCCTGGGTTAGCTGCCAGCATTTTACTGGCTTTTCGCCTAGGTTCTAATAGGCCACATGTCAGGAACAGGAGGCAAACCCTGATACCAATAAGGGTGAGAAATATTCAATAGCACGTGAACATCCAAAAGAAAAGCAGAACTTAAGTAATATGATATCGTTAACATAAAAAATCAGTTAGGAAAAAAGAAGCAAAACCAAATAAAGAATGACTTTGAAGACATTTTCAACAATGGCCTTAGCTCTGGTGCAGGGCAAGAAGAGAGCTGAATAAGAAGCATCACGTGATTATTAACCTTCACGTAAACAATAATGTAATTTGGAGTTCAGAATTCACAACATTTTCACCATCTGAAAATAGCCCACAAAAAAGTCAAAATACTTCTCTATTATTTTTTCCAAATGTATAATGGAAGTAAAATAGTCCATAAAAGGGAAATGTTTTGAATTCAAGTTTTATTAAGTTTTATTTACTGCAAATAAAATTACTATGAAGATATTTTCATAAAAATACTTTAAACAGATGAGGGCCAGATACAGTAATTTGAAGTAGAAAAGTAAATTGCAGAGTCAGACCTATAATCAATGCAGTATTATGATATTTAAAGCATGAAATAAATGTTTGATATGTTTATCAACTAGGAATATACATTTTTAAATAGAAAAGAAAACACAGTCCATGAAATAGGTACAAAAGTGATGAGAATTAAAAAGGGTAAGCAAAATGAAAATAGAAAGAACATTGGGAAGACAAGCCTCTCCTTAATAAAGGTCTAGTTTGTTTTGAACCATTGTTCTTGTTTACAAAGACAAATTTTAAAAGAACAATAATGAAGAGTACATAGCTCTCTTCGAGTCTTTTCTACGATTGAGGGTATCTCTCAAAGGTTCATGTTTCAGTCATTTTGTCACTTTCCGGAGAAATGTTGAAATTGTAATAGGCGGGCTTTATATCAAGATAATTGAGTCACTGGCAATACACCCAAAGGAAGAAATTAGTGTTCTTGGAAGTCCAGCTATTTTTCCAAAGAACATAGGCTTGAAAAGCTAACACTGACCCCTCCCTGATCTCCAGCTTTCTGACTCACCAAACGAGTTCTCCCTTTCAGACACGCCTCCTGCCAAGATTTCATAGGCCATCTCAGGTTGGAGCCAGGAAGTCCGTCACAGGAGGTCAAATCAATGAAACGCTGTGAGTAAAATAAACCTCTTTATATAGATCCTAGCCTCAACCAGGCAATGAAAAATGCACCTCTGTAGTACTGGAGAGCTACACAAGCAACAGATATCTCACAAAACAAAATCCTTAAGGGACAGAAATTCAAATAATCCCAGCCTAGGACTCTTCTCTACCCAATATCCATGAGATTATTTTTTCTTTTCATAAATAGGAACTGCCTTGACATGGAATTACATGATCAACATCAAAATTCTTTGAGAACCATTGATATTCAGTTCTACATTTGAGTAGGGGTTCTACAAAAATGAAATATTTGTTTACAACTGTGTGGTATTAGAAGAAGGATAGAAAGAAATACCCCAGAAAATTGAGAGAAGAGCTCAGAAATCAATTTCCAATGACACCTTTCTTTAGGAGCATTGCTAATTAGTAATTTTATATTCTTTATATAACCGGTAATGGAATGGTTTTTTGTTTGTTTGTTTGTTTGTTTGTTTTAGAACAATAGATATAAGGAACCAAGAATGGGTGCCACAGATATTCTTCCTTACTATAACAACTTCTGGTCTTCCTAGAGTCAGATCTAAAAAAGAAAAGTTATTTACAACAGTTCGGCTGTAGCATTAGTTATTATTGATCTCATGCTATAAGGGGACTGGTACCTAAATGATATCTCCAAAGTAAAACAAGCTTTCTGGTTTGCATGAGTTCATTACATGTCTAAATTCAAACAGCTATCATAAATCCTTTTTAGTCAGCTATTACTAAAAAAACCGTAAATTTATAATCAAGAGTAGAAAGTGTAAGTTTCAATAGATTTGTTTGGAATTCTGAGAAAGAATTTTTTTCTTTATTTTTGTTTGTTGTTATAATGTGATAAACTTGTCCCTCCTTAGGAATTCTGTGTTTTCAATAAATTATATATATAAGTCAAAGTGATATTTTATAAGATTTTGTATTTATAGTTTAAAACAGATCCTTTTTACCTATTACAAAATTTGATTTTGAGCAATTTCCAGGTATATCACTGGTAATTTACTACTTCTTTATTGATGGTAAGATGATGAACCACCTGCAGTGTTAGCTGATTCATTTTACCAAAGGGCAATGTGATATTTGGATTGTCTTCCTGAATCAAAAATATTGGGGGCTATTCAAAAAATTAAGATGAAGCACTTGGAAAAATCTTAAATGCATCCTTGTAAAATTTTGTTACCTGAGGGTAAGGAGAAAGATATAGTTGAAACACATGTTATATTTATAGTTTTAGGGCCTCTTATATGTCAGTATTTTTAATGAATGGAGATTTTATAAGTATTGTTCTGAAGTGCTTGTCCATCCTATTGTATCAGAGAGGTTTTTATGCATAAAAGTCAGCTATTTGGGGAACAAAACATCTTTGCTGTTGCTATGGTATGTATGTAAACAAAATTTTTAATTACTTTGGTTAGGCATGGTGTTTGAGAACTAGCATACAAAATTAAATAAATCAAATAGATATTTCAGGGCATGCAGTATTCCATGAAATTTTAACAGGTGTTTTTTTTTTTTTTTTAAGTCATGAATTGCTTTCAGAAAAAAAGAATAAATTTCCCTTTTCAGAATTCATAAATATTATTAGCACTTATTTAGAAAACCTAAAGGGTTGTACTGTTGGTGAATGAATTATATTTGTTTACACCAACAAAGCATTAATAGGAACATCAAAATGAGCAACTTCTTTCCTGCAGCACGGTAAATGATATCTTACAAAGCAAAATGCATTCTAAAGAATCTTATTCCAAGTTTGTAAGCCTCGTTATACAATTTTATTTTTCTTGAATAAAAGAAATGACTAAGGAAAGCAGAAAGGGTGGTCTTCTTTGTTCAGTTTTTCAATCTTCTCTATAAGCCTGTGCTGATTTTTAACTCTGTTTTGTGAGGAAACCGTGATAACCAGTGTTAATATTAGACGTCACTATGGTGTTTACTTCATAAGGTAAAGGTAGCTTTCTTCAACCAATAAAAACAAACATGTTAGAATCACAATAGAAAATTTGTAGTTAATAGTATATTATAAAATATATAAAATATAGAAACCTGATTTTATCAATTGTATAACTTACAATTTTGAAAAGAGGAAAAGAAAATATTCCATTATCCTTTTCATTTTTAGTGGCAAGCTATGATAACATTTTTAATTATACTAAGATTTCATTAAAGTGTCCTTTCATTATCATATATTACGTTTTATGATAATTTTATGTCACTTAAAAAGAAAATTAAATTAATGATTGTAATAACACCTTTAACCTTGCTGGAGTTAGTTCTGCATGATAAACAATATAATAACTATATTTAAATGCATCCTTTAATTGGCCATCACACTAATTCTTTTGTAGAGTAATAAATTTGGCAAGCCATTCTTATTATTTGTGCAGTGTACACTGCAATTACATTTTCAGCTTGTTCGAAAAGGTACATTAGTGTAGACTTAAATTAGCATTGTTACACTAAATTGAATTGGAAAATATCTAATCACAAATGCCTTGTTCTGCCATTGCACTCGTAATTCAAATATGCCTGTCACATGGACACATTACACAGTCCTTGTAGAGCTGGAGTGCTCTCTCGTTGGATAAGAGACAATGAAATGCAAGAGATGGAAAAATGTTTTAAACGCCCATAATGCATGAATCTTAGCTAATTGTATGTTTTCTTGGAAATTTGACAGCATTTTCTGCAGAGATCCTTGTAACAGAATGTGGGATAGAGACTGAACATCTACATTTCTTATGTCTTCTGCATACTTTTTTTTGTTTGTTTGTTTGTTTTGTTTTTTGAGACAGGCTCTCCACTCTGTAATCCTGGCTGGTCCTGAACTCACTATGGAGCCCAAGCTGGCCTTGGACTCAGAGCAATCCTCCTGCCCAGCCTCCCAAATATTGGGATTACGGGCATGTGCCACCACACCCAGCCTATGTGGTGCTGGTGATTTGAACTCAGGTTCTTAGCAATTGATTTAGCGCTTACTAGGCAAGCGCTTTAACCACCGAGCCATTCCTCCCGCCTCTATTTCTTACATTTTAATGTACTATTACGATCTAAGTTTACCCAATTGTCCACAGAATACTTTATTAAGTAAATAAGCACAAAAACTAATTTACAACCATCATTAGAGCCTTCAACAGGTAAGTGATGCAACTTCCAAAGCAACGATGATAATAATACTAAGAATTGACATCATTCTGCTTCCTACTTCTACATTCTACTTTCATTTCTAGTTTTACTTAGAAAACCAGGAATGGTATAGAATGGTAGGTACTTGAAAGAAATGCAAATAATTAAATGCCACATTATTTTAAAATAAGAATTCGCATATGGTCTTAGACATTCAAGGCATATGAAAATGTTCTTTGCAGAAAGGCATGATACAAGAGATATAGAACCATAAAATATTAATTAGAGTATTATAGTAATCTTGATTTTTATTGTTTTTAAATTGAATAGTAATGGAAAACTTAAAATTAGAATTTTGGGAAAAATATTACTTTTCCAGAGTCTCCCTCTGCTCACTCTGCAGTTCAGGTTGGTCCTGAATACTCACTTGTAGAGCCCAGGCTGGTCTTGAACACATAATAATCTTCTTGCCTCAGACCTCAGTGTGCTGGAATTATAAGCAGGTGCAACCACACCCAGTCTGTGAGGTGCTAGGGAGTCAAACCAATGCCATGCACTTCATAGGAAAACTCTTTGACTTCTAAGCTATACTCTCTGCCCCTAGCCTATTCATTTTTAACAAGAGGAAACAATTCCTATTTACAATTAGAATAAATTAACACAACATATGCATGTATGATATTAAATACATTTGAAAACTATTGTTTTTCAACTTAGATGATAAAATATGTCATCAGCATAAAAGGGCAGGCGATAATTTGGTAATAATGAAATATTTTCTTTAATTTTAATATACATATGGACTAGAATGGAATTTATGAAACATAGGCCTTAAAGAGTATGGTGCTCA
This sequence comes from Ctenodactylus gundi, assembly GCA_004027205.1. Taxonomy (NCBI): domain Eukaryota; kingdom Metazoa; phylum Chordata; class Mammalia; order Rodentia; family Ctenodactylidae; genus Ctenodactylus; species Ctenodactylus gundi. The sequence continues at coordinate 67,532 of PVKB01000707.1, forward strand.
GGTCTATAATAATTGGCAATCCATCCTCTGAGAGGTGAAAATACTTGAACAGTAATCAATACCAGAAAATTAAGAATTGAATTCAGATTTCTCTGACTTAAAACTGTTCTTTCTGTTTTGTTTAAAAGTATATAACATCAATCAAATCCTAATATACTTGCATTTAAAAAATCAACAAATACTTGTTAAGCCCTTGCTACGCACCCACAACCTTGCTACATATTTTAGTAGATACATATGGATATGTTATGAATAAATGTATTAATCCCAGGCAATCAGATAGGATTAATCTAAAGAATAATAACCAGCTTGATACAATACACAGAATGAGACAGAATATTATAAAGTCTAAAAATGATGCTATCTCTACATTCAGGAATAGTAAAGAAAGAAATCTATGAGAAATTCGATGGTCAGGCTAAACATTACAGAATGAATCAGGGTTAGACAGGGTCCAGGGGGTGGTTTCCATACTGACAAATCAACAAGCAAATCACATGCACTCTTATTGTGATATGAGGAGGAAGGCACATGTGACTTAAAATAAGAAAAACAGTTTTCAGAAAAAAAGAAGATTCTTTATTTTAAACAACAGCCTTTATTTTAGATAAAAATCAATTATGGAGTGAAGAATGTATAATTTCAGTAAGTTGCTCAGAACATATAATTGGAATTAAAAATTTAAAAATGAGAAAAGGTATTCTGTGGTAACAGAAGGTTTTTTCTTTTGTAAAGAATATACATATAGCAGCTGCCCAATAAATTAAAGGTATTGATAAGTATATTTTCATTTCTTAAAAATGTAATTTTTGATGTTCACTAATGAGTGTGTATGTATATATATATATATATATATATATATATATATATATATATAACATGTATAAAAATAATTGAATAAAGACTTAAATAAGTCAGATTTGCCTGAATAAAAGAATAAAACAAAATAATTATGCTTAACAATGTATCCAGTTTAAGCAATGTTTGATTTAGGGCTTTGAGATTGTTATAGATATACAAAAATATATTATTATTGTCTTAAAACTCTAATATATGCTCAAACATACAAGACTTTATATTTAAGAACTTTTTTGTTCTTTGTTATTATTTGTAGTGATTTTCTTCATAAACACTAATCTTTTACGATAGCCCTTTTAATAGAAAAACAACTCACAGGGAATCAAACTCGGCTACTTCCACTGAACCAATCCTCCAGCCCCTAAGTTTCCAATTTAAAGTTAAATACATGTATATAGCAGTGAGTGAGACAGACAGGTGCATGTGTCCATGAACAAGTCACACATCTGATAATCAATAGTTCTTAGGGTTGCATTGACAATCATAAAATAGCTTTTATTAGCAGTCATATACTTTAACAAATATTTATTAAAACAAATTATTACATAGTATTTAGCACATGCAATGCCTTGGTTCTTGTATTTAGCATCAAAAATGAAAAAAAGAAAAGAAAAATGCATGTGTTAAAAGCTGAGTTTGAAGCTTCTTGATATATATTGATAATATTATAAAATGACATTAATTTCCACCAAAATTACAAGGTGCATAATAATATAATTGTTACGATGCCTTAAGGTCTTAGGTAGCTAAAGCTTATAAAAATTACATACTTACTAATGAAAACATTTAAATTCATATTTAGGATTTGAGGCTTCCTATAATCATTAGGTATGGTAAAAATACATTAATCAATTGTGTTCATCATAAAAAGTATTAGATTAAATATTAATTATGTACTAAATCATTAGAGTATTATGCTAGCATATCCTCATTAAATAATAATCTCTTGCAGATTATTTATGTAAATTAATCTTCTTTGTCTTAAGAAATAAAACAACACTATCTTTAAACGTCCAAATTGAGTTTTTACATTGTGCAATTTTTATTTATTTTTTTTTCCCCATTTTATTGATATATATAAGTGCGAAATTTAAGGTTTACAATGAAGTTGAGCATTTTGTGCACAAAAGTTTCTTGTCAAGGTGACAAAGACTCCCACTTTCCTTTTATCTCTCCCCCAACCACCCCTCCCTCATTTAATTTTATCTCAGGATCTATTTCTAAAAAAGCTCAGAAGAAGTGTTTCATTCTCAGGACTAGAAACAGTACCCAGCAACAAAAACAAACAAACAAAAAATAATTATTTGCAGAATCATTTATTTCTTAACTCAAGTGAGTATTTTAGCTTTTATTGTCAATAGAATAGCAAGATGCAGATACACAAACGTGTCTTTGAAGAAACAAACTTCTTTCATGCTCATTAAAGCACAGTAAACATAGCAGAAATAAATTGGCTAGTACTTGTTCAAAATGAAAGCTAGGGTTGGCTTTGTGGCAAGAGTCCGAGCATTTATGGTTGGACATAGCTCTGATTTCCTTCTTTCTTTTTTTAAATGCTATTTCCAAATGACAAATCTTCTTTCCTGACCTGGACATGTATTCTGAACTTCAGATTCATGCGTTCGGTGGGTATGAATGTTTGGAATGTCTCACTAGTAAAGTGAAACAAAGCTTTGTTTGCTTGTCCACTGAAAGCTAGTCTACTGTTTCCTTCTGTGCCAGTCCAGCCGACTTCTTTTCTGCAATGCGGTTTCATCGCTTTCTAAAACCTATGGATGCATCATTTTCCCCCCTGATTTGATGCACTAAATACCAAATCAGCTTTTTGAAGATTTCCCTGCTTACATAACAAGCCATCTCTAGAATGATCTGAGAGTGCCAATTTAAAAAAAAAAATATTGAATGTTATCTCTTCATAGTACTTAAAGTTCTTTAATTGACATCAACGCGAAGTGGAATTTTCCAAGGTTTCCAGATTCTAAAATTTACTTCTGCATGCTTAATCTTTTCCCCATTTTCTCCTCGCTCAATGGAACATACGAGTTCTTTCCAAGCTCCATTCACACTAAGCAGAGCTCAAGTGGTTCCGTAGTTAGACACCTCCTAGCCAATCATAAATTAGGATAATGAAAAACAGCTTCCTAATTAGTAGAAAAGAAATAGTTTTCAACTGAGAGAAAACCTTATACAAATGTTCAATGTTGCAAAATTAAACAAATATTATCTTAACAATCTAATTTTCAATGTTGTAGGACAATATTTGCACACTTTTGAAATAAATTTAAAAGTCATTTTATATTTAACAATAAAATTCTATCTTGCCAAGTGTACCAAATCAATTATAGAAAGTCAATTAATTATGATGTGTAAATTATGTGGATGTTATTTGACCATATTATTCTAACTCGTATAAATTCTAAAATAGAACGAATCATCTTTTTAAAAAGTATTATTAGTCACAGCAATAATAATAGTGATTTTTCATTATTAGTTTAAGAGATGAAATATATTTAATCCATTATTTCTGCTAGTCATTCTTTTGATGGGCATTTCTAATGGACTACATATTATGTAGAATCAATGCCTCTTGGTAAATTAGATTTTTTTATTCCTTTTTAGGCACGAATTCTTCTAATAACAAACGAGTGGTGAAAATGATGATTAAATGCTTACTGAGCCATCTGAAATCATAATCACCTCTGCTATCATCCCTGAATAGGTAAATTTAACACATTTAGGCCACGAATGCCATGTTAACACCATCCTAATGTATTCTGAATATCGACTGAAGAACAGGACTCTTCCTAGATTCTACTTTAAACCACTTTCCCATCGTATTTAAATGTAATCCGCTGGAGTGATTACGCGTGAATAATTCAAAAAATTGCACGACGTCTGGGATGTTCGCCACACATTTCGTTTCAGTACGAGCTTCATCTGACTGGAGTCAGTGTACTAGATATGCCTCAGTTAGATTCCTAAGGAATTTCTATACAGTGAAGAATTCACATTTCTTGCTTATATTTTCAGTTTCAAATGCTGCCCTTCCTAAAAACTTAAATACCATACATGTATTATGTATCCAGATATTCTGTACAAACACAGATGATTTACAAACACAATACAAGCATGTTTAGGTAGAATGTGTCATCAACAACTAAATAACTATCAATATGATATAGTATTCATGTATTTATAAATACATTGAATATGCAAGTATGTTATGTAATATGCATTATTCATGTGCATATATATGTATTTATGTGTATATGTGTTGCATTTATTTGTATGTACATATGTGTAAATTAATGTGCATATGCATGTATATAGAGGATTACTATTATTGTTATATGTGTGTTTTATAATTATTATTTGTCATATTAGAATGAAATCTTATAGTAATGTTTAAGATATTATAGAGGATAATATCTTTCTTGGACATTAAATTCAATTTCTAATGATCAGTGGTATTCATATCAGAATAATCAGAATAATATTTAATAAAAATGCACAACTGTAATACAGACAATGTCCCTTTTTGGAGAGCTTTTAGTATTTTAAGGGAATTTTATGTTAGTGGTTAATAACACCTTTTATTATTTTTAGATTTAAAAATAATTGTAAAAATATGTGTTGGGTATATAAGAACCATCAATATATCATATTAGCACTTTAAGTTGAGTATATTTATTCCAAAGATATTCAAGTTATTGTGGCATATAATATTTTTATTAAATTTTTGAAATAAATTTGAAAGCACTAGACATTTATTTCTTTTAGCACACTATGACAAATGTCATAAACAAAATTGGCATTGAATCTTAGTTACAGAACTAAAATTGCTGTAGCCAATAAACTGCAACAAAAAAGAAATCTATTAAAATTCTTATATCAAAGTTGAAAAACTTTATTATTATTTGAAACAATTTCTTATATAAAAATTTAGTAATTGCAGATGACTTGTGAAAGCCTTAAAAATTAGCTTACATATGAACATAAGTAAGAAGAAAGGAAGATGATTCAATTTTCAGAACTAAAGAGATCTATGCTCATCAATTTTTAAAGACTATAAAATCCCAGAGGTATATTATGTTTACATAATTATGATATCTATAAAATCAATGTCAATTATTATATTATCTTACACATATATTAATATTAAAGTTTCAGAAGTTATTTTAAAAATTCAGCCAATTATTTAAAGTAGGCCTATGATATTTCCTAAGAAACAACAATGGTATCAAAAGCAATGACAAAAATTAACATGCTCACTTAGTTCAAATATGAGGATCTAGATAATGATTCTGAGGGAACAGTGACCACTGGGGAGTACCAGAAGGTTTCAGTTTAGTGACAGGCCTAAATAAGATAATCATTCAAATGAAATGCTTAACAAGTCGTCTAAATATAAAATACTTTCAGAAGTGATTAGAAACACTTTCAATGTCTCTAACAACATACCAAAATAAGTTGAAGAATCAAGAGAATCTCTAAATATTGAGAAGCTGGAGGACGGACCTATGCATGATGTGTTACATGATATGTGTTAGCCTCGCGAGCATCAGCACTTTGGAGAAAACAAAGTAATATATTTACTTTTAAACCTTTTGAAAGTTGGTAGTACTTTATAATTATTAACCAATCTGAATGCTAATGGTTATCTTTAATAGTTGTACATCATTCTGTGATGACGATATAAAAGTCTTCAATTACTCTAAGGACCAAAGAGCCCAACTGTGTAAATTGGACACAATGTATTTTTAATCAAAATTTCCTTGCACATCTTCTGAATTCCAGCAGAATATCTTGTTTATGTTACCATTTTATGTCTAATGAGATCTGAGTTCTCCAGCAATATATTCCCAGAACTTTATTTATTGTATGCTTTACTGCTCATAGAAGTTTGAGCTCAGGTCTACAGTGCAGATCTAACACCCTTTCACAACAAGTCTTCCAAGAAAAATTTTAGGTTAATGAATTATGGCCACAAGCAGTTCTCTGTTTCCTCTAATATTCACCATATTACCAGCTACCATTCTTCTACTCTTGATTATTAAAAAAGAAAATTGTCTTGTTTTGATTGTTGCTATAATAAATACCATGCACGCTATGCTGTGACAGAAAGTGTCTTGGTATTTTGTCCTTAGCCAGAGAGGCTCACTGAAAGTGAGATTAAGGGCAACGGACGGCAATCTGGTGGAAGAAATCTCAAGCACAAGATCCTGAGTTTGTTCTCCAGCACCACGTATTCGTGTTTATATATATTTATAAAAGACTTAGTTTTTTATTTAAAATATTATTATTAGAAAAAGAGTTTAACATATCTCCCTCAATAATGGACATAATGAAAAGACACCCAAAATCACTGAAAATTTGCTAAAATTTGATTCAATTACTATTACTATAATACTACACATGAACATTTTAATATTAATCAACATTAGAAATGAAAGACCACATACCATTTGATAAAATTAACAGTGGGTATAGCATTTCAAAAGACTGAACAATAATAAAGAAAAAAATTATATTTGTTTTATTTTTGGTTTTGTGTCATTTTCTTGAGACAGGCTCTTGCTCTATAGTGCAGGCTGGTCCTGAACTCACTATGTAGCCCAGACGGGCCTCAAACTCACAACAATTCTCCTGCCACAGCCTCTTGAGCATAGGGATTACAGGCATGGGGCAGCATGTCCAGCCTCGGTGGTGCTGGAGAATCAAACTCAGGATCTTGTGCTTGCTAGGCCACTGGGCTATACATCCAGCCCAAAATAAGCAATATATAATAATACATACGCATACAAATTAATAAAATTAACTACTACATGGTTAAATAAATATACTCATACATTAATACACAGTTGGTGTAAATATATTAATATAGTAAAACAAAATAATATTAATACATAAATAGTATTAATACACTGTATGATCCGAGGTATGCAATGGTTATGATAAATCGTATTTATCTTCTGAAACTTATCGCATAATCTTATATTTTTAAAAGTTATTGGTGTAAATTTAGTGATAAGCACATACTGTAGTTTAGATCTTGAGTATCTACCGTAAACCTCACATGTTGGGAATTGTGTGTCATTGGGACATAGGGCTTGACTGAAAGATGCAGGTGCTGGGGGTGTGACCTGAAAAGACTGAGTCAACTTGATGAGATTGGGAGCCCCCAACGCAGAGCTTCCAGGTGTGTGCTGTTGACATGTGGGCCAGGAAGTGACGGAGGGGCACCCACCAGTGAAGGGAGGGGTCAGGGTGGGAGGAATGTGCAACAGTGAGATTGATGTAAATTGAACAAAGGGAGAAGAGCTACGACTGTAGTTTGCTCCCAGGACAGCTCCAGCCTTGTCTGAGCCTCCAGGCCTCTGCTTGGGTTCTCATTGCAGGTGAGCAGCTCTCCAGCCTCTGCCATGGGCTTCCGTTATTGCCAGCTGCCCGTGAACGGAATGTGTGAGACTTTCTGAGACTGTGAGATACATAAAAGTTTCCTCCCTTACATTATGGATGTCAGCAACAAGAGAGTAACTAAGACAAAAATTAAACAAATAAAATATTATAAAATAATAATTGAAACATTGAGCTGTCCAAATTAAAAGACTGGCCACTTAGACGTACCGAAAGGGTTTAAACAACATTAAAGAAGAATTTAATTCATTTTAACCCAGGAAAAATAATTTAAATTAATTTAAAATGAAAAATATACAATATTGTTAAATTTAAACAGCAAGAATAATAATGTTATATTTTATTTTCAAATTAATGCTTACAATTTTGTGAATACATGTCAAGAAGCATATTTCACTTAGCTATTAAATCATGATATATAATTTATAATAACAATAATACAAATAACTCACATAATATTTGTAATTCTTAAAGTATATTAATAATGATAACACTTAAACTGTATTTTATCTACACTAGTAGTAAGAACCATACTTTAAATTTAGAAAGCAATTTTTGATCTTTTTCTTAAAGTGTTAAGCAAATAATTTCAGAAGGCCTAATCATACACATTAAGGAACATCATTAGGGCATGCTTAGATATTTTTAACATGAATAAAATAATTTTATAGTCTATCATTATTTTATAAATAGTAAATTTACAAGGAGAAAATGTGTAGGGACACTGAAGGTATTTCTAGTTATAATTATTTCATTTTATTTAATCATTCTTTTTTTTCTCTTCAACAATTGTGTAGAAGGTAACATTTAATTGGAAAATTAAATGTTAATTAAAAATTACTTTTATTTAAAATTTTGGTAAAACATATTTAAAGCAACTGCTAAATTTTTAATTATTTATGTGTATTCTTACCATTCTGTTTTCTACACTCTAATGCAACGCATGAATTCAATGTTTGTATATAAGTAGGTTCATACATTTCTGTTGATTCTTTTTGCTACACTATTTGTATTCATTTTCAATAGAAATTTATTAGAATAAAATCACCTTTAATCTGACTAGGGTGAGTGCAATGCTTCACATTCCAGTACGTGAAAAATCATTCCTTAGAAAAATAAAAGGTGCTTTAAATCATGGTAATACAATCAAAATCTATCTTTGCTACAATTTATAAAAATGAATTTGTATTTGGTGTTAGTGTGTATGAGTGTGTGTGTAAGTGTCCATATAATACTGTGCTCCTTAAGATGTCTTAAAGAGTGACATCATAGAATCTTTTAGTCTTAGGTTATCCAAAGTATTTTTGAAAAAGAAATGCCAGTCACTAAAGTTCTATAAAATGCCTGTATCCTGGGTTTCTCATAACAGTGAAACCATGCAATATTTCACCTTCTGAGTTTGACTCACTTCACTGAGCATGGTAGTCTCAAGTTGCATCATTTTACCTAAAAAATAAGCCTCAAATTTATCTTTGTTGTTGAAAAATAGTACTCCATTGAGTACAAATACCACAGTCTTTGTATTCATTGGTTTGGTGATGGGTATTTCATCATCTTTCACCGTTTAGCTATTGTTAGCTGTGCTGCTGTACACAGGGGTGTACGTGTATCTGTATTACATGCTTCTTTTAAGTCTTTTGGAAAGATTCCCAAAAGAAGCATTGCGAGACCAAATGGAATATCTATTTTCAGTCTTCTGAGGCACCTTCATATTGTTTTCCATAGTAGTGGGAAAAAAAGCCTATCGCTTAAAAAGGTAGAATGAACACATGAGTACTTAGGTGGAACAAATGAGCACCTAGACAGAAACTCCAAATTATCAGAGCAACTGGAATACTATTTCAAAGTTGAAATAAACCTATGGCTTCTAAGATGCCTAATTTGGTGAGGCTATTATTCATGTGTATTTGCATATTGTGTTAAAAGCAAAACAGGAAAACAATAAAGCAGGTGATAAGACCTCAAAACTTTCATTCTACTTTCCTTGAAATATGTAATGCTATTTGTAATGATTAGCATGTTTTCTTTTAAGTGGGAAAAATAAAATATATTATTTTTGTCTAAGCTGTACATAATATGCAAAAATGGGCATTTTTTCCAAACCTATATAATGCTAATACATATTATGTTCACGTTCACTATATGTGCCTCTATATTTGATTAAATGCACAAAAAACACTACATAGTAGCATTTAATTTAGAGGATGACGAGCTTATTAATTAGGTAGAGATGGAGAAGAAACTACCTTAAAAACATCATCCTCTTTTCTTAATTCTTATATAATCAAAAGTGAGTATGTCATGTACTATGGACCCCTCCCAGAGAGTGGGAGTTTTTGTCTTTCTATCCTTTGTTTTTCACAAAAAAAAGGACTAGGTATGCTTCATTTTTATAAAAAGACCAATAATAAACAATGAGTAACCCGAAAGAACCTGTAGATGACAATGAAACTGTAAGGTTCTCCTCTGCCCTAAGAAAACCTGACTTCATTTAAATACCCATATTCACATTTTGAAACAATGTTGTAGGGTGGCACCAACAAACCTTGTAATTTTCTCTGCCATTTCTCTTATATTGATAATTTTGAGTTAAAGTGAAAAAGGGGTGTAAAATTGTCTTTGAATGTTAAAAATATCAGGAACTGTTTTTGCCTTGGCAATAAATAAATGATCATAAGTGTTATCTAAGAAAGTTAAAAAGCCTATGATAGTAATTAGATGTTGTTAAAATAAAATAAAAGATTTCAACTCCTATAACATCTTGTTTTGCTCTGTGGTGTCATATGCCATTTTCTGTGGCCATTGTTGTTTTAGTGATGTGCATATAAATTTCTACTTAGTAAGCAGATAGTGAACATGCTAATCACTCTGCTCAATCCATTCTTAAAGTCACCATCACCTACTTTTAGTTTCTTGATCTGTGCAAAATTATTTTGCTTTTTTGGTACTGAAACACTTCAGAAAAAAGTGAGCAAGAATCTTATTAACCTGATTGCTACAATAGGTTTATAGTATTTTTGTATATGATTTTCAAAATGAATAAAGAAAATTAGTAGTACTAACAGAATATCTAAAGAATATGGAGTAGCATAAAAATGCCCAAAAATATTCAGCTCACATTTTATCTTTTCTCGGAGCACTGGAGGTTATCAAATCCACTGTGTTTCATTAACAAGCTGTAGTTTTACAAGCAGCGTGTTCTTGAAGGCATTAGCAGAGCTCATTTACATGGGATGGCTTTGTATAGATCGCCAATGGAAAAAAAGGGAGAACAGAAAATCAAAGTAAAAATTAAAATAATATGTCATTGATAAGCCATGGATAATTAAAAGTCAAAACTTCGACACACCTGAGATTTTTGAAGAATTGAGAACAAGACAATCATATGAAATATTAACAAGAATAATGAATGCCAGCTTGAGGCAGGAAAATACAAAAAAAAGCACACCTATACAAAGATACTCTCACATCAACAATTATTTTGAAATCTCTGACCATTGAGGTAGGGATGTGCTTAGTGGCTAAAGTATTTACCTAGAGCAAACAAAGCCCTATATTTGATTCCTCAACATTGAAAAAAATTATCAGTGTATGATATCACACACTGATAATTTTTTTGGTAAAAAAATCACCTGACATAAAATTTAACATTTCTTTTTTTGTAAATGCATGAATTCTGAATTCTGTAACACATTAGAAACATGGATTTTGGGGAGTTAGTGAGCATCTATATTGAACCCCTTTTCAGAGGTTCACTCCCTTTCTTATCTGACTATTCCTTCTCTTTCTACCCCGCCATTCGTGTTTGGACCACTTTATGTTATTATTTTTGTGCATTTCATACGAGGGAAACCAATCTATAGTTAGTCTTTTGTGCTTGGTCCATTTCACTGTGCATGGTTGTCTCTAGATGGTCCCATATTTGTTCAAATGCTTCATACCTGGCATTCTTTATGGCTGCGTAGTATTACATTGGGTATGGGTACAACGTCTTCTTTAACCATTCCTGTATGGATGGGCAAGTAGGTTGTTACCAGGATCTGGCTATTATTAATTGAGCTGCTGAACATATGAATATGCATGTGTCTTTTTGGTATGTTGACTTTATTTCTTTTACGGAATATGCCCAGTAAGGCAGTAGCTGGATCAAATGGAATAATCTTAGCACTCAGAAGGTTAAGTCAGGTGAGTTTAAGCCCACTTTGGCTAAATAGTGAGCTCAGGACCATGGAGAGAGATCATCAATTAAAGATATAAATAAGTTCCTGTCCACCAAGTTCACTATTGTCCGTTAAGTTTTAGAATTTTCTTTAATTAATTCTCACTGAAGAAAGTCATCTCATCTTTTTCTTATTATCTCAATTTTTTTAAAAAAATTAAGGAAATAATTTCATGTATACAAGTATATGCCCCCACACAAAACACGTGGGTTTTAAAGTGATACAATATTAAAAAGTTCTAAATGGTTTCGGGACAAGGTAATCTCACTAGTGAATTCCATCAAATACTTAACTAACATAAATTTTGAAAACATTTTGCAAAAATAAAAAAGGAAGGACTACTTTTCATATGGCCAGGATTATCGAAATAAGTTCAGAATAAATATAGAAGACCGGATGTAAATTATGGAACAATCCCTCAACAACATTCAAATAACACTATGCCAATATAAAATGGCTTCCTGCAGACAGGAGATGGCTCAAAGAAGCCTAATCTCATGGTTATGGGAATACAGGAAGATATAGAAATCCAAACTACAGGAAACAGGAACTTAATAAAATCACAAGAGAAAACTTTCATGTACAGGAAAAGCAATGTAAACACACATAACAGAGGTATACTCTACACTAACTAGATATGTTCTAAAGAGAAGTTTCCCAGGACACATCATGATAACTGTTACCGACATGCAGTATAAAAAGAGCATCATAAAAGCTGTAAGAGAAAAACAGTAGTTAGAATACAAAGGCAAACATATCAGATTAACCGTATACTTCTCAGCATGAACTCTGAAAGCTAGAAAGGGTGGGCTAAAATTTCAAAGCTCTAAAAGAAAATAATTGTCGACTAATAATCCCAAATTCTACAAAGTTATCCTTCAAAACTGATAACAAAATAGAGACCTTCTATAACCAAAAAAAGAAAAAAAAACAAAATTTTATGAATACTCAACAAGGACTACAAAAATTTCTGAATACAATTATGGAATGAAAGAAGGTAAACACAACAAAGAAGCCTGAAGCAGACACACACTTAACCGAGAGATCTGCTAAACCAACAGGAAAAAAATCCCCAAAAGAATTTGACATCCAAATGCAAAACAAAGGCAGGTTTCAACACTAACAGGGCAATTATGACTTTTAATGTCAATGGCCTCAATTCATCAATTAAATACACAAATTGGCAGATTGGCAAACTTGGTTAAAAAAAAGAAAAAAACACCTCAACCATTTGTTTCCTGTGAAAGAGCCCCTTAGCCGTGTAGATAAACACCAACTGAAGCTAAAAGATCAGAGTTGCATATACCAGTCAAGAGGTAAATGAAAATAAACAGCGCTAGTGATGCTCAACGTTAACAGAAGCCAAAACTGGTCAAAAGACACCAAGAAGGCCACTTTCTTCTAGTAAAGAGAATAATTCAACAGAAGAGGTAATAATATCAAACAACTATGCATTGAACAATTGTGTACTCATCTATATAAAACAAAGGTATAAAACAGAAGCACACGCATGCATATACACACACAAAAGTTTAAACAAATAAAAGAAGAGTTACATTAACCCCACATATCCTGTAGGACCGCCCTGGAATGAATATAGAAACACATATCACAGAAACCAGATCCCTCTCAAACGAATGGAGACTGAACAATATGCTATTGAACAAACAGTGGATCCTAGAAGAAAGGTTATTCTATTTATTTATTCATTTGTTAATTTATTGATTTATTTATTTAAAGACAGAGTCTCACTCTGTAGCCCGAGATAGTTCTGAATTCACTATGGAGCCCAGGCTGACCTTGCACTCTCAGCAATCCTCCTGTCTTAGCTTCCTGAGTGCTGGGTACAGGTGTGTGTCAACACACCTGGTTTATGTGGTGACAGGTTATTGAACACAGGTATTTAGTGCTTACTAGGCAAGAACTTTACCCATTGAGCCACTCCTCCAGCTCCTCTAGAAGAAATTTTGAAAAGTTTCTGGAGACTAATGATTAAAAAAAGCACATCACAATATAACCTGTGTGAGAAAATGAAGAGGAAATTTCATTGCCATAGAAGTGTACGTACAAAGAATCGAGCAATCTCACAGAAAAAACCAAATGAGAAAACTCAGGACTCTAGAAAAGCAGGAACACACTAAAAAATCTTAAAACTAAGAGAAGGAAAGGAATTATAAAGATTAGGTCAGAAATTTAAAAAATGAAAATTAAAAACAATACAAAAGACCTATGGAAAAGTTGGTTCTTCAAAGAGATAAACCTATTATGTCTCCAACTGCAATATAACATAAAAACAATTTGTTGAACTAAAATATTTTATATTATATAGCAATGAAGATCAACAAATAGAGCTATACAAAAAAGGCAAAATGCCACAGTAAAATTGAATAAAATAGAGGTTGAAAATAATGAATATAAATGAAGTTAATTTACATAAAGATCCAAACCAGGAAAACTGTTATCTTTTTAAAGATAGCACATAGCTATAAAAATAAAAGCACAGAAATAATTACTATAATGGTAAATAGTTTAATAATTCTTAACCATGAGATCACTAATATCTTGGTTAAGAAGAGAGTATTTTATTTACAAACATCCACACTCAAAATATTTGTTGTTTCACTTTCAGTTGAAGGCTTGTTACATGTGCTTCCTTTAAAATTATTTGTTAAAAGTGTATAGGCAATATGTGTATATATATATATATATATATATCATGACGTTGGTAAAATTTCTATGTACTTATTAAATTTAAAATATATGGAGTAGAAACATTCCCAGATTATGATTTTGTTCATACACAATTTATAGTTTGATCGTGGCATAAATGATCTTGCAAATATTCAAAAATGAGCATTTGATAGCATTTTATGAAACTTAAGATATACATCTCTGTGTACACACTCACAAATGCACAAACACATGTTGATGTAGATGTATATTCAAAATAACTGAAAGACAGGAAGTGTTTGACAGTTTCTATACTGAATTAAAAATGAAAAACTGTACTCTACATACTTTAATTGATGTCTACTACCAACTAGATTCTTTAAAAAAGTCTAAAACATTATTACATTTTAAAATATATAGGAATGCGATTTAAATTTTAACAAACAAGATTTTGACATTTTCATAACTGTGCTCTGCAAATTTTGTCACATTTTATTAAAACTTATTTCAGAGCCTTCAAAATATTCAATAGACTATAAATAATTTTAGCTTTTGACATTTGTACTACACTGTAATTATTGAAAACATATTTTGAAGCAAGGATAACAAGTGTTGTTTCATCAAAATCAAAGGAGACTTTGCTTAATGTTAAATTTGAAATATTTCATCTTAATCTGCTTCCTGATGCTATAATTGAACACCATACCTTGGGTCCTTTAAAATAAATCAAGCCCTGTTTTGCTTCCAGTTCTGGAGACACGGAAGCCTAAGTCCTTAGACCTTCTTGCTGCATCTTGTCATGGCGGTGGTCAACCCAGAACATGGCAGAGCAAGCCAGTACAAAAGAGCGTGGCTTCATAAGAAGCTACTTCCATTATGATCCATTAAATCATGAATGGAGGACATTTATGAGAATAGAATATTAAGGACCCACTGCCACCCACATACCATGGGAAGGCTGTAGGTTACTGAGACTATACTTGGAAAAATAAAAGGCCATTAAAAGTACTCAGTTAGGAATATGTGATATCCATCAAGAATATGAAATAAAGAAGGCAACATAAAATTCTCAAAGCACTTGTAGTTTCACACTATGAGACAGAAGATATCCTCACAGAACCTTTCTTGATAAATCCATAACTATTACCGACTTCTGCTGAGATGGTTGACTTTAATTAGATTCATGAATCACACAGCGAATCTCTAACAAATGGTCATCTAGACACACCTGTGGTAATCTTTTAGAAGCATGTTTTCTCATCTTTTGCATGACATAGAGGCTGAGGAATTTCAGGTTCTGTTTCCTTTTTATTCATTAGTATTCTCAATTGATCTCTTCTATCTACATTTTACTTTTAGCAGTAATGAGAAGTTGAATCATCACTTGGGAATTTCTTTAGATACATATCCCAAGAAGCAATATTCATTGCTTCCACATTTTGTTTTCTATTCAGCACAGAAAAATCAAACACAATTTCTGATTCTTGCAATGAGGTTTAGTTTTTCTACAAAAACATGTTCTTCATTTCCTTTTGAGTCCTCACTAGAAACAGATTTGATGTTCATATTTCAGCCAATAAACTTGTAAAGTAAAACAGCATTTCTGGAGGCCAGAAAGCTTAAATCAAGTGAGACCATATTACTTTGGAAGGTTAAGGTAAGAACCTTTCCAAACATCTTTCAAGGTTCTTGCGGTTGAAAGAAATCTTCGGCATTTCTTTGTAGCACCTTCATTTCACACTCTGATTTTTGTTCATCTATAATGCTTTACTCATTATAACTTCTCTTTAGGTAACTTTCCATTTTTTGTAAGACATTGAAATGAATATCTTCTCTGATAAAGTATGATTTCATTTTAATTTAATTACTTTTGTAAAAATCCTGTCTCCTTATAAGGTCACATTCTAAAGTTTTAGGTAGACAACAGCTTGGGAAGCAGAAGAAAGAGACTCAGGAACTGATCAACCCAGTAAAATGAGTTGCTTTATGTTATTTCTTATAATTTGGTGAGTCTTCCTATCTGCGTAACAAAATTTTAGTACCTGGTTAAAAATTATAATTGCCTGTTTTCTATAATTGTCTCTTTCCCAAACCTTTATTACTTATTTTCAGGAACATTTACAAGTATTACTCTAAATCTTTTATCTCTCTTTTGCATGGCTGTCACATCATCTCTTATTATAACCTGTTAATCATTGTTATCTATGTTTTAATAACATTAGCATTTTTCAAATTTATCTTTAACTTCAAGAGTCGATTTTTCTACAGTTTCAATTTGGAGACAGACCTCAGACAGACCTGCTAGTTCTGCATTTACATTATTGAATTCTTATCAACTCCTCTCTGTCTAATCCTGTACTATCCACATTGTATATTCTGGGTCACATGGAATTCTTTTCTTTGAGGGCTTGCCTGCATTAAAAAAAAAATAAGTCTTATTTTTGTCTTTCAAAGATTAAAACAGTCAATTTTTTGCCAAAATAGATGTTGTGACTGTTGGAGAGATTATATGTGATGGGTTTGGGAAGTGGCCAGGTCAGAGCTTTAGGGTGTGTGATTGACTTGTGGACCAGCAAATGACAGAAGAACGCTTAAACTGGGGTGGTGGCCCAGAAAATAGAGTGGCAGCTTGAACTAGATAAAAAGTAAGGAAAAGGAAGATTGTTACAGCTTTTTCTGAGAGACCTCTGGTCCTCACTATCATCTTCAGACATTGGGTCTTTATTGTCTTTGCATCACTGATCTCCATCACAGATTTGCTCCAGTCTTCAGGTCATTATTATTACATCTGGACAAAATTCCATAGCGAGGGCTCTTTGCCGCAGGCAGCTCTGCAGTCTCAAGCTAGGTCTCTTCTACCTCATGTCTGACCAGCCATTGCATTTTGCACTGTCATGTGTGCATGTGGCCATTTTAAGCTGACTCTTTTTCTCTTTCTTTTAATCCCACCAAATAACTTCCCTTCCATTTATATACAATTTCTATTAACTATGACTCACTAAGATTCCTATCAAATACAGATGGTAGGACTATAAGAGATTTCAGTTGACTGCTGGATGAAACCAGTAATACTTATAGTAATTTAACATAATAGGTCTTTATATATTTTGACATTACAAGACTTTGACAGTGCTCTTTATGATGGAAGTAAGTCTTTCTTAAAAATAAATGCCCTTCGGAATTCCGTCTTTCTTCCTGACCATTAATCCCTTTAGTTCTATGAACTACTTGCGAATGAAAACATTATAACATTATTAATTCCATATTTAGAATTGCATTTTTCAATATTATTCATTAAAAGTTTTAGTTGGAATAGTGGGGATAAAATCCAGAGCCTTCATTCAGATTTATACCCTAGTCTATTTTATCAGTTTTGATTCTGAGACAAGGAATCTTTAATTCAGTAAGTTATCAATACTGAACTCAAATCTGTGATCCTTCTGCTGGGACTGCAGGCCTTCATCACAAGCCCTGGATTAGACATTTACTTCTTCAGGGACTGTACAATATTACTAAGTTTTAGAAAATAAAAATTTACATAATTATAAAACTATATTTAATAAACAAAACAACAGAAAAGCAAATATTACTGAAAGATTTTAAAGAGAATCCACAGACACATTAAAATTAGATAAAAATGTGTCAGATGTGTGACAAAATTTAGAATATTCAGTTTTCTTGTTCTCTGTATTCTATGTATTCAATTTTTTGTATTCTCTCAAAATTTATATTAAAACTTAATCCCCAGACCAACAGTATGTAGAGCGAAGTCCTTTAGGAGATAATTAGTCTCTGAGAGGTAAGTTATGAATGCACAATGAAAATATCTTGAGAGAACAGGTTTTCCTCCATTCTGCCAGGTACAGATTTACAATTGGTCCTCTTCAGAGGACATGACACAAAGTGTGCTCCTCCCCCAGCGACCTATTCTATATTTTCATGTTATAGTGAGCTGTAACCCTAATACATTTTATTTTATATGATTTCATTTGAGACATGGTCTTAATATTCATTAAATTGCTAATTTACCCAGGCTAGTCTAAACTTCTGAGCCTTCTGCCTCAGTTTCTCAGACTGTTGGAATTTCAGACACATGCCCGTTGTGCAGGGTATCATCCTAAAACCGAAAGAGCCATCCTCAACAAACACTGAACTTGTTAAAACCTTGATTATGGACTTTTCAGCTTCGAGAACTCTGAGAAATCAATTTCTATTATTTTAAGATTACACAGTCTCAATTATTTTGATATAGTTGCATGTGAAAAATGGGACACTTGCAAATGAGATTATGTGTAAATTATGTGTATTATATATATTTATTTCTCATTTTGAGAACTTCTGAATTTTATAAACTTATTCTTTTCTTCTGAAATGTGGTTTATAAAGCTCCACATCCTATATTCTTAGTACTTATTACTTTTACTTTTATAAAAACGGAGTGCTAACTGATGTATCTAAAGTACATATCTCTATGTGTTGTATAAACAAAATCAAAACAAATGACCAATCTTTAGTTCTTTTTTTTTTTTTGGTCAAAGAATAATTAAATCAGCAATGAGTACAATAAATTTATGATATTTAAAGCACACACCTGAAAGATTGAATTTGTGTCACACTTTAGAAAACACGTTGTTCCAATTCTCCTGGTTCTTCTCTTTTTGAAAATTTTTGAATGCCGTTTTTTGTTGGCTTGTTGATTACTTCCCAAAATTGTAGACACACAGGGTGGGATAATTTTGGGATAGGCGTATACTTGGAAACTAGTACTATGTCTGTCCTACATTCTTTTTGGGGGAGGGGATATTATTAGGGATTGAGCATGAAATCTTTACACTGAGCTACAAGCTCTGCTACTTTTTTTTTTAATTTTTGATTTCAAGACAGTGCTCACCAAGGTACTAAGTTAACTGGGCTGGGCTCAAACTCTCCTACCTCTTCTTCCCACAGTTCTGGAATTACAGGTCTTGGCCATTGGGTGTGGCTGGCTTTTACTGTTAAAACTTAATTTTTTGACACGACAGTCAGTCTACTCTAAAGAATTGTATATATCTTTTAAGTTTGAACTTTAATTTTTCTATTCCCATTAGTATGAGAATGGAGAGTCACAAGTTGCTTCTCATCACAGTCAAATGATCTTTATTCTTATTAAAATTTCTTTTTTTCTCTAAGACATTGACTATAGAAAAATTACAGAATATACACAAGCAAACGGAGAATAAATAGTCATAATGCTAAATGTATCACTCAGAATATTTATGTTTATTGAAACTATAAAAATCCACCTATTTATTTATTTGGAATTGCTGCATTCCAAACCAGTTCGAAGCTGATAGCTCCAAATCCTGGTGTTATTTTTTTAAAGAAAAAAATTGCATTAAATTTTAGAAGAAATTAAACTGATATAATTTTATCAGTTACTAACTAGTAATTGATAAAAATCAAAAGTTAAATTAGATAGATTTTAATTTAAACTGATATTTCATTCACTACAGTAAATAGAAAATGTATTTCTGTAGTTCTGGAAAAGAGACATTAAGAGGCTATTTTTTGAAACTTTTGTTTTTTCCTTTTGTATATCTTTGGATTAATATCTTGTTTATTGAAATATTTGTTTATAAAAGTTTACAGCTGCACTATATATATATATAAAGTATACACTAATTTATAGGAGATGTATTTGCTATGAATATTAAAAATTTAGAGAAGTATCAAAGTGTGTTAAAGATTCCAAAAGTCTAGTTTAATTTTAATACACATTATCTCTTCATTGCACAGGTTTTCAGATTTCATGAAATTTTGATATGAGAAAGAGGAATTGATAATTTTTCATATTTTCCTATTCAACCATTCTCAACATATTTGTACACAAAAACATGCATTTTATTGATACATGCATTGATAGATTGCCCCATATGGTATGTTATTTAGTTTATTACTTTGAAAAACTGCCAAAAATACTATGTGTTCATATTTAGAAATGCATTTTATAAACCAGACCAAGTAAGAATAGACTCAATAAGCTATCTCAGAGTTCTGTGTTTATTATGCACATGAATTGTAATATAACAAAACAGGCTGCAAGATAATTGTTAATCTTTTATCAAGTTTTATCATATTGAAAAGTGTAAATAGGATATTTAACTAAAAGAAGAGTAACTGACATCAGGTAAAATTTTAAAAATATGTGAGAACTAAATGGGAATTGAGGTAAATGACGCCAGTCAGATGAATTTAATGTTAGGTTACTTGTTTCTCTAAATTTTCTCTGCTTCCATTGTTCAAGCCATATTTCCAAAGTTGATGATATGTATAGTCAGCACTAGTTGGGTAAGATGTGTAATGCATTATAAAATATACTTCTACTGAGATGCATGGAAACATTTTCATCTTTTGTTTTCATATGTATCATATTGTTAGTGTAAGTACGTATAATATCTCTATATGTTTTTATTATTCATATTGCTGACACAAATAGCAATCTCGAACGTGAATTATTCCTGTGTTTTCACTACTAATTTCACGATCAAACCATGTCACAGATCCCAGAGAGCATGGTTTTTTGTTTTGTTTCATTTTGTGTTGTTTTCTTGTATGACTCTGACATGCCAGAAACAACCTTCGATCTATCCAGCTCAAGAAAAACAGTATATTTTAAGAAAAAAGTATGAAATTCAGTCTCTTCATGAAGTTAAAATGTATACATCAAAACTGATCTCAAGGCTGCCTATTACTTACTATCACCACTAGCACTTAGCCTGAAACTTCAATCACAATTGCCCCCATCACTTTCCAAAAATAAGAGTTCTATGTGATTCTTGCTTTTCACTTTGTTGTGTTTAAATCATAACTTTATTTGAGCTAATCTGATTGAGTAACCTAAACTATGTGCCTGTGATTTACCTTCACAAGATACTGTAAATAGTAACACTAACTTCTAGTGAGTATAAAGAGATCCTTCATATTAAAGGGCATTCAGAGAAGGGAGGAGACCCCATTCACAGTAAGTGTTGTCTAGAGACCACCTGCTAAATCTCCAAATCTACTGTACACTTGCCCTACATTCTGCAACTTCCTTTCATTATTCATCTTAAAAATGATACAATTACGTTTTGCATCTTGATTACTTTTACTCCAACTTTAGAGTACCAGAGCAACAGCAGCCTAATTTTCGATTTTACTTATGACAAAAGTCCCTTTACGAGGAAAGTAGACTGCATTTTCCATGTACTGTGCTGAATACGACTTCGTGTTCTCAGGCCACATCTTGTTTATCAGGGTATCATTTATAATAACATAAAATATGAAGGCTAACATCATTTGAATGACTGTCTTAGTCACCAACTTTGTGGAGCAGGTTAGCCCAGAGTCTCATTTACTGATTTATTTTTCAAGGTTTTTTTTTTTTTTCAACAGTTCTTCATTTAGAAACAAAGGGCAGGACAGTAAAAAAAATCTCTTCCTTTGAGGGAGGGAGTTCTGAGTGGGTTGTCCTGAGCTGTTTTTTTTTTTAAACAAATATCTATTGTCTCTTTTTTTTGTTACCTTCATATTATTTCAACTTTTATTATCTCTAATTTTATCTTCATAATGTTCCGTACCCATACTTTAAAACCCAACATCACTAAAGTCAGATAGCTGCAGAATTACATTGAAGAAAAAGAAAAATATCTGAGATATATACATAAATATACAAAAGTGTGAATGTGTAAGAGCAGATGCCTCAGTAGTTACCTTTTCTAGTAATCACATGGCTACAATTGTTACATCAAGGCTCTTTCTACATTATTTTGCCCGTGTATTTTCTGCCCATATGCAGCATCTCCATCGAGTTGTTGATTACCTGATGAGCTTATCTAAACCTTTCTATCTAAAGGATATGAGCTCATGCTGGACTACTCGCAACTTAAATTTCCAGTCTCTCCTGATTCAGTTCCAAATGTGTTCGCTTTGCCCTCGTTATGTAGCAGCACATGTATGTACCTTTATAATGAGTGTAATTAACTAATTCAACACAAAGTATTAGTTTTACCAGTTCAAACAGTGGCATCAAGAACTCCCAATTAGAAAATGATACTTGAGCTTTTATTTCAATAAAGCCACTGTTACACTCCCTGATGAACACTTTTATCCTCACAGACGTTATAAAAGCTAAGCCAGGGATATGCAAACTGTCTGTAAAAGGGCCAGATAGTAAATATTGTATGCTTTCCAGACCATATGGTGGTCTGTTTTGCAACTACTCAGTTCTACAGTTGTCGCCTGAAAGCAGCTATAGACAACATATAAACAAATAGGTTTGGCTATGTTCCAAGGGAAAAAAAAAATAAGTTGTAGGGATTCAGCTTGATGTGATACAACCATGTTAGTGCTAACTGCCTTTGTTTTCACCAGGTGAACCGGACTCGCACCCCAAGACCTGTAGAACAGACATTAAGATAATCAGTCAAGCATTACGTGCTGATCATAGTTACTTCAACTTTTTTTTTCCTAATACAACCCAGTGATTTTATTCCAAATTATGCAAGTACAACCCATAGTTATCCAACATTACTGATTCACAGTTTAATATCTAGATCTTTATACTGTTTTAGAATCTGGATTTTCAATATTATAGGGTAAAATCTAGAACTTAACATTTTAATTTTTACCACATTTTATTGATATGTATATGTGCAAAATTCAAGGTTTACAATGGAGCATTTTGTGCACATACATATCTCATCAGAGTGACAAGGGTTTTCCCACTCTCCTTTTGCCCCTCCCCCTACCCACACCTCCCTCCCTCCTCCCCTACCCTACCCCCCTCTTTCACTTTGTCTCTCCTCTTAAGTTCCATAGCTGTTGTGATCTGGGTCTCTCATATCAGAGAGACCTTTCGATGTTTCAATTTCTACTCCGACTTTTCTTAACTGACACTCACTGGGCTGCTTCTGAGAATGACCAATGATATTCTAATTGGTTGTGATCTACTTTTTTGTAGTATATTAACATGTTTTTCTTTTTTCTGTCTTGGTATGTGGAAGCCTTCCTGTCTTGCTGCTGCCCACAATATTCTTTTGTCCTTCAATCCTAAATATATTACACTTGCTGCAGTATTAGATGTGCCTGTCTCTCTCTTTGATCTTTTGACACCTCCCCCTCTGGCTGCCATGTATCATACCAAAAACTTGGTATGATGGGAATTCTAGCAGTCAACAAATTTGGCCTTTAGTTAGTAGATTGCTAACTCCTTTCCCTAAATCATAAAATCCTAAAGTTGTAGAAAAAGGAAAAGAGATCTGTAAAATATATATTGAAGTTTATACTGAAAAAGCCATGCTCCAACCAATTTACTGTTATTTCTTCCTAAACTTGTATGTTATGGCTGTAGTGTAAATAAAAAATTGCATATATTTGTTTCTATTTCCTAGTATGTGACAAACACACTCACGAAGATGGCAACCCAGTCTTGTGAGCCAGTGTCTAAACACAAAGAAAAGTTTCTAAAACATTCTATTTCTCTAGTGGATGAATTACATGCTAATATCAGAGACTTATTTAGGTTCAGCTGGCAGTCTGAAACATTTTGTTATATATGGCACAAAGAAACTTTATGCACAAATAACAATCAATAATTATACAGTTTAAATGATTGGGGTGTCTACTCAAGAGAATCAAAGAAATTCCAGAATATCATATTAATCATATAAACTTATCCCTCAGTGAATGAAGGAGTGGCAGCTTTTCAACTTGCCACCAGACAAATGGCTCCTTCTCCTCTCAGAGGTTAATATGCAAAAACAGGTGTTGGGTTTTCTGACAGACTGAGCATTTATCTTTGGCAAGTAGAAGGTCAATTCTGGTGAAGAAAAATGCAAAATACTGATCCCATTTGTAATTCTAAATCTGCCACCAAACCACTCACCATGGTCACAGTTTATTAATCTATTAAATCCTGATAGAAATGACGAGGTGAAAAGGGCTAAATTGATTACTGTGGCAAGTGAAATGTATGATATTCTCTTTTTAATAATTTCTGTACTAAATTAATTAGAAAGGATGTTTATGGAATGTAGCACAGTAAATTATAGTACTGTTTGTTTGTTTGCTTGTGTGAGAATATCTAGAAAAAACTTCTCATAGTGATGACAGGTAATGAGAAGGATGCTTATTTATGATTAACCATTTTTATGAAAGATTCAAAATAGATTTTTTATTTTAAAGTTTACATCCTATATTTAACTCTTTAGTAAAGAATTAATGTTACTGTCATGAATATCAGATTTTGATGTATATTTTAGATGTTAAGAAAGATTTTACAAAATTTGAAATATATAAATGTCCCATTTCTCTTTTCCTCATTAATTTATTAGATATAATGGGCCAATGTAAATTATTAACTTTATCTTCATTTATTTAGTTTCTCTTTTAATATTAGCAACATGCATTTTTCTCTGCTAATCTTAGGGTAGTGGATATAACATATTATTTTTATATACTCATGAAAATTTTTATCTTCATCTAAATAAAACTATGAGCAATAATAGTGTACTCACAAAAAGTACACTGGTGAAAATACTTAAAAATTAAATATTATCGCCCATATAAAATTTATTTAAAAAGGATCTAAGTAATCAAATTTACATTTCTTTGCAATTTCAAAGGTAACTTTTCTTTCATAAAAATAAGAAATAAACATTGATAAGTTGACATATTTGCAGCTGTGTTGCCTAGAAAAATTTATTTTGGCAGTCTTCACCATAAATAAAATTGTTAAAAGGAATAAGCTTGATATATTCAGTGATTTTGGTGGCAAACTTTTAATTTGTAAGGGTATTATATAATTAAAAATTACCTGATAAACTGGTCTGAAATAGAAATCATCATTGCTGAGAAAAATTGAAGTATACTTAATATGGCTATATATTTGTATTTTCATTACATTTTAAAGCTATATTACTCCAGAAAATGTTCTTAATAAATGTCCATTTTGGTGATTATTAATAGCCTTAATTCCCAAATTTACTTATGGTGAAAAATGACTTAAGAGGTTCAAAATTTCTGAGTGTTAATGATTTGAAATTAACAATTAATATTTCCAGTCTTAATTCAAACTTATTTTGAAATTGTGATCTTTATATAGAAATTATAAATTTTCTTATCCAGTCTCATAGGTTATTCATGTATTAGGGCTGTAAGAGTGACAAGTGCTTTAATAAACAGCAATTTAGTTTTGCATATTTCTTTGATGAATAGTGAAGGGCTAGTTTGGTGGTTTAAAGATTCACTGGAATGCAGGGAGTGTCTTTTTATTAATTTATCATCTATTTTTGATATGACCTACTATTGGAGGACTCCAGTTTTCTCACATATCGTCACTCTTTTGCACAGCATTGACTTAGAAGATGTTTTAAATACGAATTACCAGAGAGTGTATTAAAATGTGTGGAAACTACCCACTTCCCTACTTGTTGGTACAGTCAACAAAGCTCCCAGCCTCTCCGTGAACGGCTGAATTAAAATGACAAAATAATACATTTCAGGAAGAAATACTAAGCCATGAATAAAAACAGGAGGTTCTCTCTAGATCTATGCTTTTACTCATAAAGAAACATTCTGATTATTAAAATGAAGATGTGCAATTAACTTTTGTTTTCTTATATTTGTATGAAACCACCATGATTTTATAATAGTATATTAGAGGGTTGTATAGGTTACATTGCCCGACACAGAGGTCAGTCACATATAATCACCAGAGATGAACTTTGAAATTTATTAATAAGTAAGCTTAAGGGAAAGATGAAAATATTAATGTCTTATTTGAATGCTCACATCCAGGAAAAAAGAGATAAAGGAAAAAGAGAAGAGAAAAAATGGAACAAAGCAGACAAGACACTATTACACTGGCTTATTGGTACACAGCGAAGCAGGGAGAAACACAAATGAGCTCTTGAATCTCTTAACGATGAGATTCCTGCTCTCAAGTATGTCTTGAAGCTGTCTGGGACAGAGAAGGAGAATCTAACTACTCAAATCTCTGTGATTTTCTTTTTCTTGCTTAGTAATTACTCCATAATCGTGGGTGCATTCTTTGCTCCATTTCACAGGCACTCAGGATGTTAGACAAGGCACCCATGTGATCACGCATCATTTGAAACTAATAGTGATGACAATGGGTACCAAGTCCATTCTACCAGCCATACTGATGCCATACTGATGCCATCAGGATGGCAGAACCTGGTATCCCAGAGCAAATGACAATGCGTTGTTGCTGCGGACTGGATATCGTGGCCCCACGTTCTGTTTCATACGTTGAAATCTTAATCTCAACAATAATGATAGAAGAAGATAGAAGTAGGCAAGCTGTTGGGCAGCCGGTCAGGCTAACAATGGGAAGTCCTCGAAAATGGGACCGGTGCTGTGTAAAGCGTGCCCGCGTGGTCCCACACTCTCTACCGCGTGAGGATGTGGTGTGCTTCCTCCATCATAAAGTGAAGCACTGTTAGAAACTGAATCCGCTTGCCATTTTATTGAGAACCTCTTCGATTCTCTGAAACTGTGAAAAATAAATACTTTTTTAAGCAGAGCTGTCTGCATTATTTTTGTCATAGCAGCCTGAAGAGACTAAGATAAGTATGATTTGGACCTTGACATACTAATCAAACTTATGTCTGCTATGGCTAGCTTGTGGCCCAGGAAAACCTGATAAAGACTGAAATTCAAAGGACTGGAGCTGATAGGCCCCAAAGAAGTCTATCAATTCCCCACCCTCCACCCCCACCCCTGCACCCCAGTTCCCCATGAAAAGGTCATTAGGAAATGTCATATCCTCTTTAATGATCTAATTATAATGCCATCAAAAAAACCTGGCAAAAGTCATGGGGAGATGTGTCAGGATGAGAGTGACAGTCCTTAGTTTTCTAAAAGAGAGAGAAATTAGAGAAATTTTTTTGCAAGTTGTGTTCTCAATTACTTTTGATATATTCAGAGACACTGTCCTATTGTCTTTTTGTATTAAAGATGATTCTTTGATACTTTTTTCATGCTTTTCATTTTTATAATGTAACATGCCTATGGTAGCATATTTCATCATGGTTCTTCAAATGAATATTAATGATAACAGTAAAAAGAATGAAACTTGAAAGAGGTATGAATCTCGGTATTATTGGCTTCAAAGTTCTCTCTGATTTCAAACTACATAATTTGTTCATCTCTCATTTCTCTCTTTTTCTCGCATACTCTCTCTCTTTCTATCCTTTTCTGACTCTCTTTGTGTGTGTGTGTGTGTGTGTATGTATGTGTGCATGTGCATGTGTGTGCATGTGTGTGTACATGTGTGGTATTCTACTGCTAAGCCAAGTCTCTTACCATGTGTGTATTTTAAATGGGAAAATAAATTCTCAGCATACAAAATCTCTTTAAAATAAAAATATTGTACATAAGCTTGTTTCTAGAGGATATTTAAAAAATAATCAATAAATAAGAGAAGGAGAAACATTTACTAAAAGACTATTCAAACTAAGCAGTGAGCATTCATTACCAAGTAGTGGGATTTATCTCCTGTGCAGAACTCTAACATTTGGCCTCTTGAGAACTAATAGACTCCAGCAGCTATTTTATGAAGATAAATGTAAAGTTACCACAATTAGAATGAGGCTTTATCACAGGAGCCTGAACAAATTATGAATTATGGGTTAAAGATAAACTAGTTGACAAACGACAATGCACGTGTGTGTTTATGCCTCATTATTGGATGATTAATTGAAAAAGGCAAAAATTAAATCCCTGTGTACACAAAGAATAGCACAGTACCCTGTCATTGAGCTTGAACTGAATAGTGTGAAATAGAAATTGGCATACCCTAATAGAGGGAAAAGATTTGTCTTGCTTAAAATATTTATATAAACAAAGTAAACACTTAGTAATAATGAGGAATGGCAAGCAATATGGTCACCAAAAGCAAGCACTGTAGTAGCAGATAGTCTAGGTTTTTGTGCCTAGTATCTGGTCATAATTCTAGCACCTTCACTTACTAGTGTAAAACTGAATAAATCTCTTCACTTACATTTGTCTTCTGTTTCTTTATCTGTGAGTGTAGATGGTAAGTAGATTCTACAGTGTTTTGTCAAGTTCAGATATCATGATCAGACCGAGTGGCAAACTTCTGTTTTTATGCCATGCCGTAGGTACACACTATTTGCTAATTCTTATGAACTCTGAATATTTATTATTTCTAACAAATGTTTATTATTTTTCACAAGAGAAAAAAGATTATTAATGTAAATAATCAGATTGGCTGGTATTATTTAGTCTTCTGTTTAATGTTTTTTTACGCTATTGAGGGATGCCAGCATATATAGTAAGTGACCGGGAGGTGAAATAACATTAATTAAATACATGCTTATATCCTTTAACCTTAAAAACCACCAAAGTAGCGAACATAAATTTCATGGGTATACTCTAGCTTGATATTATTTCTTTCACAAAACGCATATCTTAGGAGCAGTTTAAGGGGATATATAGAGTCTAACTGACCAGATACAAAAAGAACAAAAGAACATTGATAGCTTTACCTCTATGAACCTAGAAAATTGCTATGGTCTAAATGTTCTTTTTCTGGAAATTTTACATGATGAATTTAATATCAAAATTATAAGGTAAGGCACTTAAGAGTTGTTTACGTCATAAGGGCTCTATGCTTAAGAAGTAAGTTAACCACCGCCTTCCACTATGTTAGGACTGTGCACCAAAGAGTGTCATGCAAGCGCAAACCATCACGAGACACTATATTTTCTAGTGCCTTGATTTTAGACTTTCCACCATCCATAAATGTGAAAAGTATATTTCTGTTTACACGTTGCCTAGTTATGATACTCTGCTATGGCAGTCCAAAGAGATTCCAAAATCAAAATAACTATACATCATTCCTGTGCTTCCCATCTGAAGTGTCTTGAAGATTCCTCCTAAAAATGCAACATATTCATTATGCATTCTTTGGCAAGGACATGGCAAACAGTGTCTTAAGAGTGAGCCTGCACTTTGAAATACTCAAAGACAAAACATAAAGCATAACGTTTCAATTGACAAAGCATATTGAAGATGTTTTTTGAAGTAGAATAAGTAACTTTTTGCTTATATATTAAGACATTGAATTTTTATTTATTTTTCCAAAATTATTCTTTCTCTTAATGTTTATTTGCCCCACATGTGAATGATGTATTCAGCAAGAGGAAACGGTGTATATACATCTCACATCTCTGTAACTATACTTCCATTCCCACATTCTCACCGCTCTATCCCCTTTCCCTTTGCTATCATCACTTCTTATATTTGTTCTTCTATTAGTTATACTTCGGGTTTCTCATGCAAGACAAACCATGAAGTATCTAAATTTTTGTTTTTGGTACATTTTACTCAGCAAGATGCTCCTGTTTTCATAAATATAATTCAAATGTCGCCTTCTTTCTGGAAGAATTGTACTCCATTATGCATACCTACCTCATTTTCTTGATCCATTTGTCGATGGATGGACATATTGGCTGCTACCAGCATTTAAATATTATAACTTATGGTATTATCAACATAGGTACATAAATATCACTGTTATATTACATATTTAACTCTCTTGGACAGATAACCAGAAGAGGTATAGTTGGAGTTGTTAATAGGTATCACACACAAATTTTGGCAGCCTTCTGTAAATTCTAAAAGTGATCTCAGCATTAAATAAAAGTATAATCACTAATAAGAAATGAAACGAGAGTGCAGGAGCAATTTTGGTATAGCATGAGGATAAAAGTAGAAGAATATTCATGTTCATTACGTCACCTACCTTGTATTGTAATACTCCTAATAAACAAGGATTTTATCTAATTCTTGTATTAATTCCACTCAGATTGCTTCCTTTAATGCTCAGAATATCTGTTACTACAGGTACTACTTGTTATTATCAACAATCACTGAATACTTTTTCTTCAAATCCCTGGATGCAGTACACTTCCGGAAGTGGGTGCACTGGTAATCTATGCCACCCGAATCGGGGAAGTTTTCTTTGGCCTCTTCTGTCAGCACTGCCAGTTTGGGACATGGAGTCTTTATACTTTGAAAATGAAGGTCACTGCTGCAGCCATAAAACAGGAGTACAGATCAACAAAGGCCATTTATGACAGAATAATCTGATAGAGCTTAAACATGCTGCTCCCTGAGGATGTGATTAAATGTGAAGTCCATAGACAACAGGGTAGACCACATCTCTTTGTCGTGGTTCACTCAGTAAGTTTTCAGAAATTCTGTGTGAGTTATCAAACAGGTAAACTTTTCTGACAAAATCTTTCATGTCAAAATTTGAACAGTAGAGATAGAATTATACCATATCACTTCTAGAATCTGAGATTGGCATCCACTTGAGAATACTTAATGGGCCACTCACAATAGCTCAAAAACAAGGAAGTCTCAGTTTTAGCTGTACTTTTTCTTTTAAGAAGAAAATAAAAGATCCCACTTTTACTTTGATGCAAATGTTAGTGCAGGAAGATGGCTTAAAGATTATTTTGACACGTTTCTATCAATGTATTCATTAATTCATTAAATTTTCAGTCATTATAGAAGTATTGATTATATTTTTGCGTTTGACACTATGTGAAATAGTTTTCCTATTTCACCTCTATGAAAATATAAAATAACTATTTTCTAATTTCCTACCACAGGTATTTTAAAAAGGCACAAAGCATTGCACATAAAAGATCTAATAGGAAGCTGTGTAATGCTCCAGATAAAGACTGGTAAATAAACAAATTGACAAAATCTTGAGGTAGAAATAGAATTAGTATATATGGAAACATCTATTAAAATGATATTGGTTTTTAATTCTTCAAATAAGTTAATCTTCCTGAAGTCAATTTCTTCTCAAGAATGCCAAACACTGAGGAGAGTAGGGACTTTTCTTTCTTTTTATAAGACTTAGCCAGTCTTAAACAGTGACTCAGAGAGTCATCCATCTATGAACTATAGCAAGTTACTTCATATCCTATTTTGGACATTCTTTTTTGTAACTTTTAAAACCAACAATAAAATTAACTTTGTTATTCTAAACAGACACTAATAGAAAAGAGACGTACTAAAGCATTGTCAATGTCTTGAATATTTTCTCTAAGTTTGATTCATTTCACTATTTAATTTTTCCATTTTCATCCTCAATAACAACATAAGATTTTATATTATCACATGGATGAACCATGTAACTACATAATTATATGCACTTATATTAATTATGTATCATAATTAGAACAGGTAATTACCAGGTTAGAATATTTAATTAGCTAGTTGAACACTTAGAGCATGTTAATGTGCTCTTGGAATAATATGTGCTACAGAGTAAGTATTTTTATTAATCACTTATTAAATAATATTCCGAGAAAGCTTATAAAAATAAAAATAAGTTCATATATTTTTAAAAATCTTGACATAGAGTCAAACTAAAGTGGGACTAAAGTAGCTTTTTAAAAAATAAATAAATAAGCAAAAATAAAGTGTTTTTGAGAAGAAGAAACTTTATTAGTAGAAATCTAACTGACATTTGACAATCTATGAAGGCATTTAGTAATCAGAACATTAGAGAGAGGTTAAAAGGCATTGTACGGAAATTTTGTATCTGAAATTTTAGCATTAAGATAAACTTTGTGAACATGCTTTCTAAGGTAATGTAGAACACATCCAAATATTCATATCCAAGTTTGTGTATGTCATGTGAAGACAATATAAAATTATCAGTATAAAACATTATTAATAAAAAGTCAACAATATATATTTTCTAGAAACATACTTCAAAGTCTTCCTTAAGTCTGTTTCCTCCTAAAGATCCTAATTGTTCCCTTTTGTGTTCTTGATAAACAGCTTTTCAAACATATTTCTTATCCAGAATACTCTGTATACTTTAAAATTAACAACGTCTGTCATATGCCCATTACTTCTACTCACTAGGCACACAATTTTTATGATGTTCTATAAAGCTGACATCTGTTCAATTACTTTGAAGCAAAATTGACATTCGTACTTACTGATGACTAATTACTACTAATTACTTTCTCCATCGCTACATTAAGCAGCATGCCTGCAGCTTTCTTTTTCTTTTCATTTCAGTGTTTTTCTCTGAATTCTTTGAGTTCTATAAGGTCATGTCTCTCTGATCACAGCATTATAATTTGAAGTAAGATATAGTACAACTGGATATTGAAACTGAAAGATTGTACAAGGGTGATGAGACCGTGGCATGGCTGTGAAGGTGGATTGAGCTTTAGTCTGGGCTTTCTCTCTTTCAAACAAAGTCTGTGCCATATTTATGTAAAATATGTAAAATGTAGGTACTAAGAGTACTTATTGTCGACTCTTCTAGATAATTGGAATATTTCTGAAATGTTGAGGTTTCCACAAATAGACTCTTTGAGAAGATAATAACTAGTAGATATTACCCTAGGAATTTTTCTAGAATTAAATCATTTAACCTTTAAATAATCTTGTGGGCACAGATTAAATTATTATTCCCATTTTATAGATGACAAAATTGAAATAGTTTTTTCTAGTAAGACATTAATGGTACAATGTCTTATTTAAAAGCATTTCTAAATGATACTTGTTAACAGAAGTGTTCAACTTCATGACATAGACTATTGTAAAAACATTTCAATAGTAGCAATTTGAGACTGGAACAGGTCTGTGGTGAAGATCAATGGCGTGTAACAAATCGTTGGCATCCATAGACAATTGTGAAGGTCAGAGCTTTCCCAGTGGAAAAAGTTGTAACGATCTTTCTCCTTCCCTTCTTTTGTGAAGCTCCAGTTCCAGCTGGTTTGCCCACAACTTGTCGGGTGTTCTTTTCTCCCTCCTTCGCTGGCCCACAAATCACTCACATTCTAATCCAGGCTGGTCCTCAATTCCCAATCTAGGTGTGGTTCTCAAATCCTAATCCAGGCATGGTTCCCGATTGCCTCAAGTTGACATAATCTCTCCAGTTATCACAATAATTAACATCAACATAGAAGATCTTTATAAGGATGTGGTTATAACTGTAATAGCTACTGTTATCATTTGTCTGTTGTTTCCACAGCTGTGTATTTGGCAATTAGTGCTCACTGAAAGGAAGCACTCATATATGGCTCACAAATAGGGACAAAAAGGGACACAGAATGCCATCAAACTGTGAAAGACTCTTAAAGAAGTACATGGCCTTCTAGACATTTTTTTTAATGAAATTAGCTGCTTGAATGTGTGTATAACAGAGTGATGTGTAAGAGATGGTCTACAAAATTTACCAATCTTTACATTTGGATAATGACTCTTTATAATCGCAATTGTCAATTGTTTTAATCTTTCATTATTTTCTAAATTTAAGATAAATATTTATCTTAAAACTGTAAAATCACTAAGGTGACTTTTTTAATCTTGGAAAACTAGCAAGGCATTACAGCAGCAATTTTCCTCTAAGTAAATTGTGAGTTTAGAAAACTGAATTATCTTAACACTGAAAATTATGGGAGAAAAGAAAGGGGTGAGAACTACATAATCAGGCAGATTTTTAACAAAATGTACTTTATATCAAAATGTACTATATAATTTCAACAATCGTGATCCAGCAACGTGTAAGTGAAAGTCCAATATAGAAGCACAAATTAAATTCTGATTAAGATGCCTCATCAGTATTTGATGGCACTATAATGAGCTAAGTGTACAGATGCATTAGGGTTGTCTAATATGCTAACCTCTCAGGCATTTGTCCTGCTTTCCCTGCTCTTCCTTTGATTTTGCTGTTATTCAGATACTCTGTGAGTTTTCCAGCTATGAATATGTATTTCCATATCTCCCTTTTTCATGAGGGCACTTTTCATCCTATTAATCATTTGAAGGGGATCTGGATTTTCCTGCCTCGCAGCTTGAGACTACGCTTTCTCTTTCTATGATACTTTCTGACTAAGAAGCTTTACTTTTTGAGGTTACCATTGTAGATTCTTCTGAACATCCCGAGACAGTAGGATCCCATGTTTTTTCATCATTAATGAAAATCCTTCTCATTTGAAGCAGATTTCAACAATGAGGTTTGCATGCCATTAGAAAATTTCCATTGAGAACAGTATGACTATTTTCTATTCCTCTGTCATTAACATATATTAAGCATACAGGATTTTCTTTCTTCCTGTCCAAATTGCACTTGTAGCTCTCTGCAGGATTAAAAGAAGATTAATGTGTATTATCATAAACTCTGAGAAAACAAGTGTTGTGGTGCAAATGGATATGATTTAAATAAAAACATTATTGTTATTATATCAGTAAGTTTTTAATACGATACATTATGTATTCAAGAAAATAATGATATGTTACAAATGAATTAGACTAATTGCATAACTTTAGAGATAGAAGAAAATTACATTTCAATAAATACATCACATTTGTTGTTAATTGAACTGACATACTTTTTAAAATAGTGAAAGATTCTCTGAGGTGAAACAAAACATTTTGTATTTATTAATAATCCTCTGTATTTAGGATTGAGGACCTCAAGTCAGTCACAACTAAGAAATGTTTCTTAATCCCTTGTTCCCATTTATCTGAAATTCTAATGTACATAAATTTATTTGTGTAACCTTTCACCCAATTGTCCCCTTACAGAGAATAACACTGGAGATTTGATTGCAAAATGACTAAGTTAGGAAAAAGACTTCACATATTTTCTCTTAATAGGATTTTCTGATCACATGCAATGTTAAAAACACTACTCTTTTAGATGAAAAGATATTAAGAGATAGGATTTTAAAATCTGGTTCTAGAATTAATGTCAAGCTTAGTTTATTGGCATCTTTAGTTGTTTATATATAAAACTTGGGAATATTCAGAAAAATCGGAAGGCCTCCTAAAACCATAAAGTGTCATGTAATGTAATATAAATTCTCATTTTAGCATACACCAGATTATCTAAACAAATATTTAAAACAAGAAAGGATATGTTTAGAAAATGAATTTACAAAATTTACTTTCAAAATTCCTTCAGTTCTCTTTAATGATTTTAATAATCAAAAATTCTAATTATTATTTTATCAAAATATGGAGACAAATTTTACATTGGAAAAATAAAAAATGATATAGTCATTTCTGTTGTAAATATGTCTACTTATTTTTTTTCTAATTGACACAGAAATTTTAAATAATATTGCAATACTAGCCTTTATTTGTGTATTTTCATATATATTATTTTTCTTGCTCTATTTACTAACTGAGGAAACATTTATTTATAGTAACCAACAATATTTCATCTCAGTGGTGTGTCAGTTCTGGACCTCTAGGAAGTAGACATCTAGATAGAATTACAGGAGCAAATGGATATATCTTACACAATGCTTACACTAAGCTTGGGGGTATGTGTACATATATATCACATTACACTCCCTCTACCCCTTATTACCCCTCCCGCTCCCTTCTTCATGCCCTCCCACTCCAACCATCACAACCATTTGGTTTTATAAAACGCCTATATTCTGGATTTCTCATATTACAGAAACCATTCAATATTTGACTTCAGAGTTTGACTTATTTTGCTAAGCATGACGGTATCAAGTTGCATCCGCTTACCTACAATGCTTCAAATTTATCCTTGATACAGAAGAGTACTACACCATTGTGTACATATACCATAGTTTTTATATCAATTTACCTGTTGATGGATATTTTGACGTTTTCCACCATTTAGCCATCGTTAGTTGTACTGCCATAACCTGGGTGTACATGGTTCTCCAGTACACATTGCTTTTAACTATAAATGAATATATTTAAAAGTTATCTGCAAAAGTTAAGTGAGTGCTATGATTTGGATGCATTTCCCAAACTCACATGCTAAAATTTCATGAAAAATAAGCTGGTTTTAACATATGGGTCTTTTAGAAAGTGGGTAAGGAGATTCAGGGGCGTAATCCTTTAGCATGCAGGGCTTATAGGAAGAGGTTGAGCTATGAACGCAGAGCTGTCACGAGTGAATTAGTGACTTTTATTTTTATCTTCCCCATTTTATTGGTATGCATAAGTGCAAAATATAAAGTTTACATTTATCTTGAATATTTTGTGCACATACATATCATGGCAAGTTACGAATTCTTGAATTTTCTCTTTTCACCCCCCCCCCCAGTCCTCATTATTTTCCACATTAAGTTCTATGAAATAGTTGTGGTCTGGGTCTCTCACATCAGAGAGAACATTCGATATTTCACCTTCTGCTTCTGACTCACTTCACTAAGCATGGTGGCCTCAAGTTACCTATCTGACTTTATAAATGAGTAGTATTCCATTGTGTATAAATACTAAAATTTATCTATCCATTGATCTATTGATGGGTGTTTATTGATATTTTTATACTACAAATAATTATATCCATCATGGAAAATAAGTAGATATGCATATGGCTTCCTAAACACTTGTCACTCCTTCCTTTCTCTGCTGCCTCTCTCTCCTGTAGGCATCTCCAAATCTTCTTCCCATAACCACATAATTGATGCCTGTTCTATCATCTAACTTTTATTTTGCTCTTTAGACTACGTATATTTTAGTTTATCATATAAGAGAGACTATGCGATATGTAATTTTCTGTGTATAATTTATTTCACTTAATATTATGGATTCAAGATGTATCCATTTCCTTCCCCCCCCACACACACTTTCTCTTTCTAAAATGAGGCATAGTAGCAACAGCATTCCAAGAGGGTCAGCCTTCAGTCTGATGGAATCAGAAAATGATTTTTTTTTTTAAATCCACTCTCCTGAGTTGGGATGTGGTTTCAATTCAGAATCTCTTTCACAATTGTCTTTCCTCTAAGTCACTGCTCTCATGTGTAAAAAAGATATTCAGACTTCTACTGGAAACAGATGGAAGGATGGATAAATGGATTTGTGAGGTTGCCTGGTTTCTCACTTGAAGGAGTTGAGGGGGGGGGGGGGGGAAGACTGCCTCCCAACAAAGTAAATGTGTATCTGGGTATGGTGGCCTGCCTGCCTAGAATCCCAGGACTTGGAAGGTTGAGGTAGAAGCATTGCTGTGAGTTTGAGGCCAGGCTGGACTCCAGAGTAAATCCAGGACCAACCAGCCTATACAACAGACTGAGAATCTGTCAAAAGGAGGAAAGAGAGAAAGAAGGAAAGAAAGAAAGAAAGAAAGAAAGAAAGAAAGAAAGAAAGAAAGAAAGAAGAGAAGAAAGGAAGAAAGAAAGAAGAGAGAGAAAGGAAGGAAAGAAGAAGGGAAGGAAGGAAGAAAAAAGGAAGGAAGGAAGGAAGAAAAAAGGAAGGAAGGAAGGAAAACAAAGAAACAACAGAACAGAACAGAACAGAACAGAAAACAGTACTGTGACTACCTGCAGGGCAGGCTGCCTCTCCATCATCTTAAAAAAGTTCTTCCTTTAGGGCAGAAATGGGGAGCTGAGGGGCAGTGGCAGAGGAGGGAAGGCAGAGAGGGAGAAAAGAAGGCATGGAGTGAAGGAAAAAGGTGGCTGAAATGGGAAAGAGAGTGGAGGGGGATGATACATCTATTTTCTTACTAATGAATAAACTGTGTCCCTCTTTACGCTTGAATAGTACTTCACTGACCTACATAAATAATTAAAATGATAGCTGTGGAAAAACCAATAAATAAAAAGATTGTTATGAAAGTTTGTTATTTTAATTCATCTAAGATATCAGCATTATTGCCTCATTCAACAAACATTTATTCAGTGCGTATGCTGTGCCTGGTAGTCTAATATATACATAAATCCAAGGTTTTATGTTTTGTTGGTTTGTTTGTTTTTCATGTCAAGAAAAATGCATTTGCAGTACAGAAGATGATAGAGTTATTTGCCTTTTCTCTCGTCTCAGTTGTCGTGTGAGCACAGATTGTCAGTTTCTCCTTTAGGAACCAGGCACCACCTTGGAAGCACAGAGAGGCCTTCCCTAGACACTGAACTGCCAGTGTTTGCTCTTGCATTCTCCAGCCTCTGGAACTGCGGACAAAACATTGCTCTTATTTATAAATTATCAGCCTAAGAAAATTTTGTTGCAACAGTGTGGGTAGACTTAAAAAGAGGGCAAGGGTTGGGGACAAGTAGACAGTTTTTCAGACTCCTGGGCCTATCTGAAACTTATAGTTGAGTGAGGTCAAGGAGGAGGGTGCAAGAGGAGGGACCTTTCTCTCCAGGGCAGCTCTGAGACAGTCTCAGGGAAATTCAATGCAAAGGTCGTCTGTTGTAGATGTCCCACGTCAGGTAGAAACAGCCTCTCTGTCCCTCACTCACTCCTTGATGGAGGCAAACAGAAAAAAGTCAGCATAGACGTTTGTGCCTGAATGAAAGAGGTAACACTCTAGGTGGAGGGTGTTAGCAGACTATCCTTCTCACTGATCTCAGTAGCTGACTTCCTTGGCAAAACTGATGACATTTAAATCTTGACAATTTGATGTGACCAACTTTTAGAACACAATGACTATGTGTCTTACTCGTTTTCTCACTGGGACATAATATTTAACACACAGCTTAAGGGAGAAATTTTCCTTTAGTTCACAGCCAGAGGTGTCAGTCCTTGCATGGTCAGCTAGCAGTGGGGGTGCAGCAGATTAACTTGGAGGAACACACCTGCTGGAGGCTTTGCAAAAGGAAGCAAAGGCAGATGGGAATGGATGGAGCTGGGCAAGAGCGAATCACTTTAGATTGCACTCCAGTGACTTTAATTCATCTTCCAACCAGGATCTACCACTTAATAGAACAGAAGAATATGACCAGATTAATCTATTCTATCCAATCAGCCACACAATCAAATCACCTTCTAAACACATGAGGCTTTTTGAAATACGTGTGTGATATCATATGTGTAATTGGTGGCTTTCAGGAAAAAAATCTTAATATACATATGTTTATCCCTTATTCAAAAGGGATCTTTGAAAAGGACTTGTGTCTTATATTTTTGTATTGAGTAGATATATTCCTATAAACATTTGGCAAAATTCAGTGATTGCATGTTTCTATTTATGAGCAAAAGAAATTAACTTGAAAGTTGAAGCATTTACTGAACATGCAGTATGATGATCACTTTTACATGCCACATAAGTTTTTTCTTTAATCTTCATTTATATTCCTATTGCAATTCAATTCAAAAATGAAAAATGGATATTTTTCTAAGAACAATAATGTCTAATTGGTCTACTATTCCCCTAATTCACACTTGTGGAAACTCTGTAGGAAAATTTTATTGTATATATTAAATTAGGAACTGTACTTCATCAGAATAAAATAATATCAATTCAATCTTGTCATAGAAGTGGGAGATAATGCAATATAATCTATCTGAGTGTAAGCTTTGAAGACTGCTACATAAATATTCATGAGCAGTTAACATTCAGGGAATGTCCTCATGAATTACTCTCCTAGTGTCTGTTAGTTTCATTTTTTGTTACTGTCTAGTGTAGCCCAAGTATATGCATGAGACTGAGATAATGGGTAATGCAGAGGAGGAAGAGAGTTGGGCAAAGATATTAGTATCGTTAAAGAAGGTTCATGGACTAAGAAATAAGCGAAACTCATATAAAAAGAGAAGACTCCTACATAAAGAGCACGGTGCTTGAAAAAAGACAAAAAAATAGACACAAAATGCAAATGATATAACTGTAATATGGAAATTAGTGAAGTAAGAAAAATAGAAAAATAATTATAGAAATGTTCTCTTACAAAAAATAGGGATTTAAAAATATTTAGAAAACATCAAATAAAAGAAGCAATATGAATACAAATTTGTTTCTTGTAGTCTTGGACAGTGAAAAATATTTGAAATCTCTGTGCATTGCAGAGTTAGGCCTCCACCCTCCTGGTGGGAGCGGCGAAGCCCGTAAGTGGGAGTGGCTTGCCAGAACCCTGTGGTGGCGCAGGGGCAGGCAGCTGTGGTGGGTATCTTCGGGATCAGTTCCTGGAGAACAAGATTCCCAGGTATCTGGCAGGATTTCTGGATTGAGATGTTGCACTCACCGCATGGTGAATGCTCTGTTGCTGGGGGCATATGACCTATGGGACACGGCACACACCCTCAGGCCTGCATAGAGACACCAAGTCTGATGGTACTTAAGGGCGCAGAGGTCACAGCATGTGTGACAGTGCCAAGGGAGGAAGCCAGCTATGTCACACCTGGAGCCCCGGAAAATGCCAAAAAGAGAGCAAATGGCAAGCCCAAATCAGAAAAACAGTGCAGCCCAAAGGGGGGTTGCAACTCGAGACCACCATGCTCCGTGAAGTGGATCAGACACAGAAGATTAAATGTCAAATGTATTTTCTAATATTGCAAGCCCAGAAGACAGTCATCTCACAGAAATACATGGGTAGGAGAGTGGGAGTTGAG
Organism: Ctenodactylus gundi; assembly: GCA_004027205.1. Lineage (NCBI taxonomy): Eukaryota > Metazoa > Chordata > Mammalia > Rodentia > Ctenodactylidae > Ctenodactylus > Ctenodactylus gundi. The sequence goes on from PVKB01000707.1 coordinate 108,058, forward strand.
AGGAGAGCGAGGGAATGGGAAGGACAAATAAAAAAGGAGAAAAGGAGAGGCGAAGGGTTGTAACTCTGACGCAATGTATATGTGCACAAAATTCTCAAGGTCATGTAAACATTATGTATCACATATAGACATATTAATAAGATGGGAAAATATTTTAATAAGAAAAGTCAGACACAAAAGCAGCGGTTGCTGACTCCTAGGAGGTAATATGTGGTTTCTGTGAGTCCCTATCAATGCAGAGGTGGGGGTTGCCTATAGTACAGCTGATCATCACGTCGCCCATAGGAGTGTAAGTGACCCCTTTCCCCACAATCCTCTAAGTAGCCCTCACCGTGCTTCAGTAGGTAGCTTCTCGCCCATGCTCCTGAAGCAAGCCCAACAAACTCATTGGGCTGCCAAATCGGATGCTGGTAGAGTCCGTACTTTGGCCTCTTTGCTTAGTCCTGCAAGGTAAGAAGAGATGTAGATGGTCATTTCTCCTCCAGAAAAGATATTTGCACAACATGTGATATTCAGTTAATACATAAAATCTCGATGAAGAATTGTATGGCAGAGTAGGTTTTACAAATAACAATGTTCCTTGGGAGGTGTATTCCCATTTGTAAAAGTTAAAATATAATGAAAAGTAGCCTGAAGAAATGAAAGTGGTTAAAACACTTGCCTAGCAAGCATAAGGCCCAGAGTTCAATTACCCGGCACCACATAAGCCGGGTGTGGCGTTGAGCACCTGTAACGCCAGCACAGGGATGCTGAGACAAGAAGATTGTTGTGAGTTTGAGGCGTGCATGGACCACATAATGACTTCAAAACCAGTCTAGGCTACAGAGCAAGATCTTGTCTCAAAAAAGTATATATATGGATCATATATAATTCATTATATGTAGTATGGGTATAATAATAAGTTTAGTTTCTACTTGCTTTTGAGATTTATGGCTTTGTCTCCAAAAACAAATATGATTACCTAGAGATTTAAGTCATATATGCTATTGAGTTGAAATAAAAAAGAATGTGGTATATTTTCTACAAAAAATAAGATCACATATGTTAATTTTATTGCTTCAGTTCAGCACTTTAGTATCATTAACCAAATATTCATTAAATAAAATCAAAGAAGATTCTGTATTGTGTTAAAATTTAAAATATATATGTTGTCTAAAACTTAGTCATTATATATACATTATGATTATAATAGTAGAAATTAAAATCTATCACTTATAATATCTATACATATGATAAATATTTGATTCAATTTTTATACAAGAACTACTACAAATAAAATTTTCAACTATCTATAATCAGAAAGAATAGTGTAGGAAAAAGCAAAAATAACTTACATGCACTGTTTCAAAAAAAAAAGATGAATATATTTAATTATAGTATATTGGAATTCATGTACACATGTTGTATGAAATATTGTACTTGCTAATATCTTCTATGTTTAAAAGAATTGACACAATTTCAAATCTAAAATTTTTACAATTATTAAATACTCATGGGGTTAAGGGAGGTACCTCAAGACAAGCATAACTGAATCTACTTTTCAGCACTCTTTCCCAACTTTCTTCATTTTTATTAATCAGAAGTTGCATAACTGATTTCTTTTGTCAAAACCCCGTTCTTTTTAACGTTATTAAAAATGTATACATCAAAAATATTGAAAAATGTCAAAATTTGATATTTCACCTCAGAATTAATTTTTAAAGTATGCAATTATATCAATAGACTTGGAAAAGATAATCTGACGAAATCGCAGAATCTCTGAATCCTGCTGAAACACTAACAAGTCAGTGATATAATCAAGATATAACTGGGTATGCACTCAGTGCCTGGTAGTTGATGAAGCAGATGCCATCAAATTGATTTTACAGTATATTACTGTCTAAAAATGTATATATCCTATGACGGATTATTTTAAATCATTCTAATCTTAAAATTATTTCAAATCTGTAAAATCTATATGTAGAATATATGTTTATGAAGACGTTACTATTTCATTAAGCTATTGTCACTATCCAAAATCAAGTTCTTTCATAGTTTTAGACGGAGCACCATAGTTTATAAACACAATGTAATTTTGTATTATGTACACTAATTCATTCATTTCTATGTGATGTCTCAAAGATCTATTTCTTTATAACCTTTTCCCAAAAAGGGCCTTCCTACATTCTTGAAATAGGAACAAAAATGTCAAAGAGAGACTCCGCCATTAAGTTGAGTAAATTTGTGTTTGGATCCATTTATATGGTAATTCCGTGCCATAAAATGCCTAAACTGTAAGTATAATGAAGTAAAATCTTTTTGGACGCAGTAAAAGCAACATCAAAGGCTATAATCTGAAAAGAACGATGTTTCTCCTCCAATCATTTCCAAACAATACAGCAACATATCAGAGAAAGCTGAATATTTATACCATATAAGCACTAAGTCTGTTTATATTAGCTTTTATAAAAATGATGAAAAAAGGGCAAAAATTTCATTATACTAAAACCTGTAGAATGAGATGCTATAATTTAGCAAAAGTCTCTCTGAGATAACAAAAGATTAAGCAACTCAAAACTAAACGATTTGTAAAACCAAGAGAGGAGGAAACAGATTATTTGTATGCCAGAGACTTTAAATATATGTTGAAATGCAGATACTGCCTCGATTTACCAAAGGTCATGGTAGAGTCTTTTATGCTATGTGTATTATCGCTGTTATTGTGCCATTGTCATTATGATTGTAACTAAATTCCGATTATTTTTCTCCATAATGCTTTTCTGACCTTCTAGTGTAACTAATTGATTTAGTCTAACATAATCTTCAGCTTCAATGCAATGACGTTCATAGTTTCATTGAGTAAACTTGGATATAGAAAGCACGGGTTGCCACCAGCTGAGTAGTATTTAATTCCTCATGAGAAAACCTTAACAGAGCTTGATGTTAACAATAGTGATGCAGTAGTAGCAGTAGTAGAAATTGCAGTCCTGTTTACTCAGATCTGAAAAAAATCAAAACATACCTATCTAATTTCATGCAAGCAATATTGAATGTGAGAAAATAAAGTAGTGCACAAATCCATTCCTTGGGCTTATTCATGATCCACAAATTCCTTATATACCTATCCAGAAATAACTATGTGTCTGCACAGGAGGAAGTAGATACATTTTCTTTTTACAGCTGATCTATTTTCTCATTTGCTTCTTATGCACCAACATGTCTTGGACACTGAAGCATCACTAAGGGCTGAGCTGTCAAACATACTCACACAACTTATAGATTTTATTCAATGTGACCTTTACTAATCATTGCTAGAGAATACAAGAAAGGAACGTTACCAGTACTGTAGCTCTATGCCTTAAATATCTTCTAATAAATAAATAGACATAAATGTTAGATTATATGCCTTAGACTAAAAAGTATTAAAATTATTTATTTTATATTTATGAAAACAGTGAAGAAGTTTTTATTTTTGATTTTTGTAATAGGAATATTTCTATCACGAATAGAAATCGGGTTCCAATGTGGATAGAAAGACAGCAGAAATTTGTATCCAAGAGAAAGGAAAGGAGGCTGGGTAGGTGAAAATTCAGGGAGAGCGAATCTCAGGGACTGGGTGACCCTTTTGCCAATCTCACCTAACAGGATCCTGGCTGATGGCAGGCCAGGATGACCAGCTGTCAAGGGTTGCTATAATGGTTTATCTTGTCAACTGACATAAGAGACCTCTGGGAAGATGATCAGATTGTGACAGCACGCATGTTGTCTGTGGGTAGATCATAGATGAGTTCCCGGCTGGAAGAGTTACTATGGGCGAAGCTTAGTCAGATACAAGGCCTCCCCTCTTGGCACTTGTCCCCTTTCTGAAAAGCTCTTCCCTGTTCTCTGTTTCTCTGAGTTAATCAGCTTTTCTATACCATGTCCTTTCGTTAAACAGTTGTTCTGCAATCCAGGCTGGTTCCAAACTCACTATCAGAAATTCTCCTGCTTCAGCCCCCAGGGCTATGATTACTGGCTTGCACCACTACACCTGGTTCATGTGGTGCATGTGAATCCAACCCAAGGCCTTACACACTTGTAGGCAAGTGATGAACCACTGATCTCTTCTTCCAGCCGCCTTCACCATGCCTTTCTGTCATGATATTTCTACTGTGGAACTCTAAATCTGTGAGCTGAAACTTAGGAAGCTAAGAGTCAAAAATGAAAGTCTGATTTACATCTCTGGTGTCAAATACTTTATCACACTAATGGAAGAGTTGGCTCCCAAGACTCACCTCAAGGGAACCTTGTGTCATAGACTCTGGAGACTGAGGGCAGGACTAAAGGATAAGCCCCGCAAAGGAAGGAGAGACTGAGTGAGGGGAAGGGGAAAGTGCCTGGCAGTAGTTTTAAGATAGAAGAAACCAAGCAACAGATTAATTTATTTGCAAAAAATCCCACATTAATTTTCAATGGGAGGCGAGTAGCAATTTTAATAGTATATGATAACATGAAAAAGTTACACTTTTTTCATAAATACCAATTCACAAGTAACTCATAAGATTAACTAATCTGTCATGATATATTGTTTTAGATAAATGTTTATGTCAACACTTAGAACTATACGTTCTGATAGTTATAATGAAAACATAAAAATATCTAGAAATCAATTTCTCTGTCATTATATTTGTATAGAGGAATTAGACGTAATGGAGTTTCTGTGTTACACAAAGCTAAAATGTGGATTTTTTAAAATTCTTAGTATATATGATGAAGTGCTAAATATATTACACAAGTTAATTAGCAGCCATCATAATCCAAAGATTTTCAATGGAATAATAAATAAATTGTGAAATTAGGAGTTTCCGACCCTCTTGTGATTCTGGCAATAGTTTGTCATGTAAAAATGTCAATAAAAGGAGATGATGTTAATATTTATTCTATGAAGTACAGTTTCATGTTCCACAATGTGAGGTAAATCCCTAACGGCATAACAACAGTGACAATGAAATAAAACTCACTATAGGAAAAAAATACTACGAATTACTAAAATATAATTCAAATAGAAGATAATAACAGGACCTACAGATGCTTTTTTTAAAATGGAATGATTTTGCTGTTTTCTTAAGACATTAAGTATAAAATCACACTTAGAATGTCTTATAGGTAAATTCAACTGTATATCCATGAACAATTTAAATACAAAGTTCAATTGCATTAGAATGAAATTTGTCTATATCTCTACATTTATGATAATAGTGTCTCATGAATATATGCATATTTCCTCCTTTAACTACACATTAACAATTTTTGTTTTATATTTTTATAAAATGTTAGTCAGATTACCTATATTTAAAATGCATCACTTGTTTTGAAAAGTGTTATTTATATACACACAGCAATACTACTGAGCAAATATTTTATGATGTAAATATTAATAACTCAAAGTAGTATTAAAGGAAACATTAATTTTTCTGCTATTAAAATAATATTACAAAATATAGTTTTATAAATAAATCTTGTGAAATTCTAAAATGTCTTACAGACACTTGCACACAAATATGTATGCACATACACACGTAATTTAATTTCAATTGACAGTGACAAAATGTGACACAATTTACATTGCAAAAATGTGACTTGCTTGCTGAACATGTTTTCAGCTGTTGGGTGCTAAATATTCTTGAAACTTACTCTGTAGTAAATTCCTGGAAATTTTAATCAGAGCTTCATATACAACAGCAGAGTTTCAAGACTATCTTTAAAACTAGCCAATTCTGAGCAGGTGGTATTTTCTGTTGTAATTTCCTGGGGAAGAATGAGGATGCTGAATACATGCATAGTGAGAAAGACATCTAAGGATGGACTAAATCAGCTATTGTAATACTGTTTGTCTTTATTTCTTCAGAGGTCTAGTGAAAATACTGACTTGATAGATCATTTCAGAAAATTAATGAGGTTATTCAAGACTAGAAGGCCAGATACTCGCAAAAAATTCCCATCTTCCACATACCCACAACATTTTACACATAATGTAAACACAAGACGTTTGAATTATAATACTTTTATTATTTACAGAATCTGAGCTTTTCCGTGTTCAATGTAGGATATTTTCACTAAGTGACTCAGTACATGAATTAAAGTCCTGAAGTACGACACATGTATAGTATTTTCTTTATGGAAGCAACCCAAAAGCAATCATTGACAATAATTTATCTTTAATATCAAGTATATGATCTGTGTATAGGATAATGTTGGCATTGTGTGTGTGTGGGGTGGTGTGTGTGAATTTCCTTTTCTAATGAACTGCATAATTTAATTAAGCAGGAAAGATGAATTTCCTTAGTTCTGCCAAGGGAAGCTCTTTTATTTACCCTTATCATCTGATGTGAAAAGATCTTTCTTTGTTTTCTGAATGCGTTCGGCTTGATTTCTCTTGAATGCAGCCAAATTTGAAAGAATTCAGCGAGAGGGCAGAGAGACGAATGCAACGCTGAGCCTCTGCACAGAGTCCTTGTTAATTGAGGGAAGTCTATTTTAGCACTAGACACTGAGGAAAAAAGATGTTTTTTAATTCCATACAAAATCAGTCTGGCACAGGACCCTGAAATCGTATTTTTCAAGCTTCACAAATGCACAATTTAACCATGATATGTAAACATTTTAATAGTGGCCTTCCATTAGAGACGCTTGTAGTCTTATTCATCCGCCAACTCATTTGCTCATGATATATGTTCCGAATTCTTTTTATTTTCGTGTCAACTATTCAAGTTACTGAAGACTAAGAAAATTATAATACAGAATATATTGCATGACAGTCATTTATCTTACTAAGTTGTTCTGATGAGTACAGTACATAAGAGTTTATATTGTCTAAAAATATGATGAGATTCAGAGAGCCAAATAATGTTACGATCAAAAACGATGTTGTTTTGAAGTTAGGTAACAAAATACTTACTATGGCTTAGATCAAGACAAACATATTCAATTTGTGGCAGCTTGGTTTTTGTTTGCTGGTTTTTTCTCCTTTTGCTTCAAAAAGAAACTCTTCTAAGCACCATTTAAAAATGTGTTACAGTATACACTATAGTTGTTGTGGTTTGAATGTAAAATGTCCCCCAATGCCGCAAACAATTGGATATTGTGGGCTGTTGGTCTGGGGTGGATTATGGATGTGAGGTGAATTACAGGTATGTGGAGAATTATAGATGTGTGGTAGAATACAGGACATGTGGGCTAGAAAGGATAGATCTCTGGGACTTAGTCTGGGCTAAAATTATGAGACATGTACCACCACTCCCGGAATAATAGATAGATAGATAGATAGATAGATAGATAGATAGATAGACAGACTTGTGGAAAACACTTAACTCTGTTATTTTAAGTAGAGAGAGTCTATAAGATGTCATGAGATTCTTCTTTTTAATTAATATTGACATTAGAGGTGACATTTAAAAGACAACATTGCTCCATTTTGATAATTAAAAAACAATGACTGTATTTTGTGTCAAGTCCTAGTGTGCTTGTATGTTTCTGTATGTGTATATATGTATATGTATTAAAAGATTATATTCTGAGTTTATGACTTTAAATTTTAAAGGTTTTTTTTAGATATGTTCAAAAATATAAGTGCCTAAAGTGTTTATTTTATTTAAGGGCTTCAAAAGAAGCCTAGTTCATGGATAGTGATTGAACATGGAATCAGAAACTCCGACAGTGAGGAATATAATCAGATTCAACCCATTTGTATGTTAAGATAGAGGCACAAGGTCCACTCTTCGTGGTCCCACTTGGCCAAATGGAGCATGCTCATCAGGATACCAACTCACTGATACCTTACCCCTTTTTGTTCCTGCCAATGACCCTTTCATTAAACACTAATGTTACTGCAGAATGTAAATTTGCTGTAGAAGAACGTCAGGGACTAAATGATGCATCATGAGTCAGCTAGAATCTAACTTGAAGTTGCATCAGAGTCAGAATCTTTCCCATCATTCTCTCTTGCTTTCATTTTAACCATTATGATAATTAAAAAAACAGACATAGCATATTTCACCATTTGTGTAGGATGTTCATTTGTTATTTTCTTATGCATGCAATAATTCTATTTCCTAAAACAATAGATTCATCATTTCTAAATAACAGAAACTAATTTTGCTATACCAAAGTTGCCAGCTCATACCTTGGTTTCCCAGAGACTCCCAGGATGCTTTCTACTAATCTTTCTTTCCTGAAACTACATGTTTCAACAACTTAGAGTGAGCTTTCTAATGGTCTGCATTTTGGCTACTACTTAAAAAACTGTGTAATTCAGATAGAATGCAATGGTAGTTGAGATTGAGAAAAAAAAAAGTAATTTTAAAAGCAAGATAAATAGAATTCAGATTTGCATTTCTAAAAAACTAGTGAAGTAGTAGATCAGTATGAACCTTCAGTATTAAAACCTCAGTACTGGAAACAAAATAAAGAAGCAAACAAAAACAATATATTTAAGGGCCAGAGGAAAGGTAAAGAGAGACGACCAGACCATGATTATCAAATTGAGAGAAAATAGTGCTAGGGAGGAATCAATTTTAGAGTTAAATGTGAGAGAAAAAATAGAAAAGATGAAGACCAAAGAGATTCTAAAACTTGTATAAAGTATTTTTATTTAAAGTTTTTATGTAAGGTATTTTTTATTTACCATGCATATTTACATGCTAAATCATTTTATAAAGTCTTTATTTTTTGTGTAGTGCTATACAGTTTATCTGTACAAGTGACCTAATTCTGAGGAAAGGCTTCACATGCTGATGTTGCCACAGGAAGGTTCCACACACCCAATGACTAAAACAACAGGAATGTAAGCAGTCTCGAATCTGGGGCTAAATGTCAGAAACCAAGGTGCCGGGGAGGTTGGCTGATTCTAAGTGCTATAAGCAAGAATTTCTGCCAAGTTTTCTCCTAGCTTCTGGTAGGCTTTAGAAAGTGTTCTTTCTTTAATTTACTTCCTTTACTGTTAAGTTTGTCTTTATCTCTTTATAAGGTGTTTTGTCAGTGTATTTGGTGTTCCCTTTTCTTTCTTTCTTTTCTTTTCTTTTCTTTTTTAAGACAGGGTGTCACTCTATAGCCCAGACTGTTCCTCACCTCAACTATGGATCTCAAGCTGTCCTCGGACTCACGACAATCCTCCCGTCTCAGTCTCTTAAGTGCTGGGATTACAGGAATGTGCCACTACACCAAACTTATGTAATGCTGGGGAATGAAACTCCAGTGTTCAGCTAAGCAAGCACTTTAACTGCTGAGCCATTCCTCTTCCCCCCGCCTCCCCCACCCCACCCCACCACCCCCCGGGCTGATTCTAAAATCACTGTGTAGCCCAGGCAGGCCTGAAGCACACAGCAGTCTTTCTGCATCAGCCTCCAGTGTGTTGAGATTACAGGCGTGCACTCTCACTTTTTGTGATGCTGGGAAATTCAACCCAAGGCCTGCACTCTAACTGCAGAGCTATGCCTTCAGCCTCAAATTTTCTCCTATTTTTTGTTTTATTTTTACTTTTTTAGACCATTAGTCATGTTGACATCGAGCGTATTCTAATGACCTCATAGTAATTTATTATTTCTAAAACACTCTATTTTTCAAAGTTCAAATTTCTAAATAATATATATATATATATATATATATATATATATATATATATATATACATATATACTAAGGATTAATATTTCTGCATACAAAATTCAACCTATTATAAACTTTAGAACCTAAGAAAAATAGTCTAGATAAGGTATTGGGTTTTAGAAATAAATGAACCACATACCTATGAACCAGATTTTTAAAAAGATTTAATAAGAACTGGACAAATCTATTATTCCATATTTCTGTGAGGCTAAGGTAGGAGAAACATAAGTTTGAGTCCAGCCTGGCAAACTTAATGATTTGACAAGACCTTGTCTCAAAACAAAAAGGTAAAACAAGACCTTTGGATGTAGTTTACTGTAATGACGTTAGGTGCGCTGTCCGGTACCACGTGAAAAAACAAAAATATTGATAGTCATATGTTTCACGTCCTAGCCCACTATTTCCAAATATATTATTGCAATAGGTAATCAATACAGACATTATTGAGGTGTCTTGTATTTCTCTGCACATGATATCTTTAAGGTCATTTATGTACTTATTCTACCCGTATGGCCCATCACGGGGTGTCTTGGTTTTCTAGAGCCACATTTCAAGACCTTAGCAGCTCCACCTGCATGCTGGTGATCAAGTTAGACAAAGCAACTTCGGACCAGAAGGTCTTCATTTTTTATTTGCTTTTTTGTCTAAGAATATTTTCTTAGTCCTTTGAAACAATGATCATAATCTAGCAAATTTATTTTTGTTTTAAACATTTATTGTAGAGCCTACCAAACTTGGAACACATAAACTGAACTTCTATCTCTTTGAGACACTGTTATCTTTTTTGTTTTGTTTTTTTTGTTTGTTTGTTTGTTTTCCTCTTCACATTTAAAATGCGACATGATGCATGGATTATCTGTTCTTTATACATTAAACAGTATCCTGGAGTAATGATACAACTCTTCCTTATAATTAAAATGGCCAAAAACATAGTTTTGGTAATTACACAATGGTTTGTCACAGATGTAACATGGATATCACAAATCATCAAAGATATGCTTAACAAGATGTAATAGATTCTCTTCTTATTACATTTGCTAAATGAATAAAACACTGTTTAATGCACTTTATAATTACAAAATCAGTATCAGCACATGAGTAATTATTTCCTGCATGCTCACTACTGAGTATGTAACTTAATAAAATCCTATAACCATGTGTAATTTGCATAAGAGAATTTATATTCTTAATAGATTATTTATCCATTAAAATGTTAATAATCTATTGTGGATTAGAATTTTGAATATATTACTGCTGTATAACAAACTAAAATGTTATTAAGAAAACATTTAGTTGAGACCACAAAATAAGATTATGCATTTTACAGGAAAAGGTAGTAATAATTATATTGTACCAAGTAGGAAACATTATGTTTAATCACTAATCTACAGTTTTTTTATTTCTTTTATTTTAAAAAAATGAATGCATATAATTTATTTTATACTGTAACCTTAATAAAGTTCATGAGCTGATTACATATTTCATTTTTGAATGGACTAATAGACTATACTTCTAAGTATGGGGGGGGCGGTTCTGTGTGCACTGAAAATTGAACTCAGAGCTTCACACATGCTAGGTAGATATTACACCACTAAGCTCTATCCCCAGCCTGGCTACCTTCCTCTCATACAATCGTTGACTCCACATAAGATTTACTTGAAGAACTCAGCCCTTCTCCCCATGGCCCTCTCTTCATATCAAAACCTTTATCTTCCATAGTACCAGAGTCACCTGGGGTAAGATTGCAGATGCTGAGTATGGGGATATGGACAATTTTGTGGACTATTATTCAGTCTAGGTAACATGCTTGTTGTTTCAGATATTTATTAGCTGAAAATATGCATAGACATAATTTTAAGTATTTGCATGTTATAAATATTAACCTATTATTATTCATTAAATGTACTAACTGCTCATTGTACAAATATATGCTGGTATTTTTTCTCTAGTTGCCCTGTAGCATTTTCTGAGAAAATCCCAAATGCATGTTTAAAATTATGAAGCTACATGTTAGATAAACTGGTAGTGATTTTAAGAAAACATTTTAGGTATTCTTTTATTCATGGTACTCTCTGTGTACACACGGAAAGCCCTATTTCTTGCATTAACACTTAGAGTAAATTTGTGTTTCTGATTCAGAATGCTTAAAATAACATTTAAATTAAAACTGTACAGATCATAAATTTCAGTCATTAAGTACTACTAAAATATAAGTGAGTAGCATAGAAATTTTCTTCCTTTCTTTTTCTTATTTTCGCTACACAGAGAAAAATTCATTACTACATTTTTGTACCTGTTTAAATCTTGGCATAATTTTTTTCTCTGTATGTTCAGATTGTTCAGCTTCTGTAAATAAAATAAAATACATCAAACATGCATCCTGACACCATGTACCTTATAACTTAGCAGGAGATAATGATTAATCAAATTGGCACGGCAGTTGGAAACACTTCAAAATTATATTCTTTCATTAATAAATTATCATGGTCAGGAATACAGAATGACATTGTTTAAAACAAACAAACAAAAAAGGAGATTAGTCTTGTGTATATAAGTACTTAACCTGGGATTTAAATGTTACCGGTTTTGCAAAAGTATATTTTCAACTTGTAGTGATAAGTATTTCAAATCAGATTATTGTGTAAATAAAACAATTTTTTCCACAAAGGAAAAAGTGTCTGTTTTAGTTTTATAACAAAAATACAGCCATAATAATAACAAAGCCATATTAATAACATAATACTAATAATGTAGGAGTGGGATCATTATTTTATATTTCTTGTAGTCAGATTGTAAACAAACAAGAAACACTTCAACAGTACTATACAAATAAAGTGCATAGCTAATATATATTCTTTCTTATACTTTTCTCTTGGTTTATGACTCATATTTTATCTAGCTACAATTTATCTAAAACTTGATATAAAAATCATTTGAATAACTTCTATCATTAATGAATTAAAGTATTTTGAAAAATCTTAACCATGCTTTTACTTAGTGTGTATTTTTGTAACAATATTTGATCATACTAATTACCACAAATGGAATTAAGCTGACATCCTTGGTTTATGTTGCACAAATCCAGAGTCTATCCTTCTGCCTTGGTTATGCCTCTTGGTATCACTCTAACCCAAAATGATACTCTCTAAGTTACTTTTTTGTTGCTATGACTCAATATCTGACATCCACAAATTTAGGAAAGAAAACATTTATTTCAGTTCTCTCAAAAGGCAGAATTTACATAAAGTATAACAAAAAGATCTATTTGAAAGGCTTACAAATCTGAGAAGAGTTAGTCCAACATGGCAGGCTGCACCTGAGAGAGCTGGAGTTGTGTGATGGCTTCTAAGCCACTAAGTAGGACACGCCTCCAGGACTGCAGGGTAGCCAATGAGAGTCTGTTGCGGATCTCAGTTGTTATAAGAACAATGGCGAAGGCCAGAGGCTGACGATCCATGACTGAAGATCAGCGACTGAAGAACGGTGCAAGGTGAGACTATGACGAAGATCTGTGGTGTGTAGCAAGTTGGCATCCAGAGACAATAGGGAAGATGAGAACATTCCCAGAGGAAATATCTGTAACAATCTTTCTTCTTCCCACCCTCTATATAGTTCAAGTTCCTAGTTGGGCCACCCACAACTAGGTGGGTGTTTTCCTTTATTTGTTGGCCCACAAAGAACTCACACTCTAATCCAGGCTGGTTCTCGATTTCCTATCTAGACGTGCTTTCCAAATCCTGATCCAGGCATGGTTCCCGATTGCCGCAAGTTGACATAATCTCTCCAATGGTGACAGATACCATATCTAGATACTTATCTAATTACATTTTCAGAACGCTCTTTAGCAATTTTTTCTGAGTTTATAAGCAGTTGTATCTTCAGAATACATACTATTCAATGTCCTAAAGAAAATAGCTAAGTGTGTTCTATCAAGCAAGTTACCCTAGTAAGTAACTCTAGGTCAATCCCAATGGCAAATTTTACTAACCAGTAGAGAATCAGGATCTCCTAGAGGAAAAGAAAGCTAATCTAGATTCCCATGAGAACTACTTCATCACTGAAGAAGAGACAGATTCTGGTTGTTGTTTTCAAAACAGAATGGGAGGAACCACTGACTTATAAGAAACTATGACCCAGAGATGCCCACAGTAATAGGTGGAAGTCCTCTGAGCACAGTGCTACAAAATGAGCCAATAAGGCTGGGGAGAGAAAATGTATTTTTTGTAGACTGACATGTATACAAATGTCACTTCTGTTCATTACAAATTATGTTCTTTTCAGGGTAACAACTTCTAAGAAACTTTAATGAATTTAGAAATTAATGAGAAATCAACATGATCGTCATAGAAAGGATATGACAAGAACAGCCAACCTTAGTGTAAAGTTCTTAGGCTGTGACTCCTGTGCTGAAGTTCTTAGCCCTTATCCCACAAATCTTTACCCCACAGAGCTTAATTTTCTTCATCTGATGTTCGCTTAGATACAGCTAGTTCCTCATTTCTACTTGGCCATCATAGGCTTTCTGTTCTTAGCAACCCAACCAGCCTTAGTAACATTACTAATATGGCCTCAAAAAAAAAAGCTTTCTGGGACCCAGCAGTTGGCCAACTAAGCATTGAAAACCCTCACCTCTAATGTGGACCATTCTCTCACAAACCTGTATCCACCTGTCTTCCCTCCAAGCCTATCAGGCAACCCCACTTTGTTCTCTTCTATGCAATCCATGACCTATACTCCAGCTAAAGAGCCTAATCCTCAACCCTCACTATGGCTAATCAACTCGCACTAAATAAGAGCTTTGTTGACCCCATAGTCAAGACCTTATATCCAAACGTAAGTCCGTGGGGCAGTAGACTTTACCTTCAGATTTTCTTACTGTTAGTCATATTTTGGTTTCAACTAGGTCCTTCTTTGACCTACATTTTAGCTCTGAACCAACTTTAGAAAGACCCATATGTAAGAATGAGTAAAAAAAAAAAACCCTGCACTATTCTTAGTTACCAAGAAATTTTGTTTTGAACTTAGACACTTTGGATATTTGAATTAGATTATTGATGATTGATTATTGATTCTTGCCATGTTCCTTCATAAATGCAAGAATTGAATCATTTTAATAACAAAAGTAGGCCACACATTAAAAGAATGTTGAAGTGGAAAACAGTTATAAAAGTTCTGATGACAGAAACACAGCCATATATCGATCTAACAATTAAAGCAGCAATTTGTGTTGCACTTTTTTAAATAATAGAGAAATGTTTTAGAAAAATATAAAATATGGGAGGAAACAATTCTACAAGCCTGAGTTCTTATAACTCAAGAGGCTCCTTCTTCACAGATAACCTGAGATAACTGTTAAGTACTGCCAAGTGAAATTCCTCTATGACATACAGTACAAATAAATTTTACTCATTATTTGATTTATACATTTACAGTATAAATTTCTAGCAATAATAGATTAATATGAGAAATATTTTGCTGTTTGCCTGCCATTCTTGATTTTGCTGGAGAAAAGATCCCAATCCTAAATGTCAATTAAAACCATCTGCTCAGAAATCTTGGTCAAGAGGCAAAATATATGGTTAACAAGCAAAACAAGTCACCTGAACACCTATGATTTGATTCAAGGGAAGGAGCATAATTCAAATTTGTCAACTAAACTATGTAAATCAGTCTTTGTATATGAGGCAACTGGTGTAAATATGCCAACATAAAGCGTGTTAGTTCACCTCAGGTGAATCTCAGAATACAATTTAAGTGATCAGGAAAACACTCCTGTGGTATCTTTGATGAATGATTTTCTATGCTAACTTGACTAGACCTCATTATTTCTAGCCATTTGGCCAAGCATTACTCCTTGTCAATGAGCATATTTCTAGATGAGAATAATTTCTCAATAGAGGACAGACTAAACCAGTTATTGTCCTTCCTGTGGATGGGCTTCAATAGAATAAAAGAAGTGACTTTCTTTTGAGGGTAAGATACATCACTTTCTTCTTGCCTTCTTGACGCATCAGTTCTTTCTGGGCCTCGGGACAGTCAAAATTTATACTAGAATTCCATCATGATTTCTCATCACTTTAGGTGTTCTGGGTTCATTGGAAATACTTGATTGGCTTTTGTGACTCCAAGTTTCTGACTTTACATATGGAATTTTGTCAGCCACTGTAATGGGATAAGCAAATTTGTTATAATGAATACTTTTTGAAATTTTTCTGAAAATCCTAAAATGTATTTGAGCAGTGAGAAGTAGGGCTATATTGTAATAAATACATAAAAGTATGGAAGAGATTTCCAACCTTCCAATGTGTCCAGGATTGCAGAGTTCTGAGCAATGATATAAAAAGTAGCTTTGAAGATATTTTGTAGAAATATAACATTAAAGGCCATTCTGGTGAGATTGGAACAAAAAATAGGTTGTGGCAAACAGAAGGAAAACAATTCATGAAATAAAAAGGCAAAAAGCAAGGCGGGATTGTTCCCTAATGTTTTCTGAAACCTATAAAATGTGATGCTTACATAAGGAGACTTCCAAGCACAATTCTGAAGGTATATCAGCATTGCTTACCTTTAAATGAAAAAGAAAATGAAGAAGGGATTTTAACAAAATAGAACCAGAGTGATTACATAAAACAATGTAGTTTGTTCTAAAGAGATCACCGAAAGTGTTGCTGGGCAACGCTTTGGTAAATAGAAGAATAGAATTGTGGCGATTTCAAAAAAGAATGGCATCAGCAGATTGCCAGGTAGGACTAAAGAAAACAAAGCAGGGAGAGTAAAGGGAGTTTGCTATGGTACATTTTTCTTCAATAAATGGAATGAATGTCAGTGACAAGTCAGAGGTCATTAGCGCCTGACCCTTATCACCACAGGCCCAGAGATATAGATGTTTTCTCCCAAATTTCAGAGGACCGGGTTCTACAGAGACCTAGGGGGGTACCTGTCCAGCAGAGTGAGTGACACTGCCACACTGGTCATTCTGATGAGGTTACCACTGATCCAAAGAGGAATTTCCTTGGGCCTTGAGAGATCGTTTAATTCTCTTGCCTAGGTTTTAAAGTTGTTTGGGACTTGCTTGGATTTTAAGTTATCTAGGTTTTAAACGTGCTTTGGTTACTTCCTTCATTTTTCTATTTTTCACTTTTGTTAGGGGAATGTTTATTCTGTATTTTAGCATACCTGGCTTCACCGACGTATAGCCAAACATAAATTTTGCTTGAAGACAATTTGTATCTTGTATCTCAACATTTATCTCTTGTTTATATGATTTTTATGTAAGACTTTGGACTTAGAAGTAGAGAGTTGATGCCAGAAATAATTTAGACTTTTGTGGGCCTTCAGAATAGAGAACTTCTATGTGTACATAAGATGATATAATCTTGGGGGCCTAGGATAAAGTGTTATGAACTTACTCTTGTATTGCACTTAATTCATATGTTTAAGCCCTAATCTTCTGTGAATATTTTTGGTGGTAGAGCTCATGAGGAGGTGAT
Organism: Ctenodactylus gundi; assembly: GCA_004027205.1. NCBI lineage: Eukaryota > Metazoa > Chordata > Mammalia > Rodentia > Ctenodactylidae > Ctenodactylus > Ctenodactylus gundi. The sequence goes on from PVKB01000707.1 coordinate 125,168, forward strand.
TTATATCATACAAGGTGACTTTACTCTGTTCATTCAGGTTAGGTGATAAGAACAGGAAGACACTGCAGTTTTCTTCCCATTGTGTGAGAAAGGCTACGATAACACCTTATGTCACTACTCAAAGCCTCTAAAGGCTGTCAACTAGTCAACAGTAAGAAAATCAGCCGAAATACAAGAAAAAACAAATTCATACAAAAGTATAGGAGTCCCAATCAAGCCTGAAATCAGGGTTTTCCTTCACTTTTCAGATCTATATTCCAGGATCTTTTCTTTTGAATTTCATTACCAAGCATTTATAAACAGAATATAAATGACAGATCAACATTCTTTATGTGTGAATTTTCCTGTTCTCAGTATTTATGGAGAATAAGCATTATTCTGGTGCATAATGTATTTACTTAATATGATGTGTATTTATTTTTGCATCAAAATTCTCTATTTCTATGTCTTCTGTTTTTATATTTGCTGCATGTTTATAATTATATATACAATGTACCATTTTATAAACCAGAATATGTATTTCTTAAATAGAAATACTTTAGAAGTTAAAAACATAGATTTGCATGAGATATTGTATTAATCAAACTATCTTAACATTATTTTCTTGATCATATTGATTTTTGTGATTTTATATATCTATTTATACAGCCATTTTCTTATGTTTTTTACACATAATTAGTTCATATTATAAACTAAATGGCAAATGAAACTATTCATTATGTGCCACCATAATTAATAATAATCCATTATTCATGACAAGTCCTTAAGACCTCAGAGATTAAATCTCTAAAAGCAAGTCTTTGAGACTATTACCATGGAAATGTTTGTGTACTTTATAAGGGTGATTTTTCTTAGATGATGTCTCATACATTTCACCGTATTTTACCAGTAGCTCATTTTAAAACTAGTTCCATATCATGAGCACAAAATGCTTAAAATGAATGTAAACTTTAAGTTTTATATTTGTACATAGCAATAAAAGGGGAAAAATTAAAAAGTGAAAAATAATGAATATTAGGTAGAAAGAAAATAAAACAGTTCCACTTATTGGCTCCAATAGCAGGAAGTAAACATTGTTACATGTTTCAAGGCAAAGGTCAATTGAAGAATAAACCCTCCTACTCATAATATCATAGTTAAGAGTTCCCCTGTTTGACTCTATTAAAGATGAACTTGTGTATACATATCATTAAAATGGAAAAAAATAAAATAAGAGTTCCCCTGTTTGACTCTATTAAAGATGAACTTGTGTATACATATCATTAAAATGGAAAAAATAAAATATGAGCTTCCTTTCTTACATTAATTCTGACCTAGATTCCAGAAAATCTATGAAAAAAGTACAAATAATGGATTTTATCCATGGTTGGTATCATTCTAGTTACTAGACAGTTAATTCATTGCAGCAGTTTTAAAATGTTATTCAATGAATCTCAACAGAATTTAAATCATATTCTTTTTTAAGCAGCTGTCACAGTTTTGGCAAATGCTCCTATGACCTCCACTTAGATTGCATCTGTTTCTTTAGAAAAATTATTGGAGCATTTCTGAAATACAGGTTGAACATGAAAAGTCTGAATATATAAAATTCAAAATACTCTAAATTTTGAAACTTTTCGAATGCTTATTTGACGTTACAAGTGGAAAATTCCGCACTTGTTCTCATGTGACAGGTAGAAGTCAAAACACACACTAAAAATGTATCAAACCACCTTTAATTTATGCATAGAAGGTCTATTCAAAACATGAATGAATTTTTCAGACGTGAATTCCTCTCCAAATTTGCTTTATTTTATATATGTAAATATTTAAAATCTGAAACACTTTTGTTCCTAAGTATTTCTCTTAAATGTTGTTAATCCTGTTCTGAGAAAAGAAAGATTCCTATTAAGAGAATCTGACTTTTAATGTAATTTATATTTCATTACGTGTGAATTAGTGCACACAGATTGCTTGAGGTCATTCACTTGTTCCAGATATGCCTAAATTACAGATGTGCTTTACTGAAGTATCTCATTAAACAAATTGTCATTTATTTCAAGGTAGAATTTAAAAAATAAGGTTTATGCTCCGTTTGCATCCAGATTATCTCAATGAAAATACGGTAAGTCAATATGTTCCTAGAATTTTAGCAATGGCTCAAAGAAAGAAATTATTAAATCCTATAAATATCATGGTGACACAGTTCTCTAAATATTTAGCTCAGTCTCTTCTTATCAATTTTATGGATTTGTTAGAATTCTATGCGTGGAGAAATGCAGAAAAACAGTAAAATAGAGTTAAGTTCCCTAGTTATATGCAAGTATTTCTAAATTCTAGAGTAAAGAAATCATGGTATCAACAGGATCATTACCTCTGAGAATCTTTCCTCTGTGTTCATGTACCTTTGAAAAATTTTTTGGGTATTGAAATTTCTGGTTCAATCGTATTTGATTAGGCTTTACTCTACTAGCTTCATAAAAAATAGTCCCATTCTAAGGTAATAGAAGTTATGTTTTAATTTGGAAAGAGAAAAAAGACTATCAATAAAATCTGCATATTGTTAGATAAAGTAATGCTTCTGAAAATAAAAGGAAAGCTATTAATGATTACACAGAAATATTGTTAATTAAACAGAACTGTCCTGGCCCAAGAATCCAATCTTCTTTGATTTTATAGGTTTTGTAGGAAATATCTTCCTTGTCTAGAATTAATATTATTGAGTGAGCCTTCTATTGGATTCTATTATCACTTAAGAAGTTTGGTTCTCATAGCGGCCCTCATGTATAACTCACTTCGAGCAAGAGGCCCACAGCTTTATTGTTCCTGCCATTTTAGTGATTTCATTTCAGAACGGGAATGGAAGACACATGTGTTCTCATGATTTATTATAAGACATTTGTCTAATACATATTAGAGTTTTCAAATTCATACTGTGTTACTTATCTCACTACTGATTACACCAAACCTTAACTATAGACACCACCTCCAATAAGTGTTTTCTATGGTATTTTATTCTACCTAATGTTTGAAGAAGGTGTCCTAAATTGATACATTCTTTAAAAAAAAAAATGTACACGTGGGACTCAGAAGGCTGAGGCAGGAGGATTGCCATGAGTTTGAGGTCAACCTTGGCTTCATAGTGAATTCAAGACAACTCTACACTTCAGAGCAAGACCTTGTCTAAAAAACCATGTACATTTGTATAAAAATAATATAACACCTGCCCCCCACATGCACACACACACACACACACACACACACACACACACACACACAAATATCTAGTGTGCCTTCATCTTCATTTTTAATTATTAACTTTATATCTACTTCCTTCTATAGTTGTTCACCTAATTCTCAATATAGCAGTTAATATAAAAATAGCATGTAAGTAATTATAAGGAATTTTAGGTGTGAGAAAACGATTTATCAAAATCAAATTTTAATGACTTGTATATTTGTTTAATGATTTGTTAAATACTCATAAATGACTCAAATGTCTACAAGGTCTGAAATCATGTTTTCCTCTGGATACCGCATCTAAATTCCTTATTAAAATTCCTGTAACGCAATAGAAATAAAAAGTTACTTGAAAAAAAAGGCTCACAAATGAAGATGAATGTAAGATAAAATTAAGTCATAAAATATTATCAAAAATGTCTCTGAAGTTTAAGCCTTTGGGTTTAATTCACAGAAAATATGGAAGAAGGAAGTGTCAAAGTAAGAATGATAAAATTTATTCAAAAATATTACTTTGGGATTATGTCAGAAGGTATAAAACAATATGAGTATTAATTTCCTAAGGGTGCCATAAAAAATTACCAGAAACTTGATGGCTTAAACCAAAATAAATTTATCTTCTCAGAGTTCTTGAAGCCAAAATGTTAAATCACATTGTCAACAGGATTTTGCTTTCTTCAGGGGCTTTTGGGGTGATCTGTCTTTGCTTTTTGTGTTGATACTTCTGTTTTTTTTTTTTTGTTTGTTTGTTTTTTTTTTTTTTTTTTTTTTGCAACATAACTTCAATCTATGCCTTCGTTTTCTCATGGCCACCTTTTTACATGCCTCTTTTTAGCATATCCTTTGTAAGAAAACTTGTCATATAATTGAAGGCTTAGATGGATAAGCTAGGTTGAATATTTTGTCCTTCATTACATCTTCCAAAATGTTTTTTTTTCTCTCATGAAGTAGTACTTTCATTAGTCAGCTTCACTATTGCTGAAACATAAAATCTAACATCCACAATTAAAATGAGAAGATGTTTAATTTGGCTTACAGTGTCAAAGGATTCTGTCCGTGGGTGCCTTCAAGGCAGCAATGTTATGGCAAAGGAGTGTAGCAGAACTAAGAGTTCACAGAGACCAGAAATCAGAGCACACAAGCAGCAACGTCCAGGACACATGCCCAGAAACATGCCTAGTATCCAAAATTATGACTCTGAACCACCAAAAAATGGGCTTCCACAATTCTCTCTGAGTGATTCCTGTGGACATGCTAATTACCACATCCTGTTCCTTGTCAATGAACACATTTTAAACCACACTCAATTTCCAGATAGAGACAATGATATTTTCACAACTCCTTCTAACATATTACAACTATTGTGAATTCATCCAAAATATGTAATAATCCCTTCCCTTAGGTAGCAGAATCCCAGTGTTTCTTAGAACTGCAAATGAAAATGTCTTCTCCTACTCAAGGCAATTTCTCGTGTACTTCTCCAAAAATAAATTACACAACCTAAAGATACAGTGGTACAAATTAAAGATTGTGTTTCCAAAAGGGAGGGATAAGGGATGGAAAAGAATCAGACCAAAACAAGACCAAAATACAGCAACGTGAACATTTAGTCCCATAGGTCCATATGTGGCAGTCTGTGGTGTATTATGTTCAAGTACAAGCTCCAAAGGGCTTTGTGGCCAAACCCGTCAGTCCTTGTTTACAGGAAGGAGTCCACACAGCCCCGCTCTTGAAATGACTCTATTGACAACCTGCAGCTTTCCGTGGGCGGCATCCCGTGTTCCTGGCATCTCTGACTTCCGGGGACCTCTGGTGAACCTCTGGTTCATTACTGCAACTTAACACCCTGTCCTCTGAGGAATTTATTGCTTGGCTTTCCAGTCTTTCTTTTGAAATCTTTCCTGGCCCCACAGCCCTTGCATCTTGTGTGAAGCGGCATCATGTTACAATACAAAGTGTCACGTCAGTGGAAGCAGTAGATGGTGCCCCTCAGATCGTCACTGCAGCAGCTTATGAGTACCTGGGCACCTGAGCACAGTCAAACAAATGATGGGAGATCAATTACCCAGCCCACTTTGCATGACTTGTGAGAGTACTCAGTTGCTTTCTTCGCAACAAAAAGTTAGTATTTTTGAACACCCGAGCCTATAATTTTTGGGTTTTTGTTGATTTCTCAGTTGACTTTATGGCATCTTTGTTCTTGTTTCTGTTCTTTGTACTTATTTCTCTTGAATAGCACTAATGTTTTTAGCAGCCACATCTTTCTTTTTCTTTTTTTGCTCCAACTGTATACATGATTCCTTTCTTGCCAAATTTTTAAGGATTTGGGTTTGTTTTTCTTTTTGGTTTTGTTTTCTGCCTTTTGCATCTGGATCTCTATAAATCTGGCTAAAAATAACAAGAAGTAATCATTCCTCAGACAATTGGACTGTTTTGAAATTTTATCAACCAGACTAATTCTTTTTTTTTCTTTTTTTTTTCCCTAATGAGCCCTTATTAAGCCTGACTGTCATTGCTCACATTTTTGCTCACTTCCTGGTCCACTGCGCTCTGACCAGTATTGTCCATGAAGCTTTTCAATAATGTACGCAAGCTTGTACTGAAGTTTTACAGAGATAGATTCAAAAGTTCACATGTAACAGACACAACACATTTGATAACATAGGTAACAGAAGTGAAAATTACGCAGTGAAATTATCTCATTAAGAAAAGCCTCATGCAAAATCAGGAGGCCAGTACAATGGACCTTCCAAGCCATCAGACAAAAATTGAACCTCTGGTCTTTCTCAGAGCTCCTCCAACTTCTTCATTTGGACAAAATCCCAGCTATTATTAAAGCCTATTAGTATGATTTGTGATATACTTACCCAAGATGCTATGTAAAATGCAATCCTGAAATACGGTGATATGGTGAAAGAGCTTTAGTTAGTCAACAGATGCATAATATTCTCACTCTGTATCATCTATAATAGTTATACCACGTGGCTCAGTTCCCACTTTTAGACAAGCCAATTTTCATACAAATTTCATGTTTGTCAATGAAATTTATGCTTTATGAATTAAAAAGATAAAACGATCTATTCAGTACTTTATCAAAAACACTGTTCTTACCAGAATATTTGGTAGTTTGTTAAGTTCCTTGGACAGAGTCAAGCTAGGCTTCTTCATAGTAGCATCACTATCCAAACAGCACCGAGAGTGACTGCGGCAAAGTTACACTTACACATGTTATTTAACACAGACTTGAGCTTCCTTGAACACCTAAATGCCAACAAATATTTCTGAAGGTAGAAGTGCCTCTGATACTAGCAAAAAATATTCCAGGTATCAACTACTTGTTCTGTGTTCCTGAAAAGCCACATAATCCACTCCTGGCCATAAGCCGCAGAGAATATTTCAATTTTCTTAAGAGTTATAATATATAAAATTTAAATAGGTAAATTGATAAAATTTCAAACAGATAAAAAATGTTATATTAAAATGACTGCACTTAAAAATGAGTTATTTTAGATTTTCTACCTCCAAATATAGGTAAATGTTTTGCTCAGTGGGATTAAAGAGGGCTTAACCTATCTTATCTACATTTTAAGAATTCTTTTGTAACAAAATATAATTTTTATACTGAATTTGGTCCTTGGAAAATTTTGAGAAACAAAATTAAAATGTCTATAGGGATATTATTTATTTTTGTGCTACTGTGTAATTTGAAATCTGCTGAAAGAAGTCTTCACAAATAAAACTATATACTCATCTGAATCATCAATGTTACAGTGATGAAAAGGTTTTGATGTATCCAATGACTTCATTATGCTTCATGGTTACTTATGATTTTCATTATTTACTTTTCAGTAAAAGAACTTCACTCCATTGAAATTTCCTCAAACAACTTCAGGGCTTTAGTAAAGAGCCCTTGTATGGATTATCCATTGTACATTCATTTAAATTAGTCATCTAACAGAAATAATTAAATAATTCTCCAGGGAATTTTTTTTTCTAGAATAGTCTGAACTGATTTTCAAACTCATTCCCATTCTACCTTAAGCCAGGTTAAAATCTAATTTTTATAATAATTCTCCCCTCATGTAATAATTAACAGCATGTCATATTCGAATTTCAACTGCTCCCATAAGGCATTTCTTGAATTCTCTAACATTGGTCAACACTCTTTGAGGTGCATAGTTCTGTATCATATGCTTATTTTAAAGTAAGTTAAAACAGTAAAAGATAGGAATGAGTAAAATATTCAGTCTGGAAATGCAAGTAATATAATAAGTGAATATTCATTTTATAGTATAATAGATTAAACAAGGCATAAGTACAATCAAAATTCCAAAAAATTAAAAATTAAATGATGTGTCTCTGTTCACAAATAATTAAGAGAAAAATACATGCACATAGTTTTGTGCAAGTTCATATTCATTGGCTATTTTCCAGACACAGTTTTCCATTTGTCCTGATAATCTGCTTGACACTTTGTGCTGCAAATTTTTACAAGCCACTGGTAATTAAACGAGAATCATTCTTTGCGATATGGGACCCTGAATGTGTTTGAGATGCAAGGGACAGCCTTTAATTAACTCCTTATAAATTTATGATGTGACAAGATATTGTCTGTTCCTTTTTCGCAAGAGACCTCCCAGGGCCAGGAGAGGCCCAGCTCCAGCTATTAGATACCTTTCCGTGGCAGCAATGCGACTGAAGAGTTGAATGAAACCCACCATATCATGCTGCATGGAAGAACAACCCTATGAAATATTAATCACTCAAGCTCCACATGTGAAATGGTACAAAAGACAAAGTCAAAGAGAAAAGGGATAAAAATCACCACAGGATGCCACACATTAGCATCAACAAACCATTTCTAATGGCTGAAGCAAAATGCGATGACCCAGGCCCCACATGCTAATAATTTTTAAACTTTTGTCATGGTTAAATAATGACCTACCGACAGTAGGTTACCTGGTACAAAATGAAAGACTTCCATCTTAATGGGAAAAGAAACTGATGTAAGGGCCCAAACAAAGATTGAAACAGCGCATCCAAAACAAACCAAAATGCCAAAGGGAGAGCAGTGGGTTATTAAAGCTGGGTCTGCATTACCATTCTCTAAGTATTATGGTTATGCTACTATTATGATTTTAAGCCCAGGTGTCCCATATAATTCATATAATGAATAAAAACAATGATATTGTTCCTAACTTACAGTTAAATACTACCTAAAGGCTTACTATGGAAATATTTGGATTCATGCTAGGGGTGTCCAACTCTAAGCCATTACACATTTGATGAAAAGTCACCATATTTTCCTTTTTTTCCTTTAAGGAATTTGATATTTTGGCCTTAAGAAGATTACATCTGACATAATTATAATAGTCTATAATAAATATTTTAATAAAGGGTCCACAGCACTTATTCTGAAAAACTGAAAATCGTACACAACCATTGCTATAAACTTACCAACTCAAATTAGAAAAATCAAGTTCTTCAAAAACGCTATTTATTTGGAGAAAACTGAGCATAGAGATGGGAATATTTATGCATAGCAAATGATAGATTTGATATATTTGAAAAGATTGAGACAGAGGAAATGATGTAAAGGCAAAAACGGGGAAGATGATGTCAGATATTTTGCAGCATAAGTATTGGGTGCAATGATTAGTAACATCAGAATGGTGTGTGTCCCGGACAGCAGACAGATGTGGGGCACGTGTTCCTGGAAAGGCACTTCTGTATTGTAGGGGCCAGCAAATAAACTTGTGTGCTGGCAAAATATTTTAAATAATTACTATAAAACAATTGTGTAAGAACGCTTTCTTTATCAACTCTCGGCTTTATTGGTATGTATTGTTTTTATCAGTACTGGCGCAGTGACATCTTTTCAATTCTGCAGTTTTCACATTCCACACCATCAATTTAATAAAGAAAAGGAAGAATTCAGGTTTCAGCAAAAATTAAAATAACTCAAGACACAAACAAGTCAGAAATAAGTGATACTATGTCATTTTTAATCATTACATATATTATTATGTTCCATAATAGTCATGCAGAAAATCTTCTAATGTAAAATATTCATTATAACAAAAAGGGAACACATTTCAGGAAATAGGGAAACCGTAAAATATGGTAAGCTTGTAACTGTTCCAAGTTGACTGTCAGTACATACGTACAGAAAAAAAAAAATGGTGAATAAAGTTGGAATAAGAAAGGGTTGGAAAATGAGAAGAGTACTCAGAATGTAAAGTAACACTGTTAGTGATTGACAGCCAACAGACTTGCATTAGCAACACTTAGTGGAATAAGGAATTACAGTTTCTTCAGGTGAGAATATTGCATGAAACTTAAATCTCCCATGCTGGAATCTAAGAACTATCTTTTCAGAGAAGGAAAGGCTTCAATATTGTTGACTTATTCTCCTTAGCGCTTATAAAACATATCTTTGACTAAATGCTTTCTCTATTTAAGGTAAAGGTTATGTTTTAATGAATTAAACCAAATATTATTTCACTTAACAGAGGTTAACAAAATATACCTCTAGGTGCACAATTTATCCGGCAGTATTTAACTGCTCACATAAAATCTAACGGGATAATAGTAATAAAAACACTTGCACATATTGTCACTTTTTGGAAAGTACCTTTCTAAGAGTTTTGTAAGAATTAGCACATTTAAACACTGCATGATTTTACTACTGTATTATCAATCTTCACTAATAACATTAAATAAACGGATAAAGGTTCCACAGATTAAAACCGCATGTAAGCAACATTTCAGGCTCACTATATGCCTTGAATTTGCACTTGTTCCCACCACGCTACAGAGTCTTCTCCTAAGAATACCTTTCATATGAGAAGGCGTCCTTCTCTCAAACTAATTTACCATGTATATAAGAAGACAGTGGTGATAAATATTTCCACGTTTTGTAAATAAAATAATTCAAATACTTTCCTTATAATTAAATTTGAGGTAGACATATTTCTAACCAAAAAAAAAGTTGCAGTAACATTTGATGCTGTTGTCCTGAAATTATGATAGAATGAAACAAAAAGCAAAGTCCATCTGTGTGAGTGGGGATGGGTTTGCTTAGTGAGGAAACAACTCAAAGTTGAAGAAAGGAAATCAAAAAAAAAAAAAAAGAAAAAAGAAAAAAAAAGAAATACCTCAGCACTTCGGGAAGCTGAATTAGGGGGATCTCAGGTGAAAACTCTGCTAAGGTAGTATAGCAATTTTGTGGACATTTGTCTTCAAAAGAAAAATAAATATAAAAAAGGTCTAAGGATGCATCTCAGTGCAAAAGCCCTGGACTTGACCCTCAATACCAGAAAAATATTAGTACTGAACTATATATGGTGGGTAAAATTTATGGTAAATTTTATTTTCAGTATGATATAGATTATAAATGTGGGAAATATTCCTTTTGAAAAAGAGAAACTAGGATTCATTAAGCACCTTTGTGAGGTTAAACAGGGATTTTCAAATTTACAGTAATGGAAATTGGCTTAAGGAAGATCAGCACGAAGTTAAGCCTTGAGCAGTAACAACTGTTGAAAGCCTACTACTATATGAGAAGTTCATATTACTATATCTTCTACTATATGAGAAGTTCATATTGAAATTTGATATTTATTTTTCATAGTAGAACACAAAAACTTCATGTAAAGTTAAACTATAAGCTTAGAACATGAAATTATATATATTTATCCAAATTTATTTATAATGACACTATTACACTTGTAATATTACAAGTTAATGTATTTGTTGAGATATCTGGGAGAGTCACAGTTTCCCCATTTACTACTAGTGTGCACGTGAGACTCACAATGACTTACACTGAATGTGGGGATTTTATTCATACATGTATATCACATTTTGGTATTGTCACCAATACACCTTGTGTTTACAATAGATGGAGTAAGTTGGAAGTGCATTTCAGTGGAGCTATTCCTATTTTGCATCCAACTTCCTATACTGGATGCCTAGGCAGGAACAACTCAAGCTTAAGCCCAGCCTGGGCAACTTAGCAACTTAGCAACTTGTTGAGACCCTGCCTTTGAAAAAAAAAAAAAAAAATTCTTGGGATGTAGCTCATTGCAGATGACCTGGGTTCAGTCCCTATTACTGAAATAAATAAATAAATAAAAGTGAATCCCAGCAACTTCACCTTGCTTCTGTTATCATCAAATCCCCCTTATTACATAGCCATGTCTTTTTAGAAAACCCTAGTAGAGCGCATGTTTTAAAACACTGAATTTGAACAAATTCATATCACAAACTGCTCATATTCTGTTGAGCATTCTATATTGGCATGAAAGTCTGAGAATGATGGAGAAAGAAATCCATGGGGGAAAAAATCTAAGTTTTTATTTTGGATGACCTGCCATGCTATGATATAAGGAAATAAAATATTTTATGTAGTCTTTTGAGAGACTTCCTTACCGCTTTCCACAATGGTTACACCAGTTTACATTCAGTTTATATTCCCACCACAGTGAGTAAGGGTTCCTTTCCCCCGTGGCCTCGCCAGCATTAATTGCTGTTTGAGTTATTGATATGGGCCAATCCCTCTGGAGACCATCATGGTTAGTGAAGTGAGTCAGAAGCAGAAGGGGAAATATTGAATAATTTCTCTGAAATGAGAGGCCCAGATCACAGTTATCTCATGGAACTTAATGTGGAAAATAATGGGAACTGGCGGTTGGAGGGAAGGAGGGTCAAAAAGGGAAAGGGGAAGGTCTTGTAACTTTGTCATGATATGTACATGCACAAAATGCCCTAATTCAATGTAAACTTTATATTTTGCACTTCTATGTATCAATAACATGGGGAAAATGTTTTATGTAGAATGTGAAAACATTTCTAATGTATTAGAAAAGTAATCAAACACTTTTCTTTGAGAATTATTAGAATTTCTTTGCTCACATAGTCATTTGTAACTCATTAATTTGCTTTCTTACCTAACAATTTTTTCAATAGCATGCACATAAAACAATTATTACTGTCACGTTTTTCAGATAAGTTAAAATGGCCAAATTGTGACATGTAAAAGTTTTGAAAGTCATAAATATAAGATACTTTATCATTTGAAAAAGAAGGAGACCTTGAGGATGTATAACTGTGACTATGCTTTTGTGGTAAGTTTTCACATGTGTCTATAATTCTAATTTCATCATATACAGACTCAGCATCTAAACTGAACATGTTACGTAATGTGTGGCCACAGCTGTCATTTTAGAGATAAAATTGAGATTGGCAGATGACACAAATTTAGCCGTAAAATAGAATCTCGTTTAACAGAAAGATGTACAAGTATGTACAGCCTATATCTTTACAACAGAAAGTCCCCTCAGCTCTGACTACACCTTCTACCTCTTCTAAAGATAGTAATTAGACTCTTGTTTTATGTGCAGGTATAAATCAGCATCATTTCTGGAATTTCTTCAATATCCCTATTTCCTGTTTTCCAGAGCCTTAAAATTAGTCTACACAAAGCAATCCCTCCAAAAGATTCAGCTCATAAACATAAGTTGCTTCAAGATGTGTATACAATATTATTTAATAAAATTATACTGGCATTCCTGGTGCTTATTGTTTTTGCTTTTTCATTTGATTTGAACTAGAGCCAGCTATTTATACTTCATGTCAAAGTTAAACCTTTCTTCTTTTTTTCACTGTCTTTCTTATAATGTTTATTAGAAATGAAAAGATAAACACAAGATGTTATGTCCATTGATACATAATCCCACAAGAAGTCACAGAGCTGGAAACAACTGATAGAGCTTAGGTGTTTTTTGCCCAGTCATGTCAGTACAGATCTTTCCCTCTGTCCCTTGTGGGAGAAGCAAAGGCTTGTAAGAAAAGTAAGTAATAAAGACAAAAATATAAAATATATAGAACTTGTGAAAAGACACTGGCAGTTCGCCAATTGTAGTCTAAATGATATTTTAAATGGAGAGATGAGAGCTTAGCCTTCGCTTGGGCCCAGCATGCCAAACAATAGTTAGTAAACAACTTAAAAAGTGTTTATTGAATAAAATCATGAACAGTCTTATTCAGAATAGCATAATACATAAGTGGCAATAAGTATTGGGAAACAGTTGTTCCTCACAGAAATAATAATCTAATTTAACTTTTATTAGATCACCAGAACACACACATAAGTCACTTATTTCATTATAATATGGTAATATATGAAAAGAATCATTTTTCCTCTATATGTTGAAATTAGTGTGGCAAAGATTTTAGAGCCTGTAAGAAGCTATATATTCTGTTAAACAAATTGTGCAAATGTATTGTACCTAGCTGGAGTACTCAGATTTGGATTTTACTTTAAGTCAGTTGCTGGAAGTTTTATACAAATATCTTCACATAATTTTTATGTAATTATATTTTCACAAAAGAAGAATTAATATCATCGCTGTGGATATTTATGGAGAAAATGTTTTTAGGAGTTTAAAAGTTATAATGATTGCTTCCAATTAGTATAATCAAAATACAACAACTCTTAAGACATTAAAACATTGACGTGCATAAAGAGAAACCAAATTAGCTTACAGCTAAAGAGGAGCAAGTGTGGATATGCATGTGTGCATGAGTGCACACCAGGGCCACAGTGTGGCCATTATTCAGTTAGTGAGACTTCTAATGTGCATATTCTCCCATTATTGTAGGAATTCAATTTTACACAAGTTCTTCCTCTGAATCTTCTTCATATGTGTTAAAGCTCTTCGTTACATTGAGAGTTTTTTACCTGCGTAAGAATTTACAAAAAAAATATATTTGGATCAAGCAAAAATTATGAGGATCAAGCATTTTCATTAAGAATGGTTATTATTAACAACAAAGTTTTTTCTCATTCTTAGCACTTGAAACATTTTCATTCTTTTTCTTAGCCTTCAATAATTTCTAATCTGTAAGAGAATTAGAAGTTTATTGCTTCAGGAACAAATATTGTCTTATGATGAAATAGTATTTGATTGAAATGCACAGTAAAATTTCAGTGGACTATTTACACATATCATTATATTTAGACTGTTTAGGTGTGCATTTACATATTCACATACATTTCTTTATACCTACATTGTCAATACTTAACTTTTAATTCCTTAATCACATCTAAGTCAATCTAGTTTAGTTATTCTGGTTCTCCCTTATTGAAGCTCTTCACATTACTCAAAATCATCTCACGCACAAATAAAAATTAACCTAATGAAATGAAATTGTTGAAGGATGGATATTATGTTGTTATGATTTAGTCCTTCAGCTTTTTTCCAGCGTTTTTCTTTCGCTATTTTTGTTTATTTTTCTAATTCATCTTAGCAAAAGGCAGTTGACTAGTAGAGTCTTGCAATTTTAAAAGAAATTAAATTTTCCAATGAAAAGAAACCTTTCTTTTGTTGAAAACTGGTGAAATGCCAGATTTTTGTTCAGTGGAATGAATGAACTATATCAGATCAGCAAGCTGGGATTCGGCTTTTTTTCTAATTCCTCTGTAGGAAATGTAGATAAGGCTGGTTGTAAAAGGGCCTGGGCAAAAATTCAAGGTGGTTGCCAAAACACATATCTGTCCAACGCATAGGGGGAGGTGACAGCCTTTATCTTTAAACTCCCAAATTTACAAATGTTTTATTGCTACTTTTTTCCACTCCCGATCAAATATAATTGCATTTAAAAAAAACAATGAATGAGATACTTACTGCCCAGTGATCATTTTCATTTTACTAGGTTCTTAGCCCTAATTTGATGTATACCCAGAGAATGGTTATAGGGTATTATTTGGTTTGGCTTTGTCTTTTATTCTTTTGTATAAATTGATTAAACAACACACTTTAGAAGCTTGAGTTAGTTATTTGCCAAAAAGCAATCTTTCTAGTCAATAATAGTGTTGGAAAGAAATTATAAATTTTGGCTAGGTTCTGCAATGTGTTCTTTGCAATTACTTGAGAAAAATGCTTTTAGTCCTGGACTATAGATTCTAACACTGCAGTTGAATAATATTTGCCACAGTTTTTGACCCAAAAGGCAAGATACTATAAGCTAAATTTGAAATAATATAACCCCATGTTTTGTATAAGTAATTAATATTCATTATAAGTTAGCAATCACAATTGAAATCTAAAGGTAGGTGTACTGCAATTAGATTCTTCAAATCACCTGTTTAATAGAAAATTACACATACAAGCTCCAGCACTGAAAATACTAATAAGAAAACACATTTTAAGCAGTTAGTGTGAGACAGGCATCATTTTGTATCTTGTATTTAATTAAATTAATGTAAAAAAGCAACTTTGTAAATCAGATAAATTTATTATCTTCATGGAGAAATCAGGGCCACAGTTTAAATAATATGGCTGAGATAAGAGTTCACAGAATTCTTTGAACCTAGGACAAGTACACAACCAAATTGTAATTTATTTAAAAAATTACACAAATTAAAATAGGGGACACTGATTGGGGACTTACAGAGGTAACTTGGGAGTTTATTGTAACTGAAACAATGTAGTCATGAGGAGAAGACAGAATGTCTACTTGGAAGAGGTCCTGTTCTCTCAGAAGCATTCAGAGCATTCAGTTGTCACTTTGATTTTGCTCTCTGTCTTCGAAAAGCCAGGGCACTGTTACGTATGGAAACAACATGAGATTACTGCTTAACACATAATGAAGACTTAGGCTACTATGGAAGAAGGCACTTCATTTCTGTTATAAAAAATTTGTGCGGAAATTCTTTTGTAGGAAACTTGTGCAAACAATATAGATGGCTTACTTATAATAAATGCCATAGCACGTGAGTTCAAGAGCCTCTAGCATGGCCTTGGAAGGACTAGTCTGGCAGGACTCATGAACAGCCAGGAGTAAGCATCATAGAAGCTGTCAGCATGCTTGCTCCTTTTAAGTTCCAATGCCACAGGAGGCGGGGCTTTGCCCCTCACCCGCCTCCAGCTGATAATGCCACTTTAAAGCTGTTTGCTGTGGTAAGTACCAATCCTTAGCCACTTCTAGGAGAATGATCTTCAATAAAAATGGTCCCTGGTGTCATACACTTTAGGGACGATGGCATTATCGATCATAGCCTGTACCTGGAACATACACATCTTGCAGAACCACATTAACGATGACTAAACTTTCCCAATAAAAGGATCTGGTTTGTTCTCTTTTACATTCTTAGCAGGGGTGAAGGAATGTGAGCATGAAGAGTCAAAACGAAAATTGTCAAAATGATCTTCATATAGTATTTAGACCTCTAAGGGCAAAAATCATCTTCAAGGTTTTTCCAAGATAACTTGCCAGGAATGTGAGGCTGCCACACATGTATTTATTACATGCATTACAGGTATTATCATTTGGCAAGTTACCTTCTGCATGATTTTCAAACATTTGCAAACAAAGGTTACTTATAATGCCTATTATACCCAGAATTTTAGAGCATAGTTCTTTTATGAACTGAATCAACTGAATCTGCATATAGAGAAGAGTAGCAAAGTTCATACTCATGTGCAAATATTCTGCTCTAATTTCAAAATGCTCCATATTTCTGGATATATAATATTAAATTATGTTGTTGGTCAGATGAAAGATCTATTAACTCTACAACAAAAATGGAATTTCTTTGAATGGTTTTAAGAACTATAACATCTCTAAAAATAACCCAAAAACTTCAAAAATGCTTTTGATCAAAACAATTTCCATACAGATACTCAAGTGTTATTTGCTTTTTTAGTATGATTTAGTTTGTAGAGACAGTGTGATCCACAAAGTGTGGGCTACAGCAGGAATCTAAACACCGGCACAAAAGTTAGTCTGCAATTTTTTTTTTAGTCAAAACTCACTGAGTTGAAAAAATCATAATTTTCTTAAATATGTAGCACTATTTAGTTAATTCTTGACTCTTAATCATGCTTTCAATAGTCTATGTGAGGAACAATCTTGTAATGAACTACTGATGCATCTTTAAAGTACAGTGACCATCTCCAGAAAGTTCGATGGTCCTTTGAGTTGTCAGATAATCCAGCTGCTTCTATTGCTCAAACTTCTGGTCTGGGATCCAGTTCTTGATCCTCCTCCCTGAGCCTCCAGCACTGCAGAGGTCACAGACACATTCTAGTGCATCAGGCTAACATTTTAGATTTTCAAATTTTGGTACATTAGAGCGATTGTCTTAAATTTTTAAAGAAAAAAGTGAATCAGGATCTCACTTGAAGAAATACAATTAGCAGATCTATTTCAAACATACACAATTTTTGAAAGTATGATATAACCATTTGCCATGTTTTGTACTTTATCTATGAGATTGGTATAATCTTATTTGGTGTTTTGTAGTAAAATACGTAAACACTAGAACTCTGTGCATCAGTATCTCCTAATGACTAATATGTGATGCTCACAAACTGTTAATAGTTTCCTTTGCACTACAGAAAAAATTGAATTTGCTATAATGCCATTTGTTAACTCTGGGGCTATTTGTTTCATATCAGGTGTTTTATTGAGAAAGTTCTTGTCCTATGGCTGCATCTTCAAATTTTCCCTATTTTGTCCTCCAGAAGATTTAGTGTTTCCCTTTTGATGTCTAGGTCTTTGAACTCCTTTGGCTTGGTTTTTGCACGTGGTGATAGATACACGTGTCTAGATTCTCTCTTCTGTGTATGCCCAGTCAATTTTCTCAGCAGGGTTGTTTGAAGAGGTTATTCTTTTTCCAGCGGATGTTTTGGCCCCATTGTCAAAGATCAGATGGCTGAGGGATACTGGATGTGCTGCTCTCTAGCAGACTTTCTTCTCTCGCCACCTCTGCCTGCTGACCCCAGACAGGCTGGGATATGTGAGGCAAAGTCAACCTTCCATCCCTTAAGGTGTGGATGTTGAGCATTGCATCCCAGCACTGAAAAGTGACTCATTAAGTATAGCATGCACCAATGTGCATCCGTTAAAGGATAAACTCTATTCTACAATTGAAAATAAAATTCCACAAACATTAAGAGTCTGTTATAGAGACCCTTGAAAGTAATTTTAAAATACATTGAAAAATAAGTTGAAATACAATGCTAAGCACCAACAAATTATTGATTTCCTACCTTAATAAAAATACTAAACTCTTATACACATACTCTGGGGATATTTTTAGATTTTCAGCTGTTTTATATTAGAATATAGAGTGATAAAAATCTACACTGAAACTAGTTGAAATGTGATATGCTGATATGTATTCACTGCTAAAAGAAGAAAACTCAAAACTTTAGTAATTTAATACACATTTTAAATATACGCAATAACTGTTATATTAAAACAAAAATACAAAGAAGAAAAAATCATGAATAAGACTAATAATGAGTAGCATAACTTTCTAGAATGCCATAAAGTGTGATGAATCTTTTCATCATCAAATTTTTATATATTGTTAACTGCTTTACAGCTAGTAAGAGATCACCATTATGAACAGTTATAAAACTTGTCACATTTTAATGCAGACAATTCATTTTTATAGAAGCATCCATCAAATTTCCTGTTCATCATAAAACTTTTTTCTAGCCTTATGAATATTTTATTTTTCATGTTCATTTATATACCAATTATAAATGTAAATGCTTTAAGAAGGAAAATATTATGTAAAAAATGGCACCCTGTTAAGGCGCACATTTCTACAATATTCTTTGAAACAATACCACTGACATACATTTTTATGATACTTAAGGACACTGATACATTCTGTATCTCTGAGATAATATGCATTTTTGAGAAAATGGGAATATATTTGTATATCTTCTTGGCAGAACAATATAAATAGATATGTTTCCAGTACTTGACAAGATATTTTTGTAAAAATCAATGTAACGACTTTTACATATATATATATATATATATATATATATATATATATATATATATATGTGTGTGTGTGTGTGTGTGTGTGTGTGTGTGTGTGTGTCCTCATAATTGTCTAAATAACTTGGGAAAACTGATTCCTAGCCCATATCAATAAGATTCTTTCTCTAAAGAAAGAATCAAGCTTCTAAGATTGTATTTTTTAAAAACTTTCTTTATACTTTACATATAAACAAAGAAAAGCTTTATATAATAAGAAAGGAATGAGCTGATAACACACTCAGTGTAGTGTACGACAGAATTATTCTGCCCTTTGTCTGGACATCTAGAAAATCAGTCACAAAAACTGAGTGTAAGAATTACCTGAGTGTTTTAGTCCATTTTGTATTGATAATGACAGATTGATGAAGCTGAGTAAGTTACAATAAGAATATATTTATTGCGACACAGTTCTTGAGTATAGGATATCGAATGTAAGGGTTTGGACAACAGGAAAGGTCTTTATTATTACATCAATCATGGAGGCAGAGGACAGGGGTATAAGAGGACAAAGGACTTAAACCTTCCCTTCTGTTATTACATCAATGTCATGCAGGTGAAGCCCTTATAGTCTAATCGCATATTATATTTTGTGCATCTCAATATTACTACAATGACAATTGCTTTGCAGTGTAATCTTAAAAGGGACAATCGTATGAACCGTAATATTCATTTTACATAAATTATAATATTCTTAACTCTCAACTCTCCAGAGATCTTCCTATTATTTCTAAACGTACTATCATTTAATTTGAGGATAATTAATGACTAAAAGATTATTTTCACGTAGTAATTACGTGGTTTGATGTACATAAAGACACGAATGATGTAGCCCAAATTGGAGGGAATCTAGGGAAACTCTGTGTTGACTCTCACTGGCGTTATTGCAAGCTAGAAATCATATATCTATTGCATTTTAGGAAATATTACTTAAAATACACTTAAGTTCTATGTCAGATTCACACACACACACACACTCACACTTACATACACACACATATATACATACTGATTTTCTGAGAATAAAGCTATACTTTGCATTTTTCAAATTAAATCTTTATTCTGATGTCTTGTATCTTACCTGCATGAGGTGTAAAATAAGATCATCAAATTTTCAAACTCATTAAAGATTATGTTTAATCCAGTAAGGTCAGAATCTGCAATGTTTTTAAAAGTTAATTTTGTAAATGAAAACTTCACCACGTTAATTATCGAATAAATTAATAAATATAAGAAATCTGACTTTTTAAGACAGAGTTACTTTCAATATCAGAGATACTTTGTGACATTAAGAATGCTTGACATTTTGAGAATTTTGGCCTATTACTTTCATCAAAATTTTCATAAAATGTCAAGTACTCTACCCCCATTTCAAGATAAGATATTTTACACTTCAATATATAAATTCATACATGGCAAGTATTTATATTTATAAACAAAATATCATGAGCCCAATTAATTATCGTGACTAGAACATTCCCAAATCATTAATTAAGTAGAAAAGTATCATGATCCGATTTGTACTTTAAAATAATTGATATAATTTTACTAAGAAAAAATTTGTTTTTTCAGAGTATTTATATTCATTCCATTTAAGAAATATTAGACATGGCTCTGATGACTTACATTTCAATTTAGAACTTAAAGGGTAGATAATGATGAACAGAAAAATTATAAAATCCAAAAAGCTTAATCATTTATATTCTTAAAGTGGAGCATAAAGTATTTGACTTGATGAATAAGAATATATACCAAAATTCATTTTTGCCATAAAAATAAGTATTTGTTTATTTAATATAAATAGTATATTTTCCTTATGTACTCTACCAAAGTGTAAAAAAATTTTCCTGGTGAGAATTAAAATTATTAATTTTTCTTCCATGCATCTAAGACTAGATAAGTATTCCAAAGTAAGTTAAACACCCAAGTATTCCAAGTTTTATGGGGGAGAAAAATGGCACAAAAATTTAAGAGTTTAACTAATTTAGGGTCTTATACATCATTACATGTTATCACTATTCATTAAAACAGAAACGTTTAGCCAAAAATCTTTACAATGTCTCTCCTTCATGTTTAGTCAAGGCTGTGAACTACTACCTCATAAAATAAACCCATTGTATTAAATTTAAAAGTCCTATTCACCAAAGGTATAGGTGTAAATATATTGGGGAAAATTAAAAAGAAAAATCTGATATAATAAAATGTATAACAGGGATTAGATTCCAACAAGTTATACTTCTTTATTTCTTTTTAGATCCAAAGTTACTGCAGTGATAAGCTCTTTAAAATTAATGTAGACATTGGCTGAGCAGACAAAAGATACACAGATTTTAAAATTATTTGAGTGTTAGTGCAAGACTAGAAAAATCAAAAGTTAAATAATTGGAAATATTCCTAGAATCAAACAAGCATTTTTTAACAAATTTGCAACATGCACTTTTCTGATATTTTTTAAAAATCCATAGGGAAAAATAGGGAGTAAACTGATTATTTACTTTGAATTTCTACTTGAAATTAAAAGGTGGAAATATATTTTTAGTTCTGAATAATCGGTATCTATTACAAACTGAAGTATGTCTTCTAGAAAGGAACAAAAAAAGAAAAACTAGTGCCTCTCAATATGACCTTGGACATGTACTTTTTCACAGCTGTAACCTAGTTTAGATGACGCCATAAGCAAAGATGGCTGCTGTTGGTCTTAACAGGGAAGAATGCACAGAGACAGACAGGCTGAGAAAGGTATGTGAGGAGACACGATGTGAAAAGGGAAGGCAGATAACAAGATGATGAATCCCGGTGGTTGCTACAAACACCAGAAGCTTGGGAGGAGGCAAGAGCCGGTTCTCCTTACAGTTTGCTGAAGAACCCAAGTCTGCAAATGCCTGGAACACGTATTAAAATACTTCCTGTTTCCAGAACTGTGAAATAATCCATTTTTGCAATTTCAGTCTTTGTGAAACCCTTACAGGGCAGTCCTCAGAAACCAATGCATCACCTGGTCAAATAAGTTTTCCTTGGAATATTGACATACTGAAAAAAAAAACCATATCTCTAAAATCTAGAGGACAGTTCATACCTATTAAATAGTATTGCTCTAGAAACAATTATAGCAAAAATTATTATGAAATATAATGATTCTGGTCACCGTTCAAAGCCCTGAGTACATACTTAAATATTAAAAAGAAGATATAATTTGAATTATTCTTGTTGGCTTTATTTGTACTATAGTGTCAAGCCACAGACTCAATCTCATTCAAGATAGCATGTGATGTTAATCTCTTTGAATACAAGTAAATCATCCTGGAATTCTTCTCAAAAATTATCACAGCATCTTCCCTATCATGTCCTTTCACCAATAATTGCTGAGTCAAGGTAGAGACACAAAAAGGATCTGAAGGTATCCTTACCAAAGGTTTAAAAGTAAAATATATCAAATTTGTATAATCTTTCTCTAATTACTTGTATGAAGAGTAGATACACAAGGCAAATTTAGTAAATTATTATTTCAGTAAATTCTAGTTCATGTATATATTATATGTATGTATAATATATATATATATATGCAGAAGTATATTTTGGTGCACTTTTCCTCTGAAAACATTATAATGACTGTCTCCTGTGCAATGGAAAGGCATTTATAGTACATATTTTATATTAATTTATATTTGGGTCACAAAGACTATTTCCTTTAAAATACATTCTTAAGTGGGAAACTAACTTGTCCTAAAAATAAAATATAAAAAAGATAAATAAGATAGAATCAAAAACTTTGGGAATTGTTTGGTTCTTTTAGGTTATTTTCAATAACACTATTATATATTATCATTTCAAATAACAATTATAATTTTAAAACTTCATTGGAAACTTTGAAAGAAAGCCCATACTTTAAAATTCTATTTTTATTGCCCAAATAGATAAACAATATGCATTTGCTAGATGATGCACATGTAATAATAAATCTTTCAAAAAATTTCGTGTATTTTTCATTTACACTTATGTTTTACATGGCAGTAGTCACAATCCTCCCCTAAAGAACAGCTTAGCTTTCAATTTGTATTTTATTGAAATATATCGCCATTCCAAATTAAATTTTAAAGAAAACTAACATCTCCGAATTGTGTCAATTTTAGATCATTGTCAAATACACACTAAAAAAAAAAAAGAAAATATATTGAAGTCCCATGAGGTAAGTTTTTGGAGACACATTATGAAAGCTATACTGTTGCTAATGTATAAGATTGTGTGACACTTAAATAGCATTTTTCTAGTCTTGTTAATTCCTGTCACTAGGTTTGTTGTCAGAAAACATCAAATTACAATTAAAAATATCTTTTTAATAATCATTTCTGTTCACTCATTTTTCTTAAAATTAACTAAATGTAACTTAATTGTCAACTTGGTTGACCTGGGACCTTAAGGTAATTAAGTAAAACACACTTCTGAGTGCGTCTGGACAACTTGTGGAGGTATGAGCTTTACAAAATATTTGTTAACGGAAAACTGATCTATCTCTTGGGGCCCCTGGAACCTCCTTATCTGGCAGTGTTTTCCTGTTTTGTTTAGTCACGCTGAGGAAAACAACATCGCTTCCCTCACCTCTTTCACCATGAAAGGAAATCAGTGAACAGAGGAACAAAGTAGATGGACATCTAGACGATGGAAATTGATAAGAGTGGAAGCATCCTCTAAAGGCTAATTTCTTTGCCAGTTTTCACACCTCAAATGGTTTTGATCCAAAACTCACATAACTCAAAATAGACCTTAGATTAGGCACGTGAGAAGAGGCCACATGAGTAGGAGAAGCAACATCACCATAGGTGACAGATGTACACAACGATACTTACCATAGTTATTCTCTGACTGAATTCGTGGAGAAGACAAATGCCCAAATGCTTTGATAGCTATGAGCTGATGTGGGCATATAGAGTCCCAAAGTGTCATTATAGCCTGTGCTGAAGTGGCAGCAATGGAGTGTGGTATGAAAGGCACGAGTTGAGCCTGCCTTATTATCAAACAGGACTTCCTTCTCCATTGCTTTCAAAGGACTCATGGAGTATTTGGCCACCAGCATGGGATATGACACATTACCCCCTCAGGAAAGAGAAACCAAAGAGGAAGGGAAGTACACATGGGCTCAGATCCATGCCTTACAGAAGATGCATAGTCAGTAAATGCTAACAATGTATTAATATTATTTGGTAAGACCTAACATTTCCAAACACTTAGTATTGTATTTCTAAATATCTTCCATTTTATAGAATTTACATAATTTACCATTGAACATTATGGAAAATTCTACAGATTTTAATTATGTCTTTAGGAGGACTACAGACTAAGCTTTCAAATGAGTTATTACAAATCTTTCAAGTTTAGACTGAACTACCTTAGTCCACTTCCCTCACTATGACAAAATGCTTGACTTAAGTTCGTAAGTAGGAAAGTTCATTTTGTCTCAGTTACGGCGGTTTCAGTCTGTTGGCCTTATTTGTCGGGCTTGAGGCAAAAGAACACATCATGCAGTGAGTGTATGATGAAGTTGGCCAATTTATCTCATAGTGAGAGGGAAGTAATTCTCTTTTAACAGGCCCAACTCTGAAAGGATTCACTGCCTGCCAGCAATTCTGCAGGTTGCAAGTCAAGTCTTCAGTACCTGGACTTGTAGCAGATATTGTAGATATAAACTATTCTCTGACCGTGTATATTTTGCTTAATCCTAAGGGTTTTCTGATTAGGCTTCGACGTCTTCATCTCCTGAAATTCTCATTTCTATTAGAGAAACAGCATCAAAAATTAACGTGTCTATTCTGAGGTCTATTTTGAGTTTCACTTGCCCAATGTAAACAGCTGTTATTTCTGCCATAGGCCAACATCCTTTCACTTGTTTTCATTATGTTAATACAGTAAATAAAAACACACATATTTTAATTTTTTGACCATCAGAATTGTTGTGATATCTGATAAGCACAATTATCGTGGAG
Source organism: Ctenodactylus gundi (assembly GCA_004027205.1). Classification (NCBI taxonomy): domain Eukaryota; kingdom Metazoa; phylum Chordata; class Mammalia; order Rodentia; family Ctenodactylidae; genus Ctenodactylus; species Ctenodactylus gundi. The sequence continues at coordinate 150,211 of PVKB01000707.1, forward strand.
AATTGGCACATGCACCAATTGAATCGTGATCATTTTTACTTTTAATCACTTCGAGTTCACCCAGGTCCTCTCAGCATCCTCCTTCTCAAAGTTGCTTCCCAGTTTCTCAAACTCTACCTCCCTGTTGTCAACAATTGTTTATGTTTTTATATTATTTATACTTTAATTTCTCACATAAGGGTAACAATGTGAAAACTCTCTGTTACTGATTTATTTCACTTAACATTATGGTCTTACAATCATTTATTTTCATTTTTAAAAATATTGAATCACAAGCATTTGTCTTTATAGCAGTGCACTAGTTCATTTGGTTTATTGGACACATTTTCTTTATCCTTGCATCTATGAGTGGATATGTGATCCGCTTCCACATTTTTATCTAGGATGAGTTGTACTGCTCTAAACATAGGCATACATTTGCCACTCTAATATAATGACTTTAAATCCTCAGTGAATATACCCAGAAGAGGTATATTAGCAGGTAGGTTAAATGAAATTTCTATCTTTAGTTTTTTTGATGATTATCTATACTTATATTTATACTTATTGTATTATTTTACATTTCCTTCAACAATATGCAGAAATCATATGTTATGAAACAAAAATTAAACGAAGTCATGAACAGTGAAACAGTGATTTAAGAGACTCAGGATTTGTGCAAAATGGTAACACTCATCTGAGAAGAACTTAGAGGAAAGTAAAGGAAAATTAAGGGTATTTAAAATGAATAATGAAATGAACTATCTCAAAGATTAATAGAAAACCCTGAGAATATAACAAAATAGATAATATTTCAGAACACAAAAAATGAACAATGAAAAAACAGAAATATTATAAATATTATAAACATTAGAAAGAAAAAATAAATGGAAAAGATTGGACATAAATTAGCCATGAATAAGTAAAAAATTACCGAAACAATAGAATAATATGTGCTAGAATTCTTTCTCATGATCAATTCTTACTTCTGCGTTAGTAAAACAAAATCTATAAGTTTAATAGAAAGCCAAGCATTCTAGTCATAGGACAGTATATACAAAGAAAAATATTTCCACTACTTCTAAAATGTTACTTGAAAAGAAATAACAGCAATTCAAATCACTGAAAATTTTAAAAAATGGGAGATGTGAGGTAGCAGAGTGGTAAGGTGACCCAAGAAAACAAGAAGGCAGCATCCAAATGCCAGAGTGACAGCTGTGTAACATCTCAGCCTTAAGCGACCTAAAGGAAGTCAGGGCTCTAACAAGAAAGCTTTCAACTTCAATGAAGTTCAATAATTCAGGTAGGGAAAATGCTAATAAAAAAGGTTTATGATACTGTCATCTGTGCATATTAAATATGCACAGATTTTGAGTGATCAAGAGAGCCAAGAACAAAAACTGTGCCTGACATCTGCTAATTCTTTCCATATATCTGATCACAACTCTTGTACTCTTGTGTGTGCTATTCATATAATCTGGGTAAGAAAAGTTCTCTAATTAAATAAACAGACAAGAAAACAAAACATATACAAAATAATAAAATAGAAATAAACATATGTCACATTGTGTGAATATCACGTTGTTGTTTAAAATGTTTTACCAAAAATGAGATGGTGTAATAAAGCGTTTGCTCTGCTGCAGACTTGGGTCTCAGGAATTTACAATCAAGGCCACAGTCGTGAAAAGAGCTGTGGGAGAAAGTCCCCTTGCTTGGTAGCTATCCCCACCCAAACTCCCCTTTCCACAATCATATAGCTTTTCTGTGTGAGTGTGTGTGTGTGTCTGTGTGTGTGTGTGTCTGTGTGTGTCTGCATAATCTTTCTGTGTCGCTTTCTTATAAGGGTTCAATGATTGTCTGCAGACCATTTGGGGAAAGAAATTCCTTATCTCGTGAGTCTTACCTTAATCAAATTCTTTTCTCTAAAAACAGCAACCTTTGCTTTTGCCACATGAGGCAATATTTAGAAAGTTGTCATATGAAATAGTGTTCACAAGGTTCAAAGATGGAGAGGTTAATATGTCATTGTAAAGAGCATACTTCTGACTACTGCTTTTACAGTAATGACAGGGAGATGGTAAAAAAAAATGGAAAAATCTGTACTCTACTTATTTACCCTTTGTTAGGGTTCTGTTTAGACTTGCCAAGTGAAGAAATGGGGTTTAATTATTCTAAGTCAGCAACTAAGCAATGAAATAGGTCAATGAAAAGTCCAACCAGTGAAACTTGGAGGAAAACCTTGATGAGTAGGTGAAAAAAAAAAAAATTAAAGGAAAAATCCACAATATCTTGAGAAAAACAGTCAATATTTTACGTAACTTACCTACATAGGGAAGTTACTCCCAGTGTTTGGAAATTTGAAATAATTACAAAAGGAGAGTGGGAAAGCTCTTGTCACTTTGACAAGAAATGTATGTGCACAAAATGCTCAACTCCATTGTAAACCTTAAATTCTGCACTTGTACATATCAATAAAATGGGGAAAATTACAGGCAGCATAAATTTCATTCAACAGATGTGCCTAGAGAAGCATTAAGGAAGTTGGGATACTGACTTTCTATTTTATGCCTTTTGTGTTATTAACCCTTAGAATATATAATTAATATGTGAATATATTAGTATATGCATGCTGTATAATGAATTTTACAGTGATGTCCTAAGTAAGTTTATGCTTAATAACTTAAAATCAATGAGAAATAATCTCTCTTTTTTCACTGCAATTGCCCATTTGTTTATTAGCTCTTTCTTTCTACCCATAAATTTAAGTGCATAAAAATCTGTTTCTGGTGTAGTCAAAATGAGGAAGTAAACAAGTCTACCCAGAATCCTTTTTTTGACACAGGGAACTAAATGTAAAAGAAGTGAGAACATATTCACTAGAGCATCTTTCCGCTGACTTCCTTTGCCTTTATCTAGAATTCTGATCCCTCTAAAGATGTGTTTTAGCATGCGTGTGCTTCTCAACATACAATTCTCTCAGAATTGACTTCATCCATAACATTTATTCGGATGCCTTTGTGTCAGCCATCATATTGTCTAATAAATTATACAATTTTCTTTCCCTTCATCAGTTTTTATTTCCTATTACTTCAAATTGGAGGAAAAATACAAAAATAAATAACTGTGTGCCCTATTTCACTCAGTCTTAATAGTATTCACTGAACAGGCAGCGTTTACTACTCTAATTCACAACTCACTGTGATTAGACATCATTGACTCAGAGGTACACGATGCTCTGTAATATATCTCTGCCACAAAAAAACATTCTTCTTCGCTAAACCCTCTTGACTTGCAGCTGTCTGCTGAGCTTCCCTCTTCACCAAAATGCAGACGCTGCAGTTTCTATGATTGTATTGGATCCACATTCATGAACTTTTCTTCTAGAAAAAAAAAGAAAAAAATCATTTCAAACCAATAAATCAAATCAATAAATAAGTCAATGAATCTCTTTTGCTTTACCAACATCATCAATCTTCAGCAGAAGAAATCACTAGTTCTTGTCTCTACCTTTGGACCCTTTGAAACTATTTTATCTACCATTAGGTGCTCTTTTGGTTCCATGATAATGCTTTTGTTGGATGACACATTTGACCATGTGCAAGGTTCAAAGACACTTAACCCTAGGGGTCAATTTCAGTGACCTCCATTTTTCTAAGAAACTTATACAGACAATGGGAGATGTTGAAGACAGTATTCAGTGTTCACTAGAATATTGCAGCTTAAACAGAAATCATATGCATATGTTGTATATGTGGATACAACCTTGTCTATATGGATATATTAATCAATAAAATGGAATTTATTATATATTATTAGAATATCTATCACGTTCAAAAAACTGAACTGAAATGTTAATTAATTATAGGTACAAAGTTAAATGTATTTTTATAGAAAAGGTTATTTTTTTAGAATCCTACTAAATGTAAACTTTTGAATACAATTGAAATTAGTTGTAAAGACACCCAACTTACATATTAATCAAGAAGTGTAAGAACAGTACTACTACTATTTCTGTAGTATTCTTGCACTAAAAATCTTTGTTCTTCCCTCTTAACTCCATGCCCCACCCACGTCTCAGTCAGTCCTGTATTCCCATTCCTACTCTGACCCCTCTGTGCTGCTCTGCACCTTGAAGGGCTGTCTCATGACAATTGCACTACTTACTTCATTCGAATTTGTCCAGGTGCAGACAGAAAATGTGAACACGAAGAGCAGAGTTCACACACTGCACCTTCATTCTTTCTTTGGTTGAGTTAAATCTCCTGCTGAACTATTCCAGTTATGTGGTCTGGCTTTCCCTTAGCTGTAGTGACACACTGTTCTTTTGCTGACCCTTCAGGCCCACAAGTGGCTTCCTGTTGTGACTTGGCTCTGAATGTCCATCCTTAAATCATTTAGCACTTACTGCCTTCTCTTCAGCATCTTACCCCGGGTGTATTCTGTTTCCTGGAAGGATTTGTCACCGATGCACTATGATGGCATCAATTAAGAAACAGAAACAAAAATGTAATTTTTAATGATTTAAATAAGATCTTGTTCTTAAGGCCTCAATGACCATTAATTCAGCTCTCAGCAGGGATGAATAATTCACTTCTACAATGACTTCTGAACTACTAAGCATTTCTGAAAATTCTTTCAATATTCCATTCTTAATTTTGAAGTCTGTGAAAATTCCTTACTTTTTATACTGCAATATGGGTTGGATTTATCAGATATATATTGTTGGCTAGAGACTTCAAAATTTCTTATCACTGCAAAATATTGATTGATTTTTTGCTTTCATTTCATAATACATAAAGTAAGCTTGTCCAGTTCCCAATTCCTAGAATATGTATACCTACTAAATAAGTAGCTGTTAATATAAATATTTAATATTCTCAATATGTATTATTTTATAAACAAATGATGTTTAAAATAATAATAAAGTTATGACCCACTTTGGGCAACATGAATTTAGTGAAACTCTGTATCAAAAAGTAAAAAATTAAAAATGAGATTCCTATCATAGGGAGCAATCAGAGAGATTGCTCATAGGGTGTGTAGCTCATTGAAATGAAGTTCTGGGTTCAATCCTCAGAGCTTCCTGTATATTAAAAATTAAGGAGATTATATATATATATATATATATATATATATATATATATATATATATATATATATAATATATGTTTCAGAAGTTGTAGGAAAAAAAAAGACTTAAACTTTGTTTGCTGGCCTTATTCCTTTGATTGTACAAACACAAGCATGAGCACACATTTTATTCTCATATTATTTTTGTGAGTTTATAAAGTATTCGTGATGTTCACAGGCACAGGAATCTGACACTGTGCTCAGGGACAGGGTATAAGCCTTTATGCATAGCCAGCAGTAAAGGTAAGTGGTTTTGTAATATGTAGAAATTTAGCTCTCTTTCCCTCTGCCTTTCTTTTCCTATTTTTGCATCGTCTGAGCAACTTTGACAGTTGAGATGGCCTGAAGAAACCATGAGTTAGCTGATTTCATTTTTTTTTCTGTTCTCATAAAAATTATGCTGTGATTTGTAAGAAAACTTGTTTAAAAAACAAGAAATAAAAATTAAGAATAAAACAAAACATACACTTACAAGAAGAGGATAATATCAAATATTGAATCAGGAAAATATTTCCTAGGAATGACACTTAGAGTCGGGGACTAATGCCAGGACAGAAAAGCATTTTAACTGTGTAGTTTCATGAGATCAAAAGACCAAATTTTTGTCTAGTAATCAATCATGCAAACATTATTTTCTTGATTTATAGCCTGTTTCTTCAGTACTTAGACATAAAAACTAGGTGATACAAGAACAAAAAAGGAAATGATTTATTTCTGTTATGAAAGCGTCTGTATTCGGTGCTCATATAGAGAACTTGATATCTCTAGAAGTATCGATTGTGCTTTGCCTTAATGTACATTCTAAGTGTGCCCTTAATGTACAGAATATCTGCATTAGGTAAGCAAGAAGGCCTTATGCACTTTCAGCAGATTTTAATACATTATGTGTTTCTGAAAATTAACATACCAAGGGGCTTTTCACATTGTTAGCATATGCTCCACTGTTAAGCACAGTTCAACCATAACTTTTCTACAGATTTTATCTAAAAAATATAATAAATATTATTTTTGAAAAAAATCAACAAGACCCAATTTTTTCAGGTTTATAGTGAAAATCATCACAATGATGAACATAAATCACCAGTATAGATTGTTTCAAAAGACTATTTGTAATATACTGATGTATAAATACTGGATTTTGCTTATTTATATACCTTGTTAGTGTAAATGTTTAAAAACAAGCACAATAATGTTTCTGACAAGTTTCTTTCATGACATACAATAATTCTGATACTGGCATGTTGGTTCATGCCCATAATCATAGCATTCTACGAGGCTGAGGCAAGAGAATAACATGCTGTATATCAGAACATCCCACCACAGCTTAGCGACCTCTTGAGTACACCCCAAAAATAAAAATTAAAGGAAAAATTGAGGGATATAGTTTGTTATTAAAAAGTCTGGGCTCAATTTCTAGCACTTCAAAAGGAGAAGAAAAAATTAAAAATTTTTATATACGAATATATATAATATATATTCATATGTATTCAACAGTACCTTCTAAATAAAAAATAAATTTCAATGACTACTACAGATTTGCTAATGCTCCACATTCCTTCTCACATAACTGAATATTGAAAACATTTCAGGGCAAAAGTTGTAAAATCCATATGTTCTTCACTGGTGTCACTAACTTGTCTGAGTTTATAACTGTCTATGTTCAGAAGAAAAATAGTTTGCCCACAGATGATAATTTCTCTTATCAACCACAGCCCCACTTTACCGAGATAAGTTGCAATTTACCCATGTGGCTGTGCCTTTTGAATAGTAAACATTCAGTAAATACTAAAATGATATGACAAGATACACTCCAAGACAGTCAAAAGATTTTGATATAATTTATTTTATTTTAATGAGAAGATAAAAAATAACAATTTACTGGATAAATGCAATGAGCATGAGAATTGTATGTGAATCCAATGTATAGAGACAACCTGATTAAGATTAGGTTCTTGCCTTGAATCTAGTTAAGTGTATTTGAATTAATTAAATTATTTAACAATTTGAAATGAACACTTAAAAACAATATACATTATTAGTATTATTATTTCAATCTCACTTTTGTTTGATTTTATTTTGATTTTTAGGCTTGAATTACAGATTAGAGCATGCTTTTAGACTTTATATATTTTGGCCATTTTTAGCCTCCTGAAATCCCAGAGAGAAATATGATTATTAAATTTCTATTACTAATGAACATATTGAGGCAGAAGATTTCCAAGTTCATACACTTTCTTCACTAGCCATTATTAAAAGAATTCCATTAGAACTCTGAAGAGGTTATAATGTAGCAAATAATAATAATTACATAAATGAAACTCTGGTGAAGGTACCATCCTCAAATCTATGCCTGTATCCTATTATGTTTCAAAGCTCCTACAGCTTAACTTTCAAATTCAATTTTGGCATTCAGTACAAAATTCTTTCAACAAATGGAAATGCTAAATACCTAGCCATGCCTAAGCAGTCATTTATAATTTACAGACACAGATAATTTATATGAAGAGGTAGCCAAACTCCTCCTGATCCTCACTCCTGCTACACTGATTTCCTCCTCCCAATCTGCAAGCAGGGTTTGATGGGATGTTCTTTTCAATCATTAGATGGAGGAAGAGAAGTCTGTTTTATGCAGACAACGCCCCAAAATGGAAACCTCCTTCACTAGAGCTCTTCTCTAGGATGGCCGTGAAGGTAAACAGGGAAGGAAAGTGCTCCTGGTGTGGTTAGCACTTCAGCCATTATGCACTTGCCTTTGAAGAAAGAGAGCCAGAAGCTCAGTGGTGGAGTAGTGTATTCATGCACTCAGCAACATGGATTTCTATTGGTCAAAGTCAACTTGTCTATAAAAAGCACCCTATTTGTCAGCAGTGGAGAGCAAAATGGAACCCCTGAGATGCTATCATCCTGAAATGTGATCAGCAAGTTCCTAGAGGGAGGTTGACATTTTGGTATTTCATCCACCTTAAAAAGAATATGTTTTATGCTTGTTGGAATAAACACTAACTCTGGATAAGAACTTATCTTCTCATATACAATGCTTATTTTTAAAATCTAACGCCTATGGAGTTACAGAATGCCTTAATTACCATCATTGTATTCTACACAGCAATGTTTTTGATGATGAAATTCATTTCACAGCAAAGTGTGGAAACAGGCCCATGCTAACAAAATTCTCCATTAGAATACTTTCCCCAAGATTTTGAAGCCCTTGAGTCTATAGAACAATGGGATTCTAAAGAAGAATATAATATTCATTTCTCCTGTCAGCTTTGTGGCAACACTTGGCAGCACTGGGAGCAGGTTCTCCAAGAGGGTGTAAAGTTGCTGATCCAGAATCCAATGAATGATGCTATTTCTCTGATAGCCAAGAATCAAAGGTCCAGGAATCACAAGTAGAAATGGTCATGAAATCACCAGCATTTTTAAACTTACTGTCTATTTTTAATCTATATATCATATATCCAGAAGGATAAATGTTTGTACCAGAAGTTTCAACAATGAAACAATGAAACAGTGTGTATCCTCACACTTATCACAATGTAACCCATAATAACTACACTTTGTAAGCAGCCTATATGTCTATCAATACATGAATGAATAAAGAAAATGTGAAATATGTACATATGTACACAAACACACACACACATACACACAATGGAGCCCTTCTCTGCCATAGTGAAAGATGACTAAGTTGTTTGTAGGAAAATAGATGCACTTTGAGACTATTATGCTAGGGAAAATACATGGTTTCCCATATATATATATATATATATATATATATATATATATATATATATATAGAGAGAGAGAGAGAGAGAGAGAGAGAGAGAGAGAGAGAGAGAGAGAGAAGAGCAAAATAAAAGAAAAATAACAGGAAACAGGTAGGTAAGCTTTGTGGAGATGTGAAAGGGACCCATCAAGGGGAAGAGATGGAAGAGCAGAAACTGAAAGAGAAGTAAAAATGATTAAGATGGGATATGGACACACGCTAATTCTCCAAATTGATTATTACTATTGTGTGGTGTGAATGCATAACTTTGTTGAAGAAAACAAGAGTATTAAGATTGCCACCCCATCATTTTGGATTCTTCATGTCTCTTAGAAAATGAAAGATGAATTTACAGGGCTGATAAAGACAGTTGATCTATATTTTTAGAATAAAAACTGAACTATACTGCATAGTAAAGGTGAGGAAGAAATGTGTCTGAAATACAGGAGATCTTTCAAGGAATGCCTTAGTAACACTGTGTCACAAAGATTAATGTCAACAGAAAACAATCACAGCCCAACACAGAAATAAAAATGAATGGCTCAAAAACTTAAAAAATGAATATTTTCTTTCCCCTACTAGATAAATCTACAAACAGCTGAGTTGGCAGAAAACAACATGTATGTAGAGATGGATGATAGAATAAGGTCATGGTGAACATCAGCTACAACTACATGACCAGTGACAGAAACAAGAAATGCAATTATTAGGAGCATTTTCTGTTAATTTTGTTAGAGATACATTTTGTCTCTATCTATGTGTTTATCTATAGATGAGCGTGTAATATAAAACAAGTATTTATGTTTTCATTCCTTGTTTCTGTTCAAGTGAATTGTATTGGGTTCATATCATTATTTCTATATTACTAAATGTACATCACAGTATTTGATTTACAATATGTTGGGGTAAAGTGAACACCACTCTGGAGGACTTTAGTTCATTTTCAGGGAAAGGGAAGAGTGCACTTTTTATTGTATACAGGACTAGATGGAATTACATCTTCACTATTGTATTTAGTAGGATCATGTAGAGTTAAGAGATTATGTGTGTGCCAAGATCACAAGGGATCATTTGTGAGAGCAAAGGTTGCGTGTCAATTTGGCAGGACCAGAAGATGCTCAGGCAACTACTCGAGTATTTTATCTGGGCATGCCAGTGTGAGTATTTCTAGAAGCAAATAACATGTGCACAGATGTCCTGAGTAAAAAAGATGCTCTGTGAAAATATGGATTAACATAATGCAATCTACTGACAGACAAACAGAAGAAAAAACTAGACTATAGGAAGATGGTTCTCTCCACTTGAGTCATGAAATTGATCTTCTCTTGTCCTCAGACTTGAGGCTGCTGCTCGCATTCAGGCCATTATTCTTAACCTTCAGATTAAAAAAAATTGATTATATCATCATATATTATGATTCTTTAGTGTATAGAAGACAGAAGTTTGAATTTTTTTCTTTAATCACATACACCATTCATTACATATATGTGAATATGTATCTTAAAAAACCTATTATATATAAACACACACACACACACACACACACATATATGTATGTGTCTTGTTAATCCTTTTTCTCTGGATAATATAAATTCACTTGACTGGAGTTTCTTTGGCAAAAATAGTATTATTTAAGCAAGAAAGAATGATTTCTAAGGAAGTATTCAGACCTCACATAACATACTAGCAAAGATGGAGCTAGCTATCCTAAATTAAAAGCAGGTTCTGAAAATCACAGCAGCCTTAGAGAAATATTCCCATTTATATTTTTTCCTTCTATATACCTGCTCCATTTTTCTCTCAATATATTTATCTTTGATTTCTTTTGGACCCACACTTAAAAGTATCCAGGTGTCTATTTCCCACTTGTTTGTGTGTAGTCTTATAGACCTATTAATAATCTTAAATTATGAAAATTGTAGAAAGCAATCATTTAAAAACCTCTGGGAGTTTTCTTAAGGGCATACAGCAAATAAACTTTTGTTCAAGCAATATTATTAAGTAGTCAGTAGGAATAGCAAATGTCTCTGTCATTAGAGAAACAAACCATCCTTTCCTTCTCCCACCCCAGTTCGAGTTCATAAAACTTTAACATGAACGTCGCCAAAATGAGTATCCATCTCTTTATATCCCCAACTTTCAATGAAATATGGTATTCCTCAGTAGGCAGGCTTCTAGCGCTCATAGCCCCTTCCAGCTCTCAGTTACAAAGGGAAAATTCCTACTTGGTGTAAGGAAAAAAGTGCCTCCTCTCATCATACTGTATTGTTTATGTGGGACAAAGTTCCTGAAAAATCCTAACTTAAAGTTTTGCCGGAGATTTTCAATCTATGGTGAGCTGGATCCAAGGCAGAAGGTAGCTTCCCACCACAGCAACCAGAAAGTGTAGAGTACAGAAGAGGCTATGAACCAGGTGTATTTCCCAATATCTTATCAGAACTTTCCACCCAGATAAAGCCAGAAGGGTTCTTTCCTAATCTCTTAAGTGTGACTCTCACTCCAATCAAGTGGACAATCAGTATTAATCATCACAGGCTCTAGTCCAGGCCAAAATGTCCAAGAATAACGGAGCTCTAACCGCTATCACACATGTTCACTGGTAAGAGGGAATCTTCACACTAAGATAACCCCAAACAAGTGATAGTATGCACTCCAGTGACTGACTATAGTTGTGTTGAGAAGAGCTCTAATGTACAGACAGCGCTGAAGCTCTCAAATTATCCATGACACTGAATGACACAGGTTCATTTGGCAATTAATAATAATAATAATTAAATAAAACTGTACTAAATGTCTCATCAATAGTTTATATCAATGGTATAAAGCAGACAAGAAGAGAATCAGCGAAGTTGAAGATAGATTGCTAGAGATTACGCAATCCCGACAACAGACAGGAAACAATAATGAAGAAAAATGAACAGACCCTCAGAGCAATGGGTGACACCATTAATCATGCCAACGTATGAGTAATGTGAATATCAGAAGGAGGGGAGAGAGGAAGGAGTAATGGACATCTAATAATTAAATTTCCAAATATGATGAAAATCATTAATTAATTCTCGCAAGCAAGAAACACAATGTTTTCCAGTAGGGAAAACAAAACGATATCTACACTCCAACACATCGTATAAGATACATGTAAAGTCGAAGATAAGTGGAAACTAGAAAGTAGCGAGAAAAACAGTTCATCACGTGGAAGTTGTCCTCAATAAAACAGCCGCTGATGGCCTATTAGAAATAAAAGAGGTGAAAGAGAAGTGGAATGATGTATTTAAATTGTTGAAAGAAAAAGAAAAGAAACTGTGATATTAAGCATATTTTATCTACAAAATTTTCTTCCAAAAAGGAAGTTTAATTCCATGATCAACAAAAGCTGAAACATTGCTGCTAGCTCCCCTACCTTACCAGTAAAGTTAAAAAAATTTCTTACAGTTGGAAGTAAATCATTACACTTGCACAAACACACTCACACATACACAGAACTAAAAACAAAAAATTAAATATTTGAGGATGTATTACTGCATATTTCTTCTCCTTTATATAAAAGAGTTATATTATTGTGCATATAACATAAAATCATCATGTTTCACAATAATAATACAGTTGCTGGGATCAATACTTTATTGGAATACAAAATATAGTTACTTGAATCTATTGTAAAATAAAGAGAAGCAGACATAGTGAGGAAAGTTTACATGAGAAATTTTATATATATATATATATATATATATATATATATATATATATATATATATATGAAAAGTAAGTTAAAATATACTGTACCCATAAGTAGAAAGACAGATAAGTAAACCAAAAATAAATCAATCAAGCATTATAGATCATAGTTTTTATGTATCTTCAATTTACAGTTCTTGAAGGAAGAGTAGTTTTTGGCCAATTTCAGACTCAACATCATCTTTTTTACCAGCATCATTGAAAATATTTAAGGAGATATACTCATTTATTTTCCTTCCAAGAAAGCTGAATGAAGTGAAAGTATAGCATTTAGGAAAATAGTCTCTTATTTGTAGGAGAAGTTCTTGCTTCATATCTATTCTAAGGAAAAGGTTATTCAGGGACACAAAAACAACCTTGAAATTTATGAAATTTTCTCAGAGCAAGATTTCCTTTTCAGAGTATTTTTTCTCCTCAACTTCCACAGGATGATTCTTTAACCACAGATCAAGGGCAGGTAACTGCCTGGAGGAGGCTTGGAGGACTTGCCAAGTAGAAAGACACGTAAGCCAAGTGTCAAAGATGTCCAAGAGCCAGATAGGATGGAAGTCAATTTTCCAGCTGCGTGGAGTGTGATGGACCAAACAACAGACACATGGACAAAAGTGTGAAAAAATGCAGGATGTGATGCTAGTGGGTGTGTTCAGTTATGAATGCCCCTCAAATTTAGACTGTTAACTTCAAATTGTTTTTAAACATAGAGACAAACATGATCAGATGTATGTTATAGATTATGATGTTAAAGATTACAAGCAACCCTACAGAGAATGAAGTGAAAGATGGCACTTAAGAGGAGGTGTCAGTGATTGTTTTGGCTTGATAGTGTGCTTCTGAATCTTTGTACTGTATATTGAAATGATCCTGTAGGTGTCTGGGCTTCATTTACTGAACTAAACAGAGATCTTACTGGGCCTGACAACTTGAGGAATGCAAATAAATCTTTGCTTCATTAAGTTTGCATAACCTATAATAGATTATCTATTATTCTTTGCTGAATGTTTAGCATTGAAAGAAAAATGAACTATTTTATTTTAGCTGCACAGCAATTATTAATGGAATTCAATTTATTAATATTTAAATTAAACCTATTAAATTGAAATATAGATAAATTGGTAGAGAAATATAATTAATGAAAAGAGAACAAAATGTTTAAATTGAATATTTTTTGTGACCTATATAGGGAAGTGTCACACTTACAAGAAAAGTTTTCTATGTTTTATTCCTCTGTTATAATTCACTTTCAGCTCAACTACTGAGCACCCAATAAATAATTCTTACTAATTGATTAAATGAATTCACCTAATATAAATTCAAATATAAAAGTTAAATGGATATGTAGTTTTCCCTTATTTACCACGTGCCAAAACAAGGAAATCTATTTGAATATTTCATATTCAAATATGTGTTTAAAAATGTCTGAAGGGCTAAGCAGAAATTTATTATGAATCATGCCAGAGATAAAATTATTATTTCTAACCATATGTTTAATAGCAGATGCACCGCATAATTATTTTGTATAACATTTAAAAGATATTACACTTATTTCCAGGTCTCTGTTTATTTCATCTTTGAAAATAAATATAAATTGTATGCTTTCTTTAATTCTAAAACCACAATATGCTTACTAACATAGGCATCATAGCTAACAAAAAATTAATACACTTAAAAATTTTTTGAGACTTATAATTTTTGTTGTCATTTATTTGCTATTGTATGTTAATAAAATACTTACAAGCCTGAAGATATTTCTAAAATATTAATATGTTTCTAAATTTTAGACTCCATATTACATATTTTCTTAAATATTTAAAGGAAAATAGAGTAATTTAGGAATTACAGTACATTATACTGTGGAATAGTTTATAAAATTTCAAAATAAGCATAGAAGAGAATAATACAAATCTGAATCAATTTGCCTTTTATATAAAATAATGAAAAAGTGACTCCAAATATTTAGATTTTTGTGCATAAAAAAGTTTTCTTTAAAATAGAAGTAATGTGTAGATATTTCAACATTTTAAAAAATATCTTAAATAAAAGCTTATATGCCAATATTATATTTTCTAAATTCATAAATGTAAAAGATATATACTTATCAAAATAATTCAATTCTATATAATTTAAGGAACATTTAGTTATTTAAATTAATTATATGTTGTGAATATAGCTCATTGAACCTTAACATCACTTCCTACTTCTTTTTTTGTGTTTTGAAGTACCAAATTAATAAGAAATGTATAATTAAATTTTTATTACCCATTCTAATCACAATAATGGATGTGAAGCACGTGAATTGTACAAATCAAGGGGAATCAAACCATTTTTTCATAATTTCTGTTGGTACGCATGACCAGAGTGATATTTGTTGTCGTTGCTGGTTTTTGTTTTGTTGATGTTGTTGTTGTTGTTGTTGTTTTTGCATAAGACCGAGGTTAGGATTCCATTGAAATGTTACCAGTACTGGCCTGCAGGTAATAGAGGTAGTGGGAACACAGACCAACATCTGACTACCAATTGTAGCTTCCCCATTAGTATGGTGACAGTTTGGCAATTATTTGTCTTAGTCAGCTTCTACCTGTAGACAGAATAACTAATGTCACAACTTAAAAGATGTGGGGATCATTTTCACCATGCACTCATTCTATGGTCAGCCATCTACAAGACAGAAATGGCATGGGGGAAGGGTCAGGTGAGGGAAGTTGTTCACCAGACAGCAACAGGAAGCAGAGAGAAACACTCTACCAAGGCATGCTTTACAGCCAATGGGTTTCCCAACAGGGCCCAGCTCTTAACAGCACATAAAATCATCAGGGGATTAACCTATTAATTTATTGATGAATATTATGACACCAAAATCCAATCATATTGCAAACACACATTTCTGGGAAACATTTTAGAATTGTTGGTGGGATTGTAAATTACTGAAACCACTATGGAAAGCAATATGGAGATCCTTCAAAAATCTGAAAATAAATATACCATTCAATCCAGCAATACCTCTTCTAGATATCTTTCCAAAAATTAATAGCAGCGTATAACATAAACACACGTATACCCGTGTGTATAGCAGAACATCTAACAATAGCTAAGTTATGGAAGATGCCAACATACCCATCGACTGACTAAAGGTTACAAAAATGGGGTAATTGCACACAATGAGTTACAACTGTCTCATAAGACAGAGAAATCGGACGCATTTGTAGGTAAAGGCACACAACTCGAGACCGTGACGCTTACTGAAGTGAATCCAACTCAGATGGTTAAATATCATGTGGTTTCTCTGTTGTATTAATGCCATTTAAGATTTTCTGCACCTACAACACGTATCCACAGAAGTTTATTGACTAGATTATAACCTATTTTTCACTGTCTTAGAAATTTACATCAATAAGATGTTTGCCAGAGTCTGTTCTGTGGTGTAACGTGTCCTGGTCAGAACTTACTAAATCTCATGTATTCAGTGTCATCCACTAGAGTGACTGTTATTAAGATTATATTGGGAAATGACATTGTTGAAATTAGCAAGGTTTTGTACACAACATCTTTTTCTCAGGATATAATTGGTTACAGTTCCAATGACATTTGCTTAAGGATTTACCAGAATATTGTTTATACATTTGCATTTTGTGATTTGCTCAGTGAAGCAGTTGGTCAGTTTAAATGCTGCCAATTTAAATAGGGAGACCAATGCTGCCTCTTTCCAATAAAGTTCTATTTTTTGTTATCTCCCTGAACTTAAAAAATGCAGACTTCAACCTTACACTAGCTTACACTGGTAAATACCCACCTCTTAACGATTGAGGATACTAGTACGTTGGTGCATTGAGGTATATAAATAACCAAAAGAATACCAGATGAAATCTGAATCCCTTCATTATATGTATTGAATTTTAAATGATTTTATACGGTTCTACATCTGTGTGCATATAGATAGACATTAGGAAGTGCTAATTTATTCCAATGTGTAACTGATTAAAGCAACATTACTAATTGTAATTACTGACTTTTTAAGTTATTTGTCAGCATGATGTTTTTATTATAACCAGAAGCAAAGATGAACTGTTAGACCTGTGAGTTAGAGGTTGGAGCCTTTATATACTTCAGACTCGGATTGCTAAATATATGACATGCATTCTGTAGAGTGGCTGGGAAGTTCTTTGTCCTAATGCTGATAAGAACCTCTTTTTTCATCCTACAGACTATAACTACTGAGGTCTTTAATTTCTACATCCACATCAGGACCCATCTAATTGATTATTGAGACCACAGAGTGTCTTTTATCCATGTTACATGGCAATTACAGAGTTTACCACACATTTATACTACAGATATTTCACTAGTATATTTTCTCTAGGATATCTTCTTATTCAAAGAGAGAGAGAGAGAGAGAGAGAGAGAGACAGAGACAGAGACAGAGACAGAGACAGAGAGATCCATTGAGTTTCTGTGATAATCCATATCTAACTTCATATAAGCACACATTGGTATGCAGTTGCTATAGCTATGAGTTTTTTCTGGCATCCACCATGATAAGGTCAGTATACTTTCTATTAAGTAGCCAATTGCACGTACAGTGTTGGAAAAGCCCACACCACAGGAAAAGACGTTGTTCTATCCTTCTGTAGAGTCCACCTTCTCGAGGACTTCCCCAGAGCTTCGGAGGCAGAATGAGGGTCAAACAGGCAAAAGCCTTGGGATTTCATGTGTGTAATCATGATTTATATGAGGGCTGCCATCTTCATAGGATTACAACCCTTATCGCTTAATCTTACAAAACATGTCTTGACCCAGCTAACTTCTTACTGCATGCAATGGTTTGAAATTGGTCTAAATGGCATATTTTATCATAGAGATCTTCTTAATAGTACTATACAGATCTCAGAGACTAGATTTTTTTTTTCCTTCCTGGGTGTTCATCGTCCTACTTTCGGTCTTTTCAAATGCCAGAGGTGAGGCTTTCTCTGTTCTGCTTGAATGTGACTGTTCTCTGCTAATGCTTTCTGTAAAACTCCTTAAACAAAAGCCTGCATCTCCAGAGAGTGGCCGCCGCTGCTGAAATGAAAAGGGTATTTTTAAAAATAACCTATTTTAAGCAGGTAAATATCATCTTGTTGTCTGCTTTTGTCCTTTTGGTTCATTCCTATCACGTTTTTATAAACTGGGGTCAAACGCTCTCTGCTTGTATTCTCATTGTTTTTTTTTTTCTGTTTACTCTCTTCAATCCAATTACATATATGTCACACTAGTCCAAAGATTTTTATTCTCATTTGGCATCTGTCATTAATTATCTGGATAACCTTGGGCAAGTTACTGACTCATTCTGTATCTATCATATTCTCATACTGGCTGCCTTATCTATAGCAAGGTAATATTGCCAGGAAATAATGAGTCATGTATGCACAAATGTGTGAGATTACAATAGATTATGCAAATAAGAGATCTAAGAAGACTTGCCACATTAACTATTGTGAGGTTGCTTAGTTGTCTTATTAAGTTCTTTGACTTACTGAAATTAGTGGAAATTCATATACACATCAGCTCAAATCCATTAATATTCTATTCTTCCTCACAAGAATAGCTGCAAACAGAGGAACAAAATCATTAGGGCATGAGTGTGATCACATTACATTTTAAATGTTTAAATTTCTCCCAAAAGACATGAAAGTGGAACATGCAGGTATGACAGGGGAAAATGATGACATATATGTACAACTATTCCAAGATACAGCCTGTTACTCTGTATAATGAATATGCACTAATAAAAAGGTAAGAATAAAACCCCAAAATGATATGAAAAATATTAATGCCATCAATAATATAAAGCTGTGCTTTTAATAAAATTAAGTTAATATAAAACATTTGTCTCACAAAAATTTCAGTTTAAGCAGACACAAGAGCTATATTTTATTGAAAGGTCTCAAAAATGTTGATAACTACATTCAATTAATAAAATATTTAAAATAGCAATGGTTTATTACAGACTAATCAAAATGACTATTTCATACTTCATGCTGATTGTGAGAATTATCTAGAAAGCTTAATATGGTTTCATATTTGATATTTTCTTTCTTGAGACAACGTCTTCCTCTGTGGTCAGGGTGGATCCTGAACTCACCACGTGGTCCAAGCCTACCTCAAATTTACTGAAATTCTCCCCCCAAGCTTTCTAAGTGCTGGAATTAGGGGAGTGCATGACCACACCATACGTGGTGTTAGGGAATTGAACTTAGGACCTTGTGCCTGTTAGGCAAGTGCTCTAAACATCGTGCTCTTCTTCCAACTCCTCATATTAAATATTTTCAATATTGACTCAAATTATCAAAGAAATAAGAGTAGACCTTCAAAGATGACCTTATGTATCTTAATGGGTCTAAGTTTTTTGAAAAAAAGTACATAACTAACACTCATGGTTCAAATACTACCTAAACCTGTCTTTCTTGATTTCCCTATAATATTTTCTTTATAGCATTTTATGTTTAACTGTTGATGATTTAATATTCATTTTAAAATTATAGTGGAGAGTCATGGAATAGATCTAGTTCAGCTTGCTTGACAGAGGTAGGGCTAGCAGTAAAACAACAGGTCTAAAAAGTGATCCTCATACATTTCAAACAACCAGGTCATTATTAAATAGAAAAATGAAAACAGTATAACTTACACTTGTACTTTTACTTTTTGTTTTAGTGTACATTTGTAATATAGAACAGTGATGTTTAATTTGTGGAGTTGTACAAGCACATAAATTGATAATTTAAAATTCCTTTACCACCTCTATCTTACAGTACCTTCCCTTTATTATTCTTTGATTACAAAAAAGAAAAATTCTCTGAGGCCTGAATTTAACACAATGTCTCAAGTATACAATATGATTAAATAAAAGTATAAATCAATTTTAGAGTAATTCTAATCATGATCCATTTTGTCTTGTGTTCCCATAATGGATTTAGAAAGGTAGGTGAATGTGGTACTACTGCTTGTCTTTAGATTAAACTCTCACTTGAAGTTTTAATGACTTACTTCAAAAATCCTTCTTTCACTGGATAGCATCATATTATTTTAGAAAAAAAATTGCAACATGATACTGATAGGTGCCTGGGCTATATTCTGTCAGCTGCCTTCCCCTCTTTATAATCATGAGGAAATTTCAACTCATTCTGTCTTCGAGCGTGACTTTCCTCCAGTGAGTGTCCACTGAGAAAGAGCCTGAGGCTGGTGTAATTGAGTGTTTTTCTCTGGGATAGAGCTGCACCAGAATCGTGCATAGGGAACATGACCTTCGCTTCCTGTTGAATACTTATTTAACAAAAGATAACACTTCCTAGAGTCCCTGTAGTGTTCTTAGTGTGATAAAGCTATAATTGAGTTAGCCTAATAACAGCCTGAAATGGAAGGCACTACTCTGTTGATGTTCACACACACACAATGATAGAATGGAAGTCCAATGAGGTTAAGTAATTTTCCCAATTGCAGTGCTTAAGAGGCGAGGATGGATTAAAACTCAAGCAGTCACACTATTGTTTCCATGCTGTCAACACTCTTGTATCACGTGCCCACATTCCTGTTCCCAACTCTATAGTACAAAGAAAAACAAGAGAATTCACTGGCTTCTTGTATCCGTGTGGTATATCTGTGCCCAGCTCTCAGACAGGTGCAAGCACTGCAGAGACAACCGTCAGGGGCCTTTCAAATCTAAACCTCAGGCAGGACCCCCTGCTCAGTTCTCACCTTCTTAAAGTGACACTTGAATGAGCGAAATGCTTTCTTCTTACCCCACCTAAGCAGGTGTCATTATGTGTGTCTATTGTAGATAACTCGTTATCCTTCATAAACTCCAAGGAGTAGATGGAACAAATACAGTTCTGCATTTTGGCTTCTTTTCCACTCTATGTTCATTGCTTCAGGTACAGAGGTGTTGGATGACATTAGGACCCTTGAGGGAATCAGGCAGGCTGTTCACTTTGGTATTATTCAAACGGATGTTGAAACTCAGAACATCATATCCTTTCCTGTGGAAAGTTATTTCTTATATTTAAATTTTAAATAATAGATCACATGAAGTTTTATTCTTAGAGATTTGCTATTTTTAAGGATTAGTTCTCTCTTCCAAATAGCCTGTTTTACAATAACTATTATTTCTTCATTGACTTCATAAAATATAATTAAAATTCAATGATGAGCAATTCTCTGCTTTTACTTCTATCCCATTCTAGTCTTACAGTTTCTTTTATTGAAATGGATAGAAAAAAATGTCCAGCCTAACAGATATGAGAATGTCTTGATTTTCTTTCTCAAGTATGAAAAGCATAACACTACAGATTATTACATAAATTACTTGTACAATATTGTTCACCAAAGGTTGTACTTGAAGTTGAAAAGATTTGATCTAAATACATGGGACATCATCCATTTGGTCTATGATCAATATTTGACGAAAACAGGTCTTGGGTGGTGCCTTATGAGAACACACAGCTACATCATTTGCTCAAAGTCTGTTTCACAGATAAAAATATCCATAAATTCGTGCATAGAGTATTACAAGGCCGTTTCACACTATGATAAATTTGTCTTTCTGAGATGACCAAAAAACAAACAAACAACAACAACAAAAAGACAAATGATTTTCTCTTTTAAGGGAAGGTAGTAGCCGATTGAACTAAAGTTTACTTTTTTCCACAAGTAAGCAACTTCTTTTTATGTCTCAGGGTTCCTAAAACTGGCCAATACACATTTTTAGAAAACATATCGCTTTGACTATGAAAGATTGTATAAATAATAGTTTTTATATTGTCACAAGGACCTTGGTAAGTGACAGCAGAGACAATAGTAGCAACAATTTGATGGCAAGTCTCCAAAGATCTTGTTTTCCTGTTTAGAGCTCTCTATAGGCTTCAAATCGTATGAATGCTCTATTAGCATTTAAACCTCATGAGGTAGCTTCCTTCTGTAAAGAAAGAAAGACAAAGGCACTCAGGGTTTCCAGTTCCACTCACATCTGTAGCTTCCGCTTTTGTCTAAATTTGATATTTTTGACAATGTACCCTTCAGCAAAAAGCTTCTGCAGCTCGTGTAATTACTAACACGAGTGCTGCAAACCTTTTGTACTGTACCTAAGAGTTGCCAACCTTCACTGTCAGGGAAATCATGGAAAATTAAATTAGGACAATAGATGAAATAATGGATGTGAGGGAGTGAAATCCCTAAGTGCTCTGGTCATGCTGCTAATGAAGAAAGACTTCCCTCCCCCTTTGCCTTCGGTTGTGAACGTCAGATCACAGCCACAGAAGTGTACCTTCGTGCTGTTTTCCTTTTATATAAGCAGCTAATGATTTCTCGAGTGGTCTTTAAAGTGGTGTATTTGAATACAATGTTTCAAAACCACTGTTGCATTAACAGAACTGTTTTAAAACTGGCCAACTTTCAAATAGTGAGAGAGAAAAAGAAAGCTACCAAAAGGAAGCCAGCTGACCTAGCTTGTCTTTATGTGTGTAAAGAGGATTTCACATGGCTCTATTAAAAATTACGCAAAGTGACAGAGGTCCTACAGGAGGCACAAGGGAACATATCGCTGATTCGGTCAAGGATGAAAGCAGAGATTCCTGTGGAAACACTGAAGAAAATAATTAAAGTAATATGAAACTGGATATACAAAGATTATTATATCTCTTCTTGAGAATGCTTTATTTTACTAACTTTATTCATATTATTGTATAAATTGTATCAATGTCTGGTTAATTATTAAAAAGAACCAATGGAAATGTGTGAATGGAAAGGAGATATTACTTCAGGATTAATGTGAACTACCAATGAAAGACAAATTGAATTTGAAGGTTGTTGTTTTTAATTTTTTTACAAATTGAAGATATAATTGCAGACTTAAAGCAGCACTGAAACATGATGGAGAAAAAAGACAGGATTCATACTTGAAGAAAACAGAACATTCTGTCCATTTCTGCCCATCATAAATATGATTTGCACAAAAATATCTTGCAGGCTAGAGAAAGGGATTCATTTACATATAGAAACACATAAATGACAAAGATAGAAGAATCAATCATTTAGGAAGAATGGATTATTTATTGGAGTTAAAATTAAGGTCACAACTTGCATAATAATTCATTAAATCATAAATAACCTCAGAAACCAGGCACAATGGTACCTGGCTAAAATCACAGAACTCTAGATTCTAGAAAAAACAAAAAATATTCAAGAAGGCAGAAAGAAAAGAAAGAAAGAAAGAGAGAGAGAGAGAGAGAGAGAGAGAGAGAAAGACTAGAACTTTAGGAGACTGATACAATAGAATTTTAAAGTCAAGCCCACCCAGGAAATCTTAATGACTTAGTAAGGCCTTATGACAAACTAAAAACATAAATGATTGTGCTCAATATTTAGCTGAGGTTAAAGGCCTTGGTTTCAATATTAAGCAAAAGAAAGACATATCTAAATACAAAATCTTTTAAAGCTGCCTTTTAAACAGGTGTTTTACATATTTGATTAGTTATGGAGATAAAGAATTACCAGAGCATTCTGGTCTCTGCTCATTATAAGCCTCTTTTCTAATCAGTCTGAGCTTTAAAACAGTCTCCTCAAATATAATCATTGTGGGTGTGTTGTATTGGAAATTAAGACCTTCACACTGAGCTACTTACTCAGACTGTCATTTTTCATTTTTATTAATATGTATATGTGACGCATAACACATTATTGAACATCGGAATTTTGTGGACATATATATTTTCCTCTACTTTTCATTCCCTCTCCTCCTCATTTGTCGTTCCCCCACCCCTTCTCATCTCCCAGACTCACAGCACCTCGTCTAGTTGACTCTATTACTTACTTATATTCTAGGTTTCTCAAATTAGAGAAATCATGTGATATTTAGCCTTCATTGTCTGATTCACCTCTCTGAACATAATGATTTCGAATTGTGATGAATTATCTTCAAAATCTTCAAATCCTTCTGTCTTTATGAAAGAGTAGCTCTGTATTGTATTCAGATACCACTTTTTTAATGCATTGGCCTGTGGATGGATGTTTTGGCTTCACCTGTGACTCAGCTATTACTAGTTCTGCCCTATAAATTGTACGTGCATCTCTATTATATGTTGCTCTTAACTTCTGGAAAAGATACCAAGAAGAGGCATCGCTGGGTCCAATGGAATATCTGTTTTCTGCCTTTTGAGGAACGTCCATGCTGCTTTCCATAATGGTGTATGGTTTACAGCCTCACCAGCAGGGAAAAGGCTTCCCTTCTGCTCACACCATGTCCACCATCTCTTCCTTTTTGAGTTCTTGACAAGAGTCATTATCAGCGGTGTAAGGTGGTATCTCCATGATCTCTTGGTTTTTATTCCTCTAGTTGCTAAGGATGTTGAACTATTTTTCCATTTATTTGTTAGCCATCTACACTTCTGTTTCTGAGATCTGTTTATAATTTTAATTGCCCCTTTTGAAGGGTCTTTGATTTTGTGGGGTTTTTTGTTTGTTTGTTTTGTTTCCTTTTTGTTTGTTTTTTGAAAAAGGGTTTTATTAAGTTGTTAAGTTACCCATGCTGGGCTTGAATTTGCTATCTGTGTGAGTCTCCCAAGGTCCTGGGATTACAGCATGCACCCTTACAACTTCTAATAGAAAGTGACACCTTCCCTGTTCTGTATCAATGCTCTAGAAAAATCTACACATTGCTTTAGTTTAGATAGCATTCTACAGTTTAACCCATGCAAACATGACAATGTGTGAAAGTTTTGTATTTGTTTTCCTATTAGGTTGACCTATGTCTGTGGTCCCAATATGGTCTGTGACTTCCGTAACAAGACTTAATCTCTCTCTCTCTACCATTCATGTGTGACACCAGACCTGGGAATCCAAGTTGTTATTCTCGTGCTGCTTTCCTGTGTAGCACAAGCAGTGGAGTTGATCTGCCTTGTTCTTTACCTCCGTGTGCTATCGTTTAAACCACGAAGCTCCCCTCCCACTAGAGGGAGTGATTATTCTTACTGAAAGGCTTCCTTTTGCCTTTGCCACTTCTTGATTGCTGAACATCAATGAAATGAATGCTATGTGACCTCAGAAACATGACAGCTGTCTCTTACCAGACCAACTATCTTCTCTTCCAAGTTTCTACTTTAAACAGAAAGCATAAATGAGAATCATAGTTGAACAATAGACCCCAGGCTATTTGTAAAGCGGGAAACTCAAAACTGAGTATAGTTACAGTTGTTTCCCTAAGGGTAGACATATAACACATGTAACCATTATTTTTGACAAGACCACAGATTTCTTAGGAAATTTCAAGGTCATCACAAGGGCACAAAGAGCAGTGTAACCACATTTAGGCTATCAAAAGCAAAGGCTGTTTACTATGGAAGAGTTGTGCATAGTCTCAAGGAAATCAGTGAGAGGGACAGAGAAATATTTTATACCTCACATACTCTCCTTTTCTAATATTTGGAAATGTTTCTTTAGGAAAGCATTGGACGCCATTCTTTCCACATCAATATGAAGATATGGTGTGCTTTTCCTACAGAGTCTCATGTGTCCAAAAAAAGCATGAAATTTATTTTCTATGAGGTTTTCAAACAGACTTTCTCTCTAAGGCAAACTCACTCAAAAAAATGGTAGTTAACATCCTAGTTTCATTTTCTGCATTTTTTGATTTCATATAGCTTCATTATTTTCCTCCCTTAGCAAATTTATTCATCCCAATAGGGAAATCAATAATCTACAAATGTGTCTGGCACAGGCATGATGTAATCTTGAACTGTAATCATCACAACCTCAAAGTGAAGACCTTCAAATTTTGAATCAATTCGATGTTACTTGATACTTGTTCCGACTTGCTACATTTTTATTTGATTTTAAAAATTTAAATTTTCTTCTCTTCACACAGGCCTGATCTCCTTACAATAATGATAATTATTAACATGAAATAAAGCATGTATCATTTGTCTAAAAATCTCTCCAAGGCAAGTTGTGTGAAGATGCTGCTGTCAGATTTTAGATTGCATCTCTGCCCTATTTTCATTTGTCTGCTTTGCATTGGTAACTGCGTATTGAATACTCTTGCACACCTTCTATTCCATACCTTCATACTATCTCTTTCCCCAGCCACAATATTTTCAGTAGTTTATTTGTAAAACAGAGTGTGTTATATTTCACTAGTGATTTATATGTAAAACTTAACATACTATATTTTTTTAATTGCTGGCTAGAGCTATGTTTCCAAAAGCAAGATGATTCATATTCTATCACAGACTTCATTATGGCTGCCTTGCTTTTCATGACCATTTGGCCCAGGTACAATAGTTAAATATAACCTATCAGAATGACTGTGTTCTTTTTATAATACCAGACAGACATACCCATTCTGAAAAAAAAGTAAAGGAAAATGGTACTGGTAAGCTCTTAGTTAGCTGAGGAAACATCAAAATCAAGTTCGGAAATATGTGCAAAACAGTTCTTTATGTAGCAAGCACATGTTGTGTTTCACTCATATACAGTTCTCACATGCTAAGCACTGGAGGTGGTGCTTAAACTCACTTGTGCCACACTCTTCCACCCCTCAGCGGTTTGAACTCCCTACTATTCTAACCAGCAATGTTTCTTCATGGCACATAAAGACTTTCCTCTTTGTTTCAATATTTTTTCTGCCAGTCTATTGAGTATCTTTTTTCTCTTCTTCTAATGGACCTTTTAAAGAGTATGAGATTTTAATAGATTTTTTAGATCACATGTTACTGTACCACAGTATATGCACGGTGGTAAAAGATACACAAGTTCTAGATCAAAGAGAAAGAACACATTTTAGCACAATGTGCTTCGGGTTTGTGCCTGTTGCCTTTGTCTGTTGTGTTTCGGGAGCCAATGTGCAAGAATTTAGGTGGTGGGTGTGCAACCTAACATCACAGTGAGTTTCTGTCATTCTTGCAGACAAAGTCAAAAGGATGTGGTCAAGAAACATAATGCACAATAGCGTACAAGCCTACTTATCCTATACCCAAAAAAAGGGATATTGCCATGAGTACTCTGGATTACAACTATGTGATCCCCGCCCCCACCCCCGTGTAAGATTTACAAACAAAAGATAATTCAAAGCAAAGCTATCAGCTCTCTCCTAGAACATTATGTAAAAATTTGAGAGGTATGTGGAGACTTGTCTCTCAAAAAGTCTTTCCTGCTCCAGACCTTGAATGCCCCTGTCCATAGTCTCCCCTGCTTGAAGACAAATAAGGACTTTGGGTCCCGTGACAGATATTACTCAGCCCAGAATACGTGTTCACAGTATCTTCTCATAAGATGTTATTCCCCAAAAGTTTCTCTCTTCCACAACCTTAACCAATGTCAATTTTTTTTTTAAAAAATGATCTATACATATTAAATGAAACAGTACAGCCATTAACCCTGCATGCAGTCTTTTCTTTTTTAACTTTCCTACAATTTTTGTGCAATCTTAGAACCATATTTCTGTAATCTCCCAATTAAGACAACTTCTCCCTTCTTTGATCTCATAGAGTACTTTCCATCTTTATCTTTTCTATTCATTGGTATTCGTTAACGCATTATTATCATTTACCAAGTACTATCAGTTTATAGTTATGTAATATGCTGGATATTTAAAATGTCAACACCCTTATAAAATATTTAAAAATATAAAATATGGTACCACAAAAATGTGTTTGTTCAGGATTAATTTTTCATAATAGTTGGAGTAAAACTAATGTTATCGTGTGAGCTCTAATTTCAAGGTAATGGATATCCCAAAATTTCCATACATATAAAACATTATTATCATAGAATAATAATTCTAGGATACTCTATATATGACATTAGAGTCACATATCATGTGACCTAACAGACATGAGTTTTTAATGAATAGTTTATATATAATCTATCAATGCCTCTCCTTTCATAATTAAGAATTCAGTTTGATGGAAAAATCATTGAAAGATTAGTCAGTGATTAAGGAATAAATGAGATGTAATTGACTCTAAGCCCCTGAATTCCGAAGACTATATCTCTTTAATCACAATGAATATCTAGCTTCTAACAAAGTAACTGAACACTGCAAATGTGAACCGGGTAGAATAGTATTAAATATGACGACAACCTCTGTAGCTGAGTTCAGTATGTTCTGAAATGCAGTGTCTTCAGTGTCATATACCTCTAAGATTTAAAAAAAGTCTACTATAACTCATTCTTGGATCAATAGAAGTTACTTACTTTGTTTTGTTTATTTGGATTTTTAAACCTGTAAAACTCTGTGTTTTGTATAAAGTGATTTATTGATATTTAATGAATATTTATTAAAGCCCACCAACCCAAGACCACCAAGAACATATCCATAGTAAAGCTAAATTAGTTGCTTCAGTTTTACACAAGGACAGGAAACCTTATATTCACCAAATATAGTCTGAGGGAACCCAGTGTTGGAATGCTGCACACATTAAAGCAATTAGAGCTACAGACCTTAAATCTTAAAAATCAATTTTGCTGTTTGTTACCTAGAATAACCTGCTAGCACCATTTTCATATCATAATAAAATAGAAGAAACATATAGAGTGCTTTTAAGCAATACTGATTTTTCAACAGTATTTTCTCAGAAATGCTATGCACACCTTTTTAAAAATAAACTGAAATTTTGAAGAGAGTTTTAATCATACAACAAATCTTCTTTTCCTTATAATACATCCTAATAATTATTGGTCATTAATTAAACTTATTGGCAAACATTTTTACCAGTTTTCTACCATTTTTCTATTCAGTTTTAGTTTTGTCATGAAACAGAATGAGAGTATGTAAAGTAAATACAAGCAAATACAATAAATGTAAAAGTAGGGCAAGTAATTTTTTCTTTTCTGCGTTTTACTGTAGATAAATTGCCTTATGTAAAAACAAATCTGTACATAAGAGCATCTTTAAGGAGCTTATTTAGTACCATAACTAGAATTCCAGTTGTGTTTCCCAGCACAATTTGAAGAACTACACTTTTATTAGGCTCATTGCTATGGGGTTTCATTTATAAAACATTTACACATATGTTAAGTGGCAATGTCATACTTCAAAAGGAGTGAAGAGGTCACACTTGATTAATTGTCGAGTAACACGATGTCTTGGGATTCCACAACAAGGGGGAAGCAACTGCAGGAGAAAACACTGGGGAACACTTCTGCTTCCCCACCGGAACCAGGCTTTAAGAGCAACTAGATGTTGAGGATGTATTTGAATAGTAATGTAGCCTTTTAATTATTGTCACTGGCAAAGTATATTCTTCCCCTGTTATAAGCTCATCTTTTCTATTTCAATTGTCCAAAAAAACAAACAAACAAACAAACAAACAAATTTGGTTCACGGTAGAGTTTTCATCATAGCAATTTGCTAAACAACATTATATGCTGTTAGGAATGACTTGAATCAAAAATCATTGTTGTCAGTATTTGATAATATTTTGCAAATGGTAGTCAGCATCACACCTACTAAAGTCAATGAAAGTATCATAACTAGAATGTACAATAAGCCTGAAATCACTTCAATGCCTGTATAGTCCAATAAAGACAGCATAGAAGGCAAACAATCACACATATATCAACACTTTCAGTTTGTTTCAATTCAAAAATCGAGATTTCAGTACTTGCCTTTTTTGACATCTGAATACTATTACAGTATTAAGTTTAACAACTGACTAAACACAATACTCACAAGTTGACGGATGATAGGTAGTAATTGCTGAAGCGAAGCTTCAGAGCAACATGTTTTATAGAGTGCAGTATCCAATTTCCTGAAGTGACAGTTTACAGTATCTTAATAGCTAAAGGATAGTAAATTGTTCATTTCGTGAGCATTTTTGGCACAAACTTTAAGAAGCAATTTTCTGGGAGTCATCTGCAATGAATGATGTGGTACTTAGTGCAACATTGGCTTATGACATTAAACAATCTCCATGTGTGGCATATGACATGATATGACCCTCATTGTAGCTTGTGTGCAAGGAGATCAAGAGAGGCCTTTGTTACATGACCTATGTGGTATCGTGGTGAACTTTCAGCCACTGAACTCTTCTAAATGATAAGGCTGGCATTTACTTAACAGTTTGCTTTCCTGGGATAGCATTTCAGAATTACTGTTTTTATCACGAATCAACAAAGCTTTGTACCACTGGAAAGTATGGGTGTAGTGTGCTTCTATGGAGCTGAGCTCTCTAATGACACATTAGTGTCAAGCTCACCCAGCAGTGAAACAATACTGTTCACAGACACACTTCCCCTCTTTTCTCCAGAAAGCTCTTCTTCTAGCACTAGCAGCCTCGGAGGAGAATTTGGTGTTAATGCAGAACTTACTCTAGTGGCAGCTTTGACAATGTGCCCCCGATATGGTCTGTGATCATTGAGGAGCAGAGAGAATTTATGACTCAACTTGTCAGGAGAAACAGCCATTCTACAAATAGTGCAGAGAGAGAGAAGTCTGGCACTTTCCTCCAGCTAGTTGAAGACATGAAAATACATGGACTGTGAAACTGTTGTAGCCACTTTGACAATATTTAGGAGACGGAGGTTCTTTGCTAGGTAACTGGTAGCTGACGTTAAAACTGTCACCCAGGCAGATGTTGTTTGAGAGACTGTGTGGGAGTTGACTGTGTGTTACTTCTTATGTAACCTGATTTGGGTTATTATGTGTCATTTTTAATGACATAGTGAATAATTTGAGATTTTTTTGATGTCTTACTATGAGTCTAATTTTTTATGTCAAATATATTTTAATACTAAATTCAAAAACTTTTTCCAGCCAATTTTATACTATAAAGTCTACAATTCTCTGGTTGTGCTTTAAAGTGCATATCTTAGTTTATCTACTTTTATATAAAAAGCTTTTAATATTTTAAAATTATAACTTTTTATTAATTTAAAAATTATCAGTATGACTTTACTGTATTCAATAATCTACGATAAAATCAATTTTCTGATAAAATAAATGAGATTCATAAAAATGTAAATTTGCCTTGTTAAACTAATTGGAATAAATTTACAGAAGCAAAAATAAATTTATGTTGGTCAACTCTATTCATAAGACTATATAGACTCAAGAAAGAATGTAATTTACTTCTATATCCCCATAAGTCTCTGGTTATTACACAATTATTTGATTTGTCATATCTGGCCTCTAGCCATTTCTAGAATTTTACTAGGTTATAAGATAACATAACTGCCAAATGTTTCTCAATTGTGAGCTACTTAAATTTTAAAGTTATTATGTTCTAAGTCATAGTAAGAAATAAAGCAACACTAATCCTCAGAAATTACACTGGATTTTTTCTTCCATCTCTGTAGTCCAAGATGGTGCTGAATGCACTATGTAGCCTTGGATGGCTTCAGACTCATTACAATACCCCCA
The DNA here is from genome assembly GCA_004027205.1 of Ctenodactylus gundi. NCBI lineage: Eukaryota > Metazoa > Chordata > Mammalia > Rodentia > Ctenodactylidae > Ctenodactylus > Ctenodactylus gundi. Next base: position 181,203 of record PVKB01000707.1, read on the forward strand.
CCTCAGGCTCCAAAGTGCTAGGCGTGTGCCACCACGTCTAGTTTACATGGTACTGGGAATAAACTCAAGGCCTTGTACTTCCTAGGCAAGTGTCCTAACTACTTCCATACTGCTTCCCATAGTGGTTGTCCCAGTTTACATTCCCACCGGCAGTGCAGGAGGGTTCCTTTCTCCCCACAGCCTCTGATTGCTGTTTGTGTTCTTGATATGTGTCGTTCCATCTGGAATTAGATAGTAGCAAGCTTGCATCATGATGTGTTTCTTTGGGTTCAATCAAAATGTTGAATTGCCCTATTCATACAGCATGTGCTCAGTCAAGATCTTTCTGTAAACAAATATCTCCACTACAGCTGACCAGGAAGTTAAAATAAGTTTAGTTTGAGATTATTCAAAAAAGATGGATTTCCATAGACAAGGGAGAGAAAGAATTTTACTTAATCAAGAAACGGCTTATTTTTTTTTTTGAAGGATTTGTAACTTATCCATGATGTGTATGTGCACAAAATACTCAAGATCCATGTAAACTTTATGTTTTGCACTTATAACATATCAATAAAATAGGGAAAATTACAGCTTTTAAATAAATTTTCTTAAGACAGTATGAAGCAACTTGAAGTAATATAATGGATAAAAGTTTTCTTATTTTCTTGAAAGTAATGTAAACAGCCTCTTTTATTTTTGTCAGTTTTAATTCATTTAGCAGGAATTATCTCCTTTCCACAAATACTTAGCCTCCAAATATAAAGACAAATCTACAGACAATATTTAGTTAAAAATGTGATTGAAATTTGGATCAGTATTAAGAAATATTTTATGTTGTCCTTCTAATGAGGAGCAATCATGTAACAATATAAGGAAATGATTCTCAAAAGTCAAAATCAGCTTATCAGCAATGTTAAAAATCATGAACTGATGCCACTGTATGAAAGCAGAGAGTTTTCTACCTTTAAAAAGCTGCCAATTTTTAAAGGTATATATTATTATGATTTGGATCTGGAATGTTTCCCAAAAGTCTCACATATTTGGATGTTACAGATTATCTGTGGTCAGGTATTGTGTCTAAGCAATGAAAAAGAAACTAAGGTAAGTATATGATTTTAAAAATATCTAAGAGTTAATATCTAAGATCTAAAGTGGAACTTTGCAAGTAAACTAAAAATTTCTGGTAAAGTATACTTATTACATTGTAATATATCTAAGTAGGATAATCTGATGTGTGTTCTTGGTATAGGTTAAAATTTAAATGAAAGATTGTTACAAAGAGAAAAGCTTTATTCTTTTTATTGTTTGTAATAACCAAACCTAGGTAACCAAGAAGAATTGTTCATTAGATTATCCTAAATTACACCTATGAATAATATTACATTTCTTTGTCATATAATTACTTTTAAAATAATTCTAAAACATTTTAAAGACATTTGGAGCATATTTTTTTATGGTTTAAATATTCTCCTGGTCCATCTACCAAAATATGATATTGTATACTGTTTATATAAAGAAAAGTAGGTAATATTTGTCTTAGTTTTATATTTGATGCTGGTATACAATACCCAATAATTTAAAGGAGGAAATATTTATCTAGCTCATAGTTTAAAAAGGCCTCACACAGCCCATTCATGGGCAGTGAGCAAACATGGAAGCACATAGTAAAGACAGGGAGTTGCTCACGGCACTTCAGACAAAAAGCCAGATGAGCCAGGAACCAAGTGAAGTGAAGAGAGAGTTGATGTGTAGAGATTCAGACGAAGGCCACAGCTTTCCCAGGAAGAAGCTCTAATAATGTTTCTTCTTCCTTCCTTTACTTAGTTCTAGCTACCAGTTGGGCAATTCACACACAGGGGAGGTATCACCCTTCACTTCTTGGCCCAAAAGTCAATAGAACGTACCTGGGGACACTCCAGTCCCATAAAGCTGACACACCCTTCTCAGGTCAAGCCCCAAGCATAGGCCCCCTTCCAGCCAGGCTCCCCATCCCAACACTAAACGGTTCTAAATAATGAGGCTTTTGGGGGACATTCCAGATCCAACCATAGCAATACTTACCAAAATTTGCAAAAAATAATTATAAAAATTAGTAAAAATAAAATTTTAGATTTTAATTTATGATAATAATTGAAATTGAATGTAACTTTTGAATTACAAAGGAATAGTTACAAGATTTCTGAGGAAAACTTTCTGCAAAGAGTGAATTTAGAAGAGATTTTTAAAATGAATTTTAGGAATAAAAATATAGCTAGGAAGATCTACAATGAAAAAGAACTGCAAACTTAGATATTATAGTCAGCACTTGAAAACCCATATAAAATTCCAACCAGGTTGCAACAGCTGAGATATATTGTGTACTTCTTTGCTCATGCTTATAATATGGTAGTATTAGCTTTAATTTCAAAGTCAATGCTTTTGACCTCAGTGACAAAAAAGGGTGAAAACTCACAAAAGGAGATATTTAAAGATAAACATACGAAATACTGAGTATTTTGTGAATCACTGAGTAGGAGAATTGAACAGGGGAAATTGAGTAGAATGTGAAGACTGAAAAAGGGAGACGGAAAGCAGTAACACGGTGGGCACCTACTGTGTGCCAGGGACTCTCCAAGTGCTCTGTGTACCTTGTGAGATTTACCCTTCATAAACACCTGGGAGTTTTGTGCATTTGTCTTCATTATATAGAAGAAAGTGATGTTTAATGGGTAAATAATCCATCTAAACTGATAGGTAAACCACATCTGAGATCTTTATCAGGGTCCCCCTGGAAATCTGCTACTGCCCAATACTTGTAGGAAATTTCATAAACCTTGTCTTTATTTATTAATATCCAGGTAACTTTCTGCTTGAAGGAAGTATTCGTTCTTACATAGATACTGTTCACTCATTAATGATTAGTATAACATATTCAATTTTAGTACAGATATTAAAATTTTCTTTTAAAAACTCTAGGAATTGCTTTAATTGAAAAAATAGTTCTTGGAAAAGAACTGTAAATTGGTATGACAAGATTCATTGTTAATTAAAAATGTCAGTCATCCATATCACACTTTTTAAGTTCACGTATCTTGAAACATTCTTTACTGCCAGTTACTTTATACTCAGCATGAAATCATTAAATTACTTTGAAGACATCAAAGAAATAAAGAATCACTCTCTTTTTCCAACTTAACAGCTGTGTCCCCCATCAGTAAAGGAAGGTCAGAGGGGCTAATGTATTCGCAAGGTACAGGCAAGGGCACACTGAAGGGTTTATACTTAATCCTCAGAGCCAAATGATCACCAGCAGTGGAGCTGGATAAAGTCAGATATGCAGTAGCTACAGGGTTGCAACTACCTTATTCAGATTCATAAAATGGAGTTGGAAGTTATCGAGTTCTTAGGTGGCAATGTAAATAAAGATGAAATCCTCCATACCAAATCTCTGACAGGCTTAGTCTGATTGCCCATTGTCTTTTTGTTATATCATTCTGACTTATTTTGTTTTAATGTTATCTAATTAGAATTTTTCATGTCAAACAACATCTGGATAAAATATCTTCAGCTAATATATGTGCTTTTGTTAAGTAACTATGACATATATTCTATGGTCATGTGAATTTTGAAATAATATATTTGTAATACATGTCTTTTAATATATGCTATTATTCAAAATTTTAGTTTTGTGATTTTTCTGTCACAGTATACAAATATAGTACCTGCAATTTTCAAGTAGATTTATGTATTAAAAAACTATGATATCAACATTGCTACATCAAATAGTTTACATTCTACATTGGAAAACACATATTTTTAAAACAAATTCTCTTTTAAGTTCTATAAAGACTGCATCCGAGTATTCCATTTTTTTCAGTATCAAAATTTTCATACGACTAAATATATTATTCAATAATATATTTGTAAATTAGTGAAATTTTAAAGTTTACTTCATGGCAAAATTGTAACATAATTTATTCTATTTCAAAAGTATATATATATATATATATATATATATATATATATATATATATATAATATTTTTGAATCCTAGAATGTATCATACTGTTTAATGAAGTTGTCCTTTGTTTGTTAATGAAAAATGGCTCTTCCCTGTGAAGTGATGAATAAATATTTAATACCGTAAGTATGGTCAATAATTGAAATTCAATGGGATTTGTATTTTGATCCTCCATATAGAATGTTATTATGCCAAATGATTTTCTAGAAGTTAAGTTTCCTCTGTGATGCAATGGGACACATGCAGGCATTATAATCACAATAATAAAACTAAGGAGGCGGCATTGCTCAATAGGTAAATCAAATTAACTAAATGTTATAGGTTACTTCTAGTGCAACAAGGGTGAGGATGTAAAAATACTTGTGGTTGAGCTCTGCCTTAAATGAAAACATACGATAGGATATGGTAATAGCTGTTTCTTCTGGGCTCCTTTTTCTCTCTTGATGTACCTCAGGGGCCCTTGTTCTCAGTCTCTGCTGATCGGTATTTCCTCACTATCTTTTAGAAATGCAGCAGCTAATAAGGAAAGACCTTTGTGTTATAGTTCAAGCTGCATTTTCTCCCGTATATCACAATTTACTCTAAACCGTAGGTTTATTGTCAGGTGGAATGACACTTGATAACCAAATGATAATAAATATGTTCAATAATTACAAAATCGTAGGATTATTTATTTTGAGAATTTTTTTGCTTATTTTCAAACACTTTGGAACATGCAAATAACTCAAGACAGAGAAATATTTCCTGAACAGTAAAATATCAAGGAAGAGTATGAAAATACATATGGAGAAGTCAACCTCTCCCTTTGGCTGTAGATAACAAGGTCTCTACATCTCTCCTCCCCTTAATTATGTCAATTTCAATTGTCTAAATTTTAGTTCTTAAGTATTTAATTCTTAAGTATCTTGTCCATGAAATGAAATCTGATAGTGAGATGCAGCAACTGCATCATCAAATATATATTTGTAAAAATCTCATAAAACTTATTCAAATTTAGGGTTCTATTTTAGAAGTCAAGTAAAATTCTCAGAACTAGATTTAATCTGAACATATTTTAAGGTTGTTACCCTAAAGTCAGAGTATATATATATATATATAGCAAAGGGCTCGCCTGGCTCAGTTTTGTCCATAGGTGATTTTAAGAATAAAACTAAATTTCAATGCAATTGACTTTGACATGTATAATTCATGGAGGCATATATTTAAGATAGTTTTTTATGTAATTAAAATACTTTCCTTCCATGGTTGATTTCCAGGGATGTGAAGTGGAAGTGAAAATTAAAATTTCATTTACCTGAAATCAATATCATCATAAATTCTTTAGTTTTGCCATACCTGATGTTAGAATGATACATGTTAAGCTTAATCTAATAACACTAACTTAATTCCATTTTAAATTCCTCCCCTTTTTTGTCTATTTTCATTATAGAGAAATAACATGGAGACCAAATTAGATTTTTAACAATCAATAAGGTGAGACCATTTTGTTGCCTTTAGATAAGTAAATCAGTACAAGTATAATCATTGATTGTGAGGATCCTAATAGTATTTTTAGAATTATAAAGCATTACTTCAAATGCAAATCCCATCACATCTTTGGTTCAATACCCAGTAACTAAGGTGTTAAACATTTCCCTGTTGCTGCTGAAATTGTCCACCCTTCTGTAGAATACGCCTCAGCCTTCACTTGTCAGGATCAGGGTGATCAATCTCAATTCCCCATAAAATGTAATTTCCATTAGAGACAAGCAATAAACACTGCCAATTTCCTGGTAGCATTGGTCTTCTCCAAATAATCCCCTTTAAAAGAGACCAGATGAAAAACACTTTGTTTTACCATTTGGATACTGATAGGTAGAAGCAGAAAAAGCCAGTTCATCTTCTTTCTCAACAAGATGTTTATAATTAATGTTTGTTTAGTTTCAAGAAAAAAAGTAAAATAGAAGTTAGTGAAATTGATTGCTGAAGTAACAAAGCAGAAACATCCACACCACGAAAATACTTGCTATTCAAACCGGATCTTACATAATCTAAGATACATCTACCATTTCCAACCAAGGCTGAAACAACCTCCCTATGAAAGAGATGGCCATTCGTTGCTGTATTATATAAAGTTCACTGTGCAGAATAAAAGTTTTAACATCTATCCTCATGAAGATTATATTTAACAAGAAATATGAACACAGCATTTTTTTCTCTTTCTTTAAACTTCCAATGAGACAGAGATGATCCTCACAAGAAATTCAGTTGCTGCTATCATTAAGTATTCAAATCCCCCACCTTCCCTTTCTCCCAGCTTGCTGGCAGCTCCACCAAGAATGGCTGCGCTCTTCCCAGGCTCTCATCTATGGCCTTTCACTAATGCTCTCTCTGCTCTGGAGTGAGGTAAGCATGTATGACCTTAGATATCTGAAACTGTGACCTAAATAAACTTCCCTTCCTTTAAGTTGTGGGTGCCAGACTTTGTGTCCCAGTGAAGCGGAAGTGACTAAGACACCAAATACGCAATTTTTAAATAGTGTATCATTTTAGTGCTATGGAACAAATCTTATCATGAATGTTATTTAATGAATTCCTTTGAGAGAACCACAGTAGAGAAAAATAAAATATGCACATACGCTCACATATATAGTAATCTAGTTGTGTCACATGTAATACGGTAGAGAAGTATCATATGTAAACAAATGAAAAAGAAAGAAATGCCACATACCAGCTTTTCCACTCCTAAATAAGTATAACTGGAGAATGACTGTTTTTTTTTATACTTTTACTATTAAAAAAATTAACCTAAATGTGGCTTAAAATAACAATTTTAAAAACACTTATTCTAAAGACTGAAGTGCAGGTTAGCATTGTCTTCTGTGTTAGAATAGGAACATCTTAGTTTATTCAACAAGAGGTGAAAAAAATTATATGCACTCTTGCCAGCCTTTCAGAAAATAAGCTACTGTGCATCACAGAATGTGATTCATGATGATGCTTTCAGGGGTTCTTGTCTTTATGGTACTACAAATCTGTCTTAAAAACAGCTTTGTGCAGAAGAACTAATATTTCTTCAAGAAGCTACAAAACTTAGAAGATTAAAGAAAATAAAATGTTCTTTTGAAGAAACTATCTATATCCATGTCAGAATGTTCAAGTGTATATTGGAAATTATTTTAACAAGACTACCCAAAAATAAATTAATTGTATATTATGAAATTATCATAACTTCTAATTGTTTATCTTTGGCATAATCAAACGATAACTGATACTTTAAGATTCCACAAGAATCAATTCTACTTTTTTTATCTAAGTTAGTGCTGAGATGAAATTGAAATAAATGTTAGGAAATTTACCAAATCAAATCATTCTTCCTATTATTACATAATTATAGTCTTCTATTTCCCATTTTTGAGGACACTTTCTCAGATTTCTCCTCCCCACTCCCATTTTCTCTCTTAACTTTTCCACTTTTGTACTATTTGCATATTTTTCCAATGAAATGATACCTGATTTCTTATCAATGATATTATTTCATGGAATAAAGTAAAATGTTATAGACTTCAATTTTGAACTGAACCTGGGCATAACTCCTACTTACTATACTTGATAATATTGCAGTAGGTCAAATAAGACATTTTCAAAGTGCCTATTTAATGTCTCCCATGCCAAGGAGTCACCCTCATGCCCATGTTCTTTCTCTTGCCCACTACCATTCCTTTCTAACTGCACGTTTATTTCAGCAAATGACAAATGCTACTGCATTCAGTTTACCAAGCAACACAAAGGGGCAAACTATCGGTTTTCAATTCTGTTGATGAGGAAAACAAAGAGTAGGTCTCTTAAATTGATTAATTCTAACATTAAATGACAGGGTAATATTGGAATCCGTGTGTGTATGGAAAAAGTGCTCCATCTAAATAAATATATGTTTAATTTTTTATCAATTGTACCTATTATTCAAAGCAACTTCATTTGAGAATGATTGATTCATATTCCATATTCTTCAAAAGAGCAGAGGAAGAGCCCTTAACTGAATTCTCAAAGCACGTCATTCAGTCATTGTTCCAAACTTCAATAAAACATCAGATTTTTCACTTTCTTTCATGCTGTTTGGATGACTCAGCATGGTTCGAACACCTGAATATGTGATTCACAAATCAAGAGAGAATTGGATGCATGTTACATTACAGGCAAGCTCCAAAGACTGCTGCAATCCTCGTCCCGTGGAATCAATTGCTATTTCTCAAAACCTTTGAGTTTTGTTTTTATTTTTTGTTTTGTTTTGCTTATTTGTTTTGGCAGTATTGGAGATCAAATTTAATAAGACTTCTGCACTGAGTTACATCCCCAATTCTTTTCATTTTATTATTATTGTTTTTATTTTGAGACAGAAACTTACTAAGTTGCCTAGGCTGATCTGGAATGTTCAATCTTTCTGTCTCGGCTTCCATGAGACCTTACATTATAGGTGTCTCCTCATTTAGATTATAAGTGTCTCCTCATTTCTGTAACAGAATAATCAGCATGCACAAATTAGGGAGGAAAGATTTATTTGTGCTCTCATTTTCAGAGTATGCTCATGACGGGGCCATTGAGAAATGGTGGAATCACATGGTAGGGCTGGGTCCTGGTCTGGAGACAGGGCCGGAGACAAGTCTCCTCGTGTGGCATGACAAAAGAAGACAAGTCTGGGAGGTCAAGCTTCAAGCACCTTCCCCTTCCAGCAAGGTCCTACCTCTCAACAATGCACAGTATCCATAGGTCTGTGAGGCTTTGCGGGGGGATACTCCAGACCAAAACCATGACAATCAGCTTCTGGTCTCCAAAACACTCATGTCTACTTCTTTGAGAAAATGTATGAAGTCCTTCTATAAGAGTAGCCAGAGTCCTAATTCAGAATTGTCAAAAAACCAAATCCAAAGTCTCCTCTGAGAGGCAAGGCAAACTTCTAGCTTCAAGTTCCTATGGAAACCAAAGAGTTAAGCACTTTTGACATGATACAGTATAAATGTTCCTGTTCCAAAAGGGTGGGATAGGAGAACAAAAGGCAAACCTACCAACGCAAATACTAAACCCACAACAGCAAGGGTTAAATTCTGTTGCTAGAGGTCCAGAAGTGGGGGTGAAGTGTGACTAAATATGAACTCCAAAGGACTTGGGTGGCCATACTCCTACAGCATCACTGCTGGCTGCAGCCTCTGTCATCTGCATTGGGCTGTCACTGCCCGTGGTCTGTAGCCCTCCTCAGGAAATGATCCAAGCTCCTGGCTTCTCCAAAAGTTCCAGGCTCTCTACTGCACCTTAGACTTCTTTTCCACAAGTTCACACTGCCCTCCTGGGGGTACACCGCCTAGTCTCCAAGGCTTTCCTCTGAAATCTGGGTGGAAGCCTGTACCAGACAACTATTGCACCTTGCAATCCAGGAACACACAGATGTCACCAAGATCCTACACTGCCTTGAACGGTAGCCTGACACCTCTGCTGAGGCCAGAGCCAGGGCAGAGCAGAAGCTGGACACAGAGCTCCTCATGGTAGCATGGCAGGAGACAGGCTTGGAAAAGAGAAAACCAGCATATACCACTCTAGGTCAAGCCCCAGACATCTGCTTTTTGTAGCAAGGTCCCACCTCTCTACAGTACAATGTCCACAAGTACATGAGCCTTTTGCATGACACTCCAGAGCCCAACCACAGCAATAGGTATGCGCCGACACACTTGACCTTGAAGCTTTCTTCAGCTTGGCTGTGTGGATTATTCACGTTGGTCCAGCCACTATGAGAAACCAGGGAAAGCAAGAGTAAACACGAGTGTCTTAGTTACTTTCTCATTGCTGTGACTCAATAACTGACATCCACAACTCAGGAAGGAAAGATTTATTGTAGCTTACAGTTTCAGAAGGTCACAATCTAATCACAGGTGGGCAGCTGGAAAATGATAGAAGCATATGACAGGCTGGAGCAGGGGCAGGGCCAGGGCCAGAGCTACAGTGGCAGAGATCCTCACAACATGGTGGAATAGAGAGAGAACCCCAGAAGGAAGGGAGGTACCAGTACACACCCCTCTAAGTCAAGCCCCAGATGCCCTCCCCCTTCGAGCCAGGCCCCACCTTCCAACTCTACACAGTATTCCTAGGAATATGTGGTTTTGGGGGGACACTCCAGATCTAAACCACCACAATAAGCAAGGTAGTCTTCTACCTTCTTTTTCTTCCATTCTGCACGTTTCTGTGTGTGTGTGTGTGTGTGTGTGTGTGTGTGTGTGTGTGTGTGTAAATGTGTTTTTAACACTAACTTTTTAAAATCTAATCCATCCTCACTCTAAACCTCGAAATTATAGAATTAGGTAAGAAACAAATTTTAATAGGTTAAATTTCAATGTTTGAGTAGAAATTACTCACAGTTTGCATGCTTAATCATTTTCTAATGAACCATTTTGATATATGTCTATCAGTCAGCCAAATTTGGTACTAAAACCAAACCTCTAAATTCAAATTATTTACAACCTTAAACCAGGTCCTGCATATAAGAAGTCATGATGTATGTTTTACTAATTATTTTCTGGCTGTGAATAAATGGGTAAAAAGAAAGATATTTTGAATATTGCACGATGAATGATAAATTTAATTTGTATAGTGTATAGAATGTGTGTGCATTCTGAGTGCTTTCAAAAGTAAAAACGCTGTGTCTTTCAGTCATCAGCCTTACAAATTTGGTTTCAGTGTCTGTGGAGCCAGAAAGGAGGAAAAGTATCTATTTGCCTTAGGAAAAAGAGAACATAAGGAAAAATTCTGAGCTAGAGAGCAATGAAATGAATAAGTGAAATATTTGAGTGACAATTGAATCTTGACATTTCAGAAAAACTTTTATCTGAAAGAAAATTCAAAATATCACAACAATAGTTCAGAAGACATTACACTAGTATACAGTTAAGCATTATACATTTTAAATAGAAAAGTGACAGTAAATAATTGCAATATAAAAACACATAAAAAGAACAGAAGCCAGAAAATTGAAGCAATACTTTCTGTGAGTGTGTTATGCGAAGAAATTTCATCAAGATTCTAGCTTAAGGTAACTCATAAATGAAAGATATTACCAAGTCAAAAACTAGTTTGGCAGTACTTTCAAAATTATTTTGTATTTAATTTTTAATTTTATATTTCCTCCTCCACTGTAACTATTTTTGTTTTTGTATGGTAGAAATTGGGAGAAGAAAAAATTGTATTTTTTCATAGCACATATTTATACAAAGGCTGTATTTACATGAGACTTTTTCATAAATTATTCAGAGGATAAGAAGTTTTATGTCATTACCCAAGACTTACACCCTTGAGCTGTGATAGTAGAATTTTTTAAGAAAATTAAAAAAAAAAACATTTTCTATCTATATTTCAGATCAATACAGCACTGGGGAAATTACTGCTTCTCTGTTTCCTCAGGGTTCTTCTCACCTGTTGGATCAGTAGAGCTATCTTTCTAAATTCTTATCAATGTACGATGTGGTCATAATAAAAATTCCCAGGTGCTGATTTGTACCAACAAAACGGTCAAGGAAGCAGGGACACAAAGAGATAATATTGATGGCAAGATTTAGCACTGAAGAACCAGTGTAACCAAGGAACTCACAACTTATATTCAGATGCAGGATGTATGAGTGGGTGATGAAGGATGTTGATCATGCCAAAATGAATAAAATTGTCCTGAATAACATCATTCATATCTGTACATGAGAAAACCCCTGTGTCTGAAAAATCAGGAGCTTCAAATCTGGTCTAAGTTTCCTTCTCCCTGATAGGATACTTTATGTGGAGGTAGAATGCAATCACACATAGACACCTCCCTCCCAAGGATAAGCTCCTTACCTTCCAAATATGACATGTTTGTATTGATGCTACAAGAAATATGGGCCTTATCACCAAAGCTGTATTTTATCATAATAATAAATATTCTATTCTTCTATTGATGTGAGTGATTGTTTAATTGTAATGAAATATTTAGGAGGCTATTGGTGAGCAAAATCATTTATATTTATTTAATCTACACATACCTAGACTCTAATGCTGCTCTATTATGATAAGCAATTTCGTAAATTGTGGGGGAAAATGTTACCAATTTTGGAACTCAGAATGGGAGACAGAAAAATTAGAAAGGAGAGCAGGAAGAAACTTGTAGATATCATGGATGATGTTTTTAAAGCATAGAATTTCATGGTAGTTTTATAGATGTATGTTTATTTCCAAGCAAGTCATATAAAATAGATACAATTTTCTATATGCAAGCCATACGTCAATTGTTTTTTTTTCTTTTAAAAGATAACATTGATAAGAAATTCAGACATATTTACATGCCTGTGGCTTAAAAGAAAACTCAAAGCTCCATTTGTCAATGACGCATCATGTCCTCTTGCCCACTTCTCCCTTCTCCTTCCTGTCGTTGTCCTATCCTCCTCAGTGTGTCTTCTACACTTTTAGCCAGGTACAGACATGTGTGAGGAAGAGAGGTCGATCCAGAGAGAGAGAGACAGAGAGAGAGCAAGAATCAGAGATGGGGAGAGAAACGATATTTATGGATATAGTGAAGAATGGAAGAGGAAGCAAGTTTCTCCCTTTTGTTTTCCATGTGGCCACATAAAAATTGGGAGATTCTGCAACTCAAAGCACACACCCCTTTATTGGGGATAAGAAGTTGGAGTCTTTAAAGTTCAGTGGAAGAAGGAAAAAACACAGGCTTCCAGGAGAGAGGGAATAGGGCTGCATTCTAAACTTTCTACTCTTCAATTTTTGCCTTGGACATGTGTCTCCTTATTGAGGAGAATTAAACTGTCACTGCTCAGACAACACAGGCTGCCATAAGTTATTTTAAGTTTTGATAGAAGCAGGAATCCAACTTATGTAGCTGTAGTCTGTATGTTAGTGTGATGTCTGAGAACCTAGAAAAATGTTCCTATAGGATTCAGATTAAATTCTTCCTCAACAGAGAGCTTTGCTGATCCCTAGACTGTATTAGGGACTAAAGTCTCTTACTTTTGTTTCCTAAAATACCATGCATACATCCTATTAGTCATCAAAATCTGTCACTATTTCATTAAATAATGAATGACAGAGAAAAATCTTGATACACAGTAGATGCTCAACTGTTAATGATATAACATAATGACATAACTGAATCCTTAATCCCAAATTCAAGTGTTAGATCTACAGCAAGCTCCCCTATTGTAGGGGATGTGTTTTAATATCCCAAATCAATGCCTTGACTTATAAAGAGTACTGAGCCTTAAATGAAGTACACATACATACACATACATGTATGTGTGAATATGTGTGTAAATATTCTGCATATGTATCCTAATGACAAAGCTAATTTATAAGGTAAACTTAATAAGGGATAAATAGCAATAAATATAAAAATAAAATAATTTTAACAACATCCTGTAATAAAAATTTTTGAAGCTTTAAGGTTGTGTGTTGCTGGGGTTTTCCACTCAGTACCTTTGGCCAAGGTTGGCTGTGAGTAGCTAAACACAAAGGGAGTGAAACCAGACACGGGGGGGTTGGGGGGGGAGACGGCAGGAAAATTTGGAACAAGAAGCACAGCTATTGAGTACTATCCTTCCTCTCAAGAGCTGTCACAATATCATTTTTCTAAAATTTTCTCATAAAAATAATGCTGTCTCTACTTTCTCAATTCTCTTTCTGATTTCTCTTGTTCCTATTGATATGAAAAAATAATTTCATGTCAGATTTATTTCTTATAAAATTGAGATATTTATTAATATTTGATTAATTTTAGACCTTCATAGTCATTTGGAAGTTAGAATTAACTATTTTACCTTTGCAGATGAATTTTATATTATTTATCTCACTTTGTGGCATCCTTTTTGTTTCTTTCTTTTTTTTGAGATAGGCTCTTACTCTGTAGTCCTCAATGGTCCTAAGCTCATTACGTAGCCCAGACTGACCTCAGACCCATGGCAATCCTCCTTCTTTAGTCTCCAGAGTGCTGGGATCATAAGCCTGTGCCTCCTTGCCGGGCTGGTTCATGTGGTGCCAGGGAGTCAAACCCAGGGCCATTCATATTTAGGCAAGTGCTATAACAACTGAGACACACCCCTGCCTCAGCTTCACGTCTTATCAAACATCCTTGATAATACTGAAATTGTACAATAGTTGCTTTACAGCATGTCATATTTCAGATAATCAAAGTTTCCCTTCATTCAATTATAAAGGTAACTCGTTACAATACCTGAAATCCTTGTGTTCACAATTACCAAGTCATCTGCTTTAGTACTTGGAATCACTTCTGGTCTGCCAGGACCATGTCTTTTAAATTTGAAGTGAGATTTAATGAACTTGTAAATAAAACAATGAGTCCAAAGCCTCAAATATTAAAACTGTGTGCTTCTGGGTGTACATCAGTGTAGATGAACATATACACACACGTGTGAATGAAAGTAAGCATAGAAACAATACAATTTCTTTCCAAGCAAAACATAGGTAGAAATATTTTCAAAATAACTGAATACACAAATTTATTCATCAGCTAGAATGTAGTTTATTCAGTAAGTCGTTTGTACAACTATTCTTCAAATACAAGTGGATTGCCTGTTCTTTTTCTTTGCTATGACACATCCTGTAATATATAGGCCATTTTCTATGCTACTGAGAAGCTCACGGTTTTGTACATAATCAAATATATAAGCAAATAAGTATAATATAGTGAGAAAGTGTTAGAAAATAATTAAAGCTGAGTCATTTTTGTATGGATATTGGCAAGGACTAGTATCATAACAGTTCAAATTATAGACATTGGACATTAGTGAATCAGAGCAGCAGCACCATGTAATTGTTTGCTGCAAGCAAAAGTTGGTTGAGTTTTCACAGTTCCTGAGTTGAAAAGCTGCCTCTGGTTGAAACCTTCAGCTTCTACTTAGGTATAAGAATGAATTGCAAATGTGGATGAATAGGAATGCACTGTTATATAACACTGAGAATAAGCTATGCCAAAGGGGGAAAAAGGATGAATGATGCTAGATATGCAAAGTTAGTTTCAAAATATGTCTGTTTAAATTGTATCTTTGTTATATGTATTTTCTTTTGCAGGTATATATGTTTGTGTGGTGTGTGGGTGTATGGGTGTGGGTGTGTACCTATTAGTGATTTGAAAAACAGAAGCTGTCATAAGGCATCTTAAAACATGAAGGTGATATTTAAACCTGGGCATATGTACTATTTTCTATTCTTCCTTCAGTAGTCATTGCATAAAATATGTCTTGCTGTCCCAAACTATTATAAGATAAATCAGTGCATCTAAGTGGTCCTGAGTGATGATGGGTCACTTCTAAAAAGGAGTAGTGTATTTTTAAGCATGACTTCAAAAGATATTCAACACGAGTTCATAACAACAAAACCTCACAGCTATATTTTGAAGAACAAAAATAATTCAAATAGTTGCAATAAGCCCTATATCAAATCATTGTTCCACAGTTTAAAATAATGTATGAAAATAGTGAAAATAATTAAAAGCCCCAAGCCCCAAAACCATGTAAGTTGGAGAAACTACAGTTTTGAGGTTTTTTACAATATCAACATTATTTGTTTTGATAATTAATATTCATCCACACAGGGAGAGCAGACCTGAGCTGCACTGTAGCATGCATTTGTAGTAAGAAAATAGTCAAGATTCTGATTTTTAAAATAGTTCATTTATTATTCTGCTTAGCATGTAATTAGGACCTGACATCATATAAAAAGACTAAGGAATCTCAGAGAAAGCTGTCAAGTACCAGACAATGAAAATGCAAGGTACTAGAAAATTTTTGAGGGATTTTTTAAGCAATAACTATGTCAGATTTTGGTAGGGAGCTATTACTGGCACAAAGATAAGTATGAGAAGCAATATTAATATGATAAAACAGAAATTGAAAAGGAAAGTGTTGGAAGATAACACTAATCTTAAAAGGAAAACAAAGAGGCCAAAGGCAGCACGGAGTTAACTACTCAGTCAGGGATCCCTGCCTGAGGCAACTGCAGAGATACTGTGTGTTTATCAAGGACTAAAGCCCCCAGGGGGTCTCTGGATGCTCTGGAGCTATGGCAGAGAAAGGGAGAGTTAATGCAGCTACTTGAGTTCCTTTCTGAATACTCAGGGTACATGCAGCTGGTCAGAAGAGAATTTAAGGCAAGAGAGCAACCAACATGCATTATCACTGCATTATTAAACTGGACTCTAAACATTTGCAAGCTGCGAAGTCCTGCAACTCTTCTCTGCCAATCACATCCTCCACCCACCCTTCCTGAAGTCAAGGCTAGGTTTATAATTTGCTGAGATAGTTAAACTTCTGAAGATAAAAATTGTAGCTATCAGCTCTTTTTTATCTCGGAGAGAAGTGTTCAACTAAAAAAAAAAAAAGATTTCATTTTAAGAACATGAAAAAAGTAAAATTATGAAAGTGTCAAACAGCTACACAGCTAGAATGTTCTAGAGAATCAGAAATGTATTTTCTTGTTTCAGAATAAATGTATTTAACAGTTCGATGAGAAATGTCTGCAAAATATTAGTCTCTGGACCTGTGGCTGTCTTCTAGTCTTTCCTACCCTACCTTATTCTCTGAATACATAAAATTTATTCATTCATTTATTCAGTGACAGGAAAGGAAGCAATGTAGCTCACCATATTTATTCCCTCCTATCCTTTGCGCAGAACCACATTGGGTGAACGTGAGACTCCATCAAAAACCTCATAAACATCTATGCATTTGCAAAATTCAAATACTGTTACTGGTTCAATACAAATCGTCTTCCCAAAGTCTCATGTAACCAGAGACAGGGCTTTTGGAAAAAAAAAACGAGATCATGGAAGGCTCTAATTTCATCAGCAGATTAATCAGTCATATCAGTAGATTTTTTGGCAGTACTGGGAGAAAACGGAAATAGAAAGCGGACCCTCATTCTTCTTTGGCTCTGTTCCTCTGTACTACCCAGCTGCTATGAGATGAAGAGCATTTTTCCACTAATCTCTGATTCTCATAAGGTATAAACCTATCCTGAGGAGTTATAACTTTAACATTTTAGTAATATATATATGTAATACATAATGTTTACAATAAATTTGATTCTTTTGTGCATATATATATATATATATATATATATATATATATATATATATATTACTTTAATATTATGATCTCTCAACCTCCCCATTTTTGGCCTTCCCTTACCCTCTTCGTGCCCCTTAACCTGTCAATCTTTTTAGTCTAATTCATACATAATATTCACTATAGTATACCATGTATTATACAACTTTCCAACTGTCTCAGGGATCCATTAAGATCATAAGTATTGACATCAATTCAAGTGATAGTATTTACATAGATAACTTTTTTTGGTTCTATCTGCTACAGCTTAATTTTAATATAAGTAAAACCTTACCACATACATTTATATGATACTATTTGAGTATATATATATATATATATATATATATATATATATATATATATAAAATTTTATTTTTGATACTACATCTTATTTTGTAGTTCAGGCTGGTCATGGAATCACTATGTAGCCCAAGGCAGTCCTGAACTCACAGAAATCTTCCTGCCTTAATCTCTTGAGTGCTGAGATGACAGGCAGGAACTACTATATTCAGTTTATGAGATGTTGGGGAATCGAACCCAGGGCCTTGTGCTTGCTAGGCAAACTCTTCAACTGTTGTGCTATTCTTGCAGCCATGCATATATATTTTGAATATTTATTAAATTAATGATAATTGGAATATTTGTTTTGAGAGTTTTTTATGTCAACACACCAACTAAAAACACACCAACCAAAAACTATGGGAAAAGATTGAGAAAATTGGTTTTTAATAGTTAATTTAAACTTGAGATGGAAATAAAAGCTTCCTCTGCTTCTGCTTCCTAATAATTACCACTAATGTGATTATATTCTTAGTAAAATGCTTATCTAAATTAGCTCATTACCCAATATAGTTATGGCTACTTATGAACCTTAAAGGATAAAAAAATCAATTTCATCATATTTTCATAATGATCTCAGGAAACATATCTAGTACATTCATTACTATCTGTGTACATAGCTCTCTACAGCAGAGCATGTGTGTCAAACCAATTAGCATGCAGATCCTACATTACATTACCTAGTGATATAAAATCTTGTCTGAATTAAGCAATACAAGGGAAATTTTTATTTATACAATTAATAATATCAGATTTTACTCAAGTTTGAACTCCCAGGCAATAATAATCTATTTTTAAATTGATGCTATTTAAAATGTGATACAGTTAATTCTAACTTTCTCAAGATTAAGCAATATAAGAATTTAGAAAATACGCTAGGGGACTAGGCATATTAAATATGCAAAATTTGGAAACTATAGTTTTATAAAGCTAATGACAAATGTAGTGATATAGTCCTATAAGGAAAATAATAATTTGATTACTATTCTGTCATAGCGAGAAAACTGCTTAATGAGTCATTTTCAGTCTTATTTAATATTGATCATTATGTTAATAAAATAACTAGAATAGAATTTCATGCCTTTTTAAATCTTTAATGTAAAAACACACTTCCTGTTTATCAAATATCATTGATTTCTTTCTAGACTGTGTGCTTTTTGATTTTCACACTCCTTCCATTCAATGCATTTATTTCCCAGCATCTGTATTTCAGCAGTTTACTTCGGCTTGTTTTTTTCTCAGTTCCATCTGTCCTAAAAACAGAACTATTTTTTGTATGAATTAAAAAAAAAAAACCCTATGTTTCATTGTGTTGTTTCCCTCATATTGTAGTTTATCTTTAGAGTATCTGCGAGAGTTGATTTTCTTTGTGTGTAACATGCTGCAAGGAGTGTTTTTTACAGGGGTAAGATGGGGATAGCCCAATCCATCCTTCCGGACTTGGAGTCCTATGGTGCACCTAGACAAATGCACTGCTGTATTAGTTTCCTGATTATCTACAATGTCGCTCTCACAGTGCCAAACTTGCATTTCAATGGCTTTGCAACGGTTCGAATATCCTCATTAAAGCTCTTGTTGAAATTTAATTGCCAATGTTCACAGTATTGGGAAGGAGGGTGTTTAAGAGATGATCGGGTCATAGGACTCTGCCCTTTGGAATGAGTTAATGCAGTTATTGTGGTAGAGGATCAGCCGTTTTCAATGCAAGTGAGAGAGGCTTGTTAGAAGTCCAGACCTTCGCGATGCCCTCACTGTGCCTCACGCTCTCTTCCTTGGCCTCTGTTACGCTGTGACTTAGCAGAAACAACCTCATCAAGCCTGACCCTCTAGTCTTGGATTTCTCAGGCTCAAGAATTGTGATGATGGCATTTCCTTATTTTAAAGATTAACCAGCCTGTGGTATTCTGTTCTAAAATGACCCAATGGTCTTCTTTCTGGCAGCAGAGAAATGATCGAAAGCAAGCTGGGTTTCATTAATTCATTCAGTTTGTAATCACCAGTCCTGGCATTTAAATTATAATTCTGAAAAAATTGCTTCTTTCATGAAATTTACATTATAATGCTAAATCGACATAACTGAGCTATAATGAAATAAATTTTAATTACTTGATGGAACAGTAATTGCAATGAAAAAAGTAAGCTAGATGATTTGTATTGGCAAGTTTTATACAGAAGAATCGTAGACAGCCTCTCTTATTTATTTTTGCAATGGTCTAATTACATGAAAAATAAAAACACCATGCACCATTTTTTAATCTTTGCATTTCTGAATTTCATTAGTAAGAAAACCTAGGTCTCATAATCAATTGCACTGTCGCGAGCACTCTGTCAGAGGAGACAGACAGGACAGAGGCAGATGAATTTACCTTGGAAATGTTCTTTATTCACACAACAATCAATCAATCCAATTCACAAATCAAACCATAATAAATTGATCAATTAATTAATTCAGCAGGAAAGCAAGTGTTGTTCTGCCTCTTAAAACTATTCTCGTCCTGGGTCCCTTATGCTCACCATGCGACGTACTCTTGACTACCGGCGAAACAACCGACCCGCGTATGAACTTGTCCAGGGCTCGCCAGTCCGAGGCTGGATCAGGACCCGCCGATAGCTGCCTGGCTGGACAGTCACTCCTTCTCCAGGGGGCCTCGCTCTCCGAATGCGAGGAGGCTGGGGACGAGGAGCAAGACGCCTATCCTGCGTTCAGAGTCTGTGACTCCTACCTCGACTCTGAGCTTAGGACCAGGACAGTGTATATGCTATTCTTATGCCCGCAAGCTAATGATTGAATCGTGGTCCACAAGCAGGTGGACAGGGGTTCTGGTTATCGATCGTGGGGTTCTGGTTATTGATCATACCAGGGCTTTGTCCGCAGGCTACAGATAGCGATTTCATCACACGGGGTCCACACGCAGGTGGCTCACAACTTATCAGTATCAATACAGAGCTTTAGGCAGTTTCCAGCAATTTACTTTATTGCACTTAATATGGGTTTGCTTTCTCTTTGTAGTCCTCATGCCATTCATACCAATGCCTTCAAGTCTACTCTCCACATTCTACCTGTGCTCTGGCCATGCCCAATCTTCAATTTATTTAATATCTTTTGTAAAATTTTGCATAATCTAAATTACATTGCTCAATTTGCAGTATTCACCGGAGGCCGGAGATAACAGGCACCCCACCCTTCTGTTTCTCTTTCCTTCCGGAACTCTCCATCCTTCCCTAAGTGTGCTTAGCTCCACATCCTGGTGTTTCCAAACGCACCTGGATGTTCATGTCTCTTCCCTCTCAAGTCTTCTGCCCTTGCTTCCTTTCTTCATCCAAGAAAGCATCACTTTCATACTCGGCAGTGCCACTTCTGTCTCACCACCATGTTTTTGAGGTTTCAGTGACCATATTTGAAATAAGAGTCTTGCCACATTCTCTGTCTGCATTGCTGTATTTTTCTCTGTACAACTTACAGCTACCTGATATTGTGTATCTATTATTGCCACTTTCATTCCACACATTTTGCCAGCCCAGTAACCTAGTTTCTCTTATTCATTACTGCTTTCTTCCTTACAACCCGGCATATAGTGGATCACAATAAATATCTATTAAATAAATAAATAGGTGGAGATAAAATGAATATTCAAGTCACTGGCATTACTTCTTCTATTATTGCTGGAGTCCTGAGTTAACTCTACTTCAGATATGTCTTCAATCAGTTCCTTAAACTAAGAAGATTCCATTATTACCATTTGCAATGGTTTATAGGAATTGTTTCCAAGTGGCAATTCAAAACTAGTACACTTAAATTTGCTTTTTAAATTAAGAGAATAATTTTTATGGATATTCTTAAGCCACTTATTGCGGTTTGACTAAATAAATAACTTTCCTGTGTTCTTTTGATTAAAAACAAATAAAAAGTCATCTGTTCTCATTAGATAAAATTTGAACAGACTTTTTTATAATTTGTCATTTTTGTATGTTTTTCATAATATGCAAATATTTTCTTTGAAAATTATAAGTAGATGGGAAAATGCACTCTTTATAAATTGTTTTTCTTAGAATAAAGCATGCAAATATTTTCACTCAAAACAGACTTTGATGAAAATTATTTTGCATGTTTTATTTTGAAATATAACTAAGCAGTAAAGTACAAAATGGTAACAATATTTATTCAATAATACTTAACTTTAAATATTAAAAAACAGCAAACCAATTTGGAACTGCTTAACTCACAATGATCTATTTAATTTCATTCTAATGTACTGAAAATATACATAATAGACTATGGGTAGATGTCATTTTCTTTGCTTGCTTAGTTTTCTTTTCAAATCTTTCTATTGAAAAGAAATATCCACTTCTACTAAAATATCAACCACTAACAATCATGAATGCTACAAATATATATTATTGCAAGCTTTGGTAACAGAAACCTTTATTTTTAGTCAGTGTAAGTCAAACTTGCATTATTTCAGAAATGTAATTCCCTTGACACTTAAGCATGTCAAAACAGTGAAATGTATGTCATGTCTTTCATGTAGCAAAGGTTCCTACAGTAACAACACAGAACTATTGTGACATTTTTCTAATTATCGATCATTTTATGTCTATGTAGTTGAAGGTCATTTGTTAAAACTATGAATACTCTGTTCCTGCTTGTTACCATAAACAAAATTTGCTACTAGAAAATGGTATGTAATGTCGTGTTTAAAATATATTCTCCTAATCTCTACTTGATTATTACTAGCTTTATTGTCATTATTACTAGCTTTATTGTCATTTGTGTGTTTGTTGTGTTGTGTGTGTGTGTGTGTGTGTGTGTGTGTATGTGTTTATGCACAAAGAAGAAGCTATGGAAACACAGAACTTCATTATATGTTCAAACTTGCTCTCCCAGGGAAGACACATCAGAATTATGTGACAAAGAATTTGGAACAAATATAGAAATGAACAGCTCATAATATGCGATTTTTAAAGTAATAATCTACTATGTTATTTCATAATGAATTTAAATAGATGGGTAAGGTTTGTAGGAGAAATAGCAGAGTTTAATGTTAAGAATGAAGAAGTCAGTTAGACTGGCTGGAGAGTATTTGTGGGGCCAATAGACAGTGCAGTTTCATACTTACAGTGGCCAACATAATACAGCTCATCTGTGTGATTTTATAAAATTTGAAATACCTTGTTCTTAGACAAAAAAAAAAAAAAAAAAAACCTACATGGACTGGCTTAGAGAAAGATTTTGAAATGTGTGTCTAGGTAGCTCAAATAAGGATTTATCTGTTTTAGCTTCCTAAAATACATAAGCAATACTGTTCTAGGATTCTCAAGGAAATTTTTGAGATACTTTAAAAGGTGGCTTTCTTTCCTGTTCATGTCCATATTTTTTTTTTTTTTTTTGCTTTTTTTTAGGCCTCTTCAGTGTGATGAGAATTTCTTTCTTACTCAGATGTCTTCTCCCAATATCTCTCTCTTTGGCTGGGTTTGGATGTCTTGCTCATCTGTAAAGCATATGTCTAGGAGAAAAGGTGTTCTGATTTCTTGAAGGCCAAACAAACTGTAAATAACAGAGCAATCCACAGCCTAGAAGGAATACTTAATGAAAAGGCAGAGTCCTGTGGCTAAGGGAAGGGGAATATGAACATGGGAGATCACAAACAAGCTCACCAATTTAATTGGAGGGGTGCTGATGCTGGTTAGGGCCTTGTGGAAGTACACAGTGATGCATCAAATGACCTCGGCCTACACGTGCAGTGACCAAGCTCTAAACGCATAATCTGAGCAAATCATCTGATGTCCTTTGTCTGAGTCTTTACATTGGAAATGACAGTAATAATGGGATGTCCAATGAAGTTTTTTCCTAAAAAATTTTAACATAGAAAATAATGTAAACTGCTTTGCGAGTTGATTG
Source organism: Ctenodactylus gundi (assembly GCA_004027205.1). NCBI lineage: Eukaryota > Metazoa > Chordata > Mammalia > Rodentia > Ctenodactylidae > Ctenodactylus > Ctenodactylus gundi. The sequence continues at coordinate 204,541 of PVKB01000707.1, forward strand.
GCGAAAACTAAATGTGTCATAAGCATTCACCATACTAGTTACTGTTATTATTATAAAAGCATTGATTATTCATTTATTTATTATTTATGAGTATTGAAGATGGAATTGAGTGCACTCACAGTAACCTACATCTCCAGCTTCTTTTTATGTATTTAATTAAAATTATACTTCTATTAGATTATATTTTTTATACTTTTTCTTACAACAAAATATAAAAGTAAAAGAGATAGTAGAATATATAACCAGATAAAGAGTCATAATACTTTTGCAATTAGAAAAATAATGACCATAATACCCATCCAGAATATTATTATCAGTACTAAATCAGTATTAACATTTGTATTTCATGTGTTTATATCCATTTTAAAGGTGATTTTAAAGTTTGTCAAAACTTATTTAGTTGACACTAGTCAGCCGATCGAGTCCTTTGAAAGCAATGTTCCTATGCATACATCTTCTTAGTTCTAGTGTCAGTGACAGTGTTTGGCACAGAGTGAACCATAGTTAGATACCTTAGAAAATAGGATTGAGGAAAAGGTGGAGAGAGAGAGGAAGAGTGTTACACGAAAAAATTAAGTAGTGAAAGATGTGAGCATGGAAATGAGGTGCCCAGGGGAACAGACTCAGGTTCTGGATGTCTCTGGGCTCAACTCATGGAAGATGTGTTTTCTTTATGTACACAGAATGTTTGAGATCAATGGATGGCCAATTACAGTTGCTTTCAAACAGTTACTTCACAGCATGAAATAACAATAATAAATAGCAACAGAAACACAAAAGTAAAGAAAAATGTATTGGCTTCCCAACAGTGGAATGAATAACTCTTTGCCCAAAACACCTGGAGATAAAAGGGATCACTTGTAAAAATTTTTATAAAAAAGATTAGCATTGATTTTCCAAACACCATGCCTTTAATATACTTCAGAATTGGGAATATATATATATGATATGTATAACATATATGTACATATATATATATATATATATATATATATATATATATATATATATATGATATGTATACCATACATATACGTATACATATGATTGGTTCATTGGAAAACTCTTAGTTTGATGATGATTAAGATTATCTTCAACACTGAGGTTATATGACTCTGCTAGTTTATCATATTTGAAAAGTATTCATTACATTAAATATTGAGCTACTAAACCTTAAAAAAACTACATTGTTACAAAGAGCACAAGTGTTGGTTTTCTGTTATTTATACCTTCTTTCTCCAATATTTGCTATGTTACCAAAGCTTAGGAAAGAACATTTTAAACATATTTATGGATATTGACATTGCATATTTGGTATGAATAAATTTGTAATAATTTTTATTTAATTAAAATCCTTTTTACACAAAAAGTATGTAAATGCAACAGTTTAAAACAAACCAGAATTCTTTTTTCAAGAATAAATTATTCCTATTAGACTTCTTTTGGAATACTAGGAAGCATTTGCCACAAAATAAAATGCAAAATTTACAACAATATTTTCTTTTATAACAAATCAAGGATACCCGATGCAAGGATTCTGTACCTTGTCTCTGGATCGGAGGAACAAAGAGTACATTTTGCATTTGCTCTACATGAGGCAATGAATAAAAGATCATAGATAAAAGAAAACCAGTAAATCATCATTTGCATTGTATTGATGTTTACTGAGGTATAAAATCCCCTAGAATTTAGATGTGCCATCACATTGTTATGAGAAAGGTGCTTTCCTGGAATAACATAGGATTCAAAACACACATTCGTGTGTCAGAATTGATCTGAAACAAGTGCTATGATAAATTCCTTAAAAATAAAGCCCTCTATATTTTTATAAGAACAGAGATGCAGACTTTCCATTTTGTATTTTTAATTTGATTGGTTTGAAAATGCAATGCAAACAAGCACTGATTTTGAAGAATGTTTTTACATAATAAGGATAGAAAACAAAATATGTAACTCTCTTGATTTATTAAGAAATCACATTCGTGAAGTTGATTCCTTTTTATTTAAACAAAATTAAGCTTGAAGAAATAAATGGTTTTTTGAATATTGTTAGATGATGCATTAAAACTTTGATATAACATAATAAATTAAACTAGAATTAAATAACACAAGTTATTTGAAGTGTACATACTAGCATATTATCATTTTATAAGGTTAGTATATTTTCTCCCAAACAAATGTAAAATAATTTTTTAAATATCTTATAATGAATGAGTAATGTGCTATGTTGGGCACTGAAATTATAAGGCAAAATATATATTAGGGAAAATAGTTAAGATCAAGTTGTGGATGAAGCCTGAAAATTTTAAAGGTAAAACTTGCAGTCAATTTACTCATTTGAATTTTAAGATGTTTCCAAATGTAAGAGTAATTTATACAATATGAGAAGCAGCTGAATGAAGGGATATATCATTAATGTAAACAAAGGAACTAATAAGTATCAAAAAATAAGAAGGAATTTTCACAGAATCATAGAATTCTAGTTTGGAAAAATTTTAAAATATGTTGCTTTTTGTTTATTAGCATGTTAATAGTACAATCTTTTAAATATCACATATCTTAAGAGCATAACCTGTTGGGGTCTTCAGAGCGGGACAGCCTCAGCATCGCTGGCCTTGGCCAGGTTCCTTCCTTCCCACGAAGAAATGTTACTGCTTCTAAGTTAAGCCAGGTGTTGTTTTGCTTAAGCTCCTGGAACTGCTCCTTATTGCATCGTTCCTCCTCTACTCCTTCCCTCCTCCTGGGCGACCCCACACTGGACAAGGCCTTGCTGATTGGCCCAAGATAACTACCTCAGTCCATTTAAGCCCCTGTACTCCCTAAATAAACTGGAGATGGGGATCACTGATTCAACTCCCCAGAGTATGTTACTCTGTCGTCCGATCCCTCCTGGGCTGTTCCGGGGGTCCCCGCGGGACGGAGACCCCTACAATATCCGAATATAGTTTTCTAAATATACACAACTAATTAATTATCAGTAGGATCTAAAAAGAGAATAACACAGCTACTTGATAATGCTTCTCCTATGCTCTGAGTCAATAATTGTAACCAAATATTGAAATATTTTAATTCTGCAATTTTAGATGATTCCAGGTTTTTTATTTTATATTTACGATATAATACATTTGTCTCTATTTAATGTGATATTATAATGTGTTTTATGATTTTACCATGATTTATATATTATTTTTTAAAGCACATTTTAGCTTTGTATATTCTAACTACTCTGCTATAGCATATATACATTTTGTTGAGTACCTTTGTATGGGCAGCGGTGCTCATGTATCTTTGGTTTGTCTATAGAACTTGGAGTGAAATTGTTGGCTCCAGGATAGATATATGTTTAATTTAATAGAGATGCTGGAGGTTTTCCTGAATGTTTGTGACCATTTATACTTTCACCAACATTGTGAAAATAATGAATGTCTCCACATTTTCATCAATGTTTGCTAATATAATATTTATTGACTTTTGGTAATATTTTGGTTGATTTGCCCTTAACCTGATAAACATTAATATTGAACTTTTTGTGTGTTTATTTTGATACATTCATAAGTATAGTTCCTGTGCACAATGTTTCATATTATATTTCTTATTGATTTTAGGAATACTTTGTGCAATCTATTTTTGCTTTCTATGTAGTGAGAGATTGAAGGCTATATATGTTCAGAGATTTGGAAAAACTACAGACATAAAATTGGAAGAGTAGAAATTTTAACACAGTTAAATTGCAATAAATGCCCTTTTTAATAAGCCTTTCAGAAACAAAATTAAAAGAAATAATTGATGTTACCAAAAATTTGGCCAAAGAACTTTACTAAGTATTTATAATACATCAGACATGAACACAATCACTTCACTGCCTTGAAGAATATTTTCCTTCAGATCAACCTGAATAAAAAATAAAACTAAATGAAGAAATTAAACTATCCATATTTTACTAAAATAATCTAAATTAATGCAAAGACCCAAAACTAATAAAAGATTAAAATATGCAAGTTGAAAAAGACAAGGAAACTTTTGAAAAATGAAAGGTTTGTTGAAAAGAGGATAGGGAGAAAAAATGTTTGTGTTCCCCAGTGATAGTAATTTGCAATTTCAGCTTCACAGATATTTGAGGAAGCAAAGTTGAGTGGTGATGAAGTAAATTACATAATAGAATTAAGTTAGGTTAATTGAGTATTATGACTTGGTCTGGAATGCTCTTCAAAAGCCTCATGTATTTGCATGTAGTGGCATACCAATGAAAGCACGTGCTGTTAAGAAATAGTACCTGATCAGAGGAGGCAGAACACACAGCTTGAATCAGAAAGGGAAGATTGCTGGCACAGGACCTGGCAGGGAAGCTCTGCCTTCCTTCCTCACTTGGCTTTCTGCTTGCCATGCTGTGAGCAGCTTTCCTTTCAACTACGGCTCTGCCGCGTACTTCCAACCATACATAAACTGTGACCTTATAAAACCGGGAGCTAAAATAAATCTTTCTGCCCTTCTATTGTGGTTGTTGGCTATTTTGTTCCAACAATGAGAAAATAAACAAGACATTGGGTCTGCATGTAAAAATTACATTAAAATACAATCCTGTCATCATGATCCTGTGGGATATTTCCAAGAGTAAGTAAAAAGTACTAATGTGACTAAGAACAAAGAAATTCTTAGAACGTATAAATTATGGTCGATAATCGTATGTATTGAGAAATACCTGGATTACATGAGCAGAATTAATGTAAATGGTTATCTTTATATTTAACATTACTGCATGGTCACTAAGAGTCAAACAAAGTGGATAACTATTTTGTGGTTTTTGCTATTGAATGCAACTAAATATTATAATGTGAGAATATTGTTTATTAATGAGCTTGTGAAACTAATTTTGTCTCTCAATATCCTGATTTGGTCAAAGAATATGGAGTTGGTATATTTAAATAAGATACTTCCGTTTGCAATATTTTCTTCAATACATGGAATGTTGCAACATTTTATAAATAACTGAAAATTTAATGAAAATAGTATCAGTTTAATTTCACTAGACAAATAAATTGATTGAAAATTATTAAGTGTAGACACTAAGACCAAGGATAACCAATATTGATTGGTAAATCAGTACCCAAAGATTTTTGTATTTCCTGTGTCTTTTGATTGCATCCAGAGTTCTCCCTAATGATTGGTCTATGACACTTCAATTTCTATGAATACTGTCTGAGATGTTCACATGACAGAAATGGCTAAAGGGACTTTGCTAAGAATATCTCCTAGCTATTAAAAAATAGCTGTTTAAGTAAAAAAAAAGAATGCAATGTGTAAGAAAAAATCTATTTAGTGATGAATTTGTGCAATTAGATATTATTTGCTATCTCTATTTCTAAAAGCAATCATATTTTAATACAGACACTTTTTCTGTTATCAACAGACACCATGTCCATCAACTTCCTCCACCTAGAAAATGCCTCTGCACATTTCAGAAAGAAGCTTTTCCAATCTGATGAAATTTTGTGATTGTTGGGTACATTAATCCTGTGTATTTTAAAATATATTTTCACGCATCCTGTTATGGTTTGATACAGTGAAGGGTGAGTAATGGAGCTTGTCTGTTTATGTTTGAGTGCATTTTTTAAAGCAAGCTTTATTTTTTCTTAATCTTACCAGGTTTTATTTTGTGTGTCTTTGTCATCTATCAGGAGATTCATAGTTAACGATTAAATCCTCTGAGCAATAAATGAATGAACAAACATAACAAATGAGAGAGAGCTGCGATGACCACAAATTTTTCTTATGATAGGAACATGAAGAAAATTGTTGAGCATTGAATACAAAAAGAAATGTTGATTTGGTAACATAGAGGTTTTTTTTTTTCTTTTACTTTCTATACTTAATACATTCTGTATATAAAAGTGGTCAAGGTTTTGTCCAATGTTTGCCCAATGGTTATGCAGCTACACTATCCTGATGAGGCTGAAAAATGAAATCACAGATGTGTGAGGCAAGGTGCAGAGCTGTGCTTTATGAAGAAAGGTACAGCTAAGAGTCAGAGACTCCCACTAATTGGAAGGGGACCCAGAGATCTGGGTGCTGTGTGGCTTTCCGTCTAAGGGCTCTTATGGATAAGCAGGGTAAGTAAGGGCAACATCCTGCTCCAATGAGCGTGTTTGTTCTGGCTGGTTGCTGTGGGTCTCCACCTGTAAGCAACCGCTGAAGTCCTCCACTCTTCGTAACTACCTAACACTTGTCCATCAACCATTTGGGGAGTGGTCAGCTACAGGCCGTGAGAAACTATTAGTAAGTTCTCCATTGACTTTGCTTCTTTTTAACCGCTCCATTTCTGGAGGACATGTGATCCGCTTACTGCTCAAATCCTACCACCTCCTGTCACAGTTTCTAGAGCTGACTGCTCCTGTGCACAAAAGGTTGCAATTTTCACTATAAGGGAAGAAATGAAAAGGTACAAACTGAGAGTTTACGTGCAGACGCTTTCAGTTCCTACTCCACTCCCTCTTAAGGAGAGCCAAAAAAATTATTTAGAATAAGGAGTCCTCCGTAGGAAGTTCCTTGAATTCTTTCTCCTTGCATGTAAATGCATGACTCAGAAAGGGAATATGAGTATCATCATATGGAGAATCATTGAAATATCCTTTTTGCTTCAGGTTGCGCTGTTTTGATATGTGGACACACACCTCTGGGAAATGCCACTTATCCGGAGCTTCTGGAGTTTAGTCATAGTGTTTGAAAAAGCAAAAGTGTATATAGAGTAGAGTAAGCAGAAGGGCCCAGTAGTGTTACGTTGAAGAACTAACATTAGCTAAAGGCGATAGTAACAACTGACCAGCAGCATGTTTGCTGTCCATAATATCTTCTTTCCTTCCTTTCTTTCAACTTTGGTGGTCAAATGTTGTGGGCTTTGCTTACAAAAAAAAAAAAAAAAAAAAAAAAAAAAAACTGGGGAAGGAGAGACTAACTTGCATGTCACTGTGTGTCTTCACTACCAAACCAACTGTCCCCTAAATGTCAGCATAAATAACTGACCTGGGATCTCTAGCCCAACCCATGACCTTGCCTGAAGATAAGCCCTAAAAGCCAATTGGAGAAAACAGACACCTGGCCAGGGACCTGCACTCACTGCCCTCACAGTGAGGGTCATTTTCTGTATCTTACAATAAATCCAACTTTATTTTACAAGAAGTCTCAAATGTATGGAAACCTCTCTAGCTCTGATCCATGTTTCAGTATTAGTTTGAGTAAGAACTCAGGACAGCAGCTTGAGATGTAAGAGAGTCTACCTAGGGCACAACTATCCATTTTCCATGTTGTCCTTTATTGCATGTTTGATGGTAGAATCTGTTCACAAAGTTCCAATCATTCAAAATCATAAAAAAGTTTTATCTGCAAGCTCATAGTAGAGTCCATCTTTATATGTATCTCACGATTGTTCATTCACTTTTTAACTGTTTCTGTGTTTTATCATCTGTTCCAAATCCTTGTGTACTTTATTGTCAACTGCTAATACTTCTGTTGAAATAAATGTTTTAAATTTATAAACCAAAAAATCTAATAATTTCATTTTACTCTTACAATATTTGAATAAGTCAGATTCTTCATCATTTACCACATACTTGCTGTAGACAGCGTACTATCCTACAATTATTACACATTTATTTTTAAGTACCTGTTATATGACAAATTATACAATATTGCTTTGGTTGAATTACATATTTCTTTGTAATCATTGTACCACTATCTATAGAATATTTATACAAGCTCTTTTGTCAGGGGTGAAGCATGAGGATTGCATGTTTGAGCCCAACCTGAGGAATTGAGTGCATTAGTGAGACCCTGTCTCAAAATCAAAAATAAAAATGCTCTTTGAATGTACCTCAGTATGAAGGCCCTGGACTCAATTCCTAGTAACACACACACACACACACACACACACACACACACACACTCACAAAAAATATAAAAGAGGATTGGAGTAATTTAAGATATTTTTGTATAAAATGAGACTAACTCCTGTTTCAGCATTTCATTTTCAGTATGCACTACTAATATTTCAAGCTGTTGATTCATTGGTTATGAAAGAACATTCTAGCTTACTATAGTTTGAATAATTAAAATGGGCAAATATATCTTAAAGAAATTTTGTGGAAATATTATTTTAACTTGGAAATACAATGTAATGTTTCCTTTATTTAAATCTAGGCAATGTAAACTAAAATCTATTCATGCATTAAATATTTTAGCTTCTAGTAAGGATGGTAGTCTGCTTGTCCTTGAGATAATGCGAGAACACCCACATATCAGTGGTCATATAGGATTAGCAAGTATGCACTTTAAAAGCCTGAAGGCAGCTTAGTGATTTTCTTATCAAACCCTGATTTTATTAGTGTGAAATTGAGTTTTCATAGAATTTAAGAGATATGAGTTAAGAAAAGATCTTTAATAGCAGCCTTCTAAATACTAATAATGAAATAGGCCAGCATTGCTCCCAGTGTTAGGTGTTTATGTGCAGCTAAAGTTTCTCAATAGTTTAAGACATTCGTGCGTTTGGCAGATATGTAAAAAATAAAATTGATTTATGTGTGAAAAGGTTTGTTTAGCTTTCCAATATTACTGTAGGAACACATCAGCAAAACTATTTCTATGTATTTGTGGTTTATTTTGATGAAACATAAGTTTTGTGATTTAAATAACGAGCACTATTTCTATGTTTTAGACTACACTACTCTTCATAGGTACTTGAGAATTTTTATTTCAAGCATCAGCAAGGTCAGGGGTCGAGATTCAATCCAAGCCACAGGAAAGCTCTTCACAACCAGCCAATTCTTTAATGCACTGATCCCTATTCTACGGAGCCAGTCGACCTCACGTTTCTCTGCCCTAAAGGTGGGAAAGGTTCTTTTTCAGTTGAACCTTTTTAATACAGTTTTCAGCTATGGGAGTGTACATCCAGTCACATAGTGGAGCGAACTGGTCAGGAAAATGCCAATTTAATCATGGGTTCATCTACTCGTCACCAGCCCAAATCAAGAGGCCACACTGTCAGCACAGAAGAAAAATAAAAGTTGCTTTTGTCTTAAAGAGTGGAGAAGATGGTTTACTCCGAAGGCATATATGAGTGACCAGGCCTGGGTACATGCATTCAGGATTTTCCAAATAACCTGTTCCAATGAGCAGCAGTTCCATACAGTATTTATAGTTTTAGAACAGGAGAAAATTGTAAATCAAACATGATTTGAAAGCATTGGTGGGCGCATCGGGCAGGAGGGTCATCCTGAAGATGGGAAATCCTGCTAGCTCTTGAGTTGGTGGGAAGCTAGGAGTTTTGCTTTTATGTCTTAAAAGGCTCATTTAGTTGATCGGTATATATCAAAGGTTTTATCACAGGATGTTAAGTTAGATGTAGAGAGGACAATAGACACAGCCATGAAAACAAGGAAAAAGGGCTAAGAGAACCTCTAACAGCCTGGTTATGCAAAATGTCTCAATCTCTCCGCAGGTTCTCTGAAATCCATTTAGTTAATCAACAGTCTCCTTATGAAGAAGGCTGTTTTCTTGACGTTATCAACACAAATAAATAAAATAGAAGAGAGGGTTTGTTTGTTCCCCTCTGTAACTTGCCTTTTTTGGCTTTTATGAGACGTGCCAGGAGGAAGGGACAATTACAGATTTAAGGTTACCCAATAAATTTTAGTCTATTGTTGGCTAGCATGTTTTCTGAATATTGACATTTGCACAGATTTTTCAGTCATTTCTGCCCTCCCTTGGTCCTTCATCCTACCTGTAATTGTCACTGATGCCTGGGAAAGTGTCCTTAAGCTGAAAGGAAACTGACTGTCTCTCTCCACTGCAGGCATCTGCATAGCTCTTCTTCTGGGATTACTTTGCCTTCCAAGAGAAGGAAGGAGAAAATATATAAAAAGTGCTTTTCTTTCTCCACTTCTAAAAAAGTGTAACCTTTAATTTCAAGTATTGTCCTGTTTGTATCATAGTGTTCATTTTTAGTTTGGCTTCCAGAAAAAAAAGTTTCTGGTCCATGATTTGACCTCATTGCTGGATTGGGTTAAGAATTTTGTTGACTATCAGTGTGCACCACCTTCGTGTTAAGCGCAGTTTCTGTGTCTTACACGTATTGTGCCAAGAAGGCTGCCTGTGATCCTGGTTCGCTCACCGCCTCTCCCATCACTGTCTGTTGAACAAGTAATTCGATTTCCCGGAAGAAAAACTTATGCTTGAATTCAGACCAGTAATTTTTGAAAAAAATGTTCCCTTCATTTTTCTTAATATATATATATATATATATATATATATATATATATATATATATATGTGTGTGTGTGTGTGTGTGTGTGTGTGTGTGTGTGTGTGTGTGTGTGTGTACAGCACACAATGATTACACTGCATTTAAGCTTAATGTTTCCCTTGTGTGCTTGAAAATCTGGCATATAAATTTCTGCAGATATATGACTTTTTTTCCCCTATTGTACAAGCCCCATTTTCCAACCTGGTGCCTTAAATCACTTCACTGTAGACAATAACCAAGTTGTCATCGGCGTGTCCTTCATTGGCTCTCTCACCTTTACTGTGCCTTTCACATTGTGATATTCCTACTCCCTTAATGTTTTTATTTCTACTTATTTTCAACTCACAGTTCTATTAATTTTAGAGCCAAAATTGTCTGTAAATCCTTTCAATCTATTGAAACTTTCTCTCAAGTCATGTTTCTTAAAGTCCCTCTATATCTTTTCTCTTTACTAACATAGTTATTTATTTATCCTTAATCACCTCCTCACCCCAAATACTTCAAAATTAGTAATAGGACTTCAAGATTAATAATAATTCAAAAGATAAAGAAAAAGCATGAAAATAAGTTGGAGGAAATTGGACCAAAAGGAGAGAATACAATTAAAACAAAAACACACATAAAGTTAGCAAATATTGATCCAGAAAAAAATCAGTTTATTTACTACAGATAATCTGCACATTATTTTCTAACATTTTTAACCCCAACAGAATGAGTGTTATTATTCAGGGTTTTTATAAGGAAAGAAGACAACTCAGATGCTGAAACAGGATAAAAATCTAGAAGTGCATATTTCTTATTATCATTACTGAAAAAAAAAATCAGCCTTCCAGTAAGAATAATGCCATCAGCAACATAGTGACAGTGAATGAAACTACGGAAACAAAAATTGATAAAGGCATGTGTTTTAATTCAGGCCATCTTATAATATCACCCTGAAACTCAAAAAAACAAAGTTCTATTAAGCTGGGCCCAGTGGTACAAAACCCTATAACCCCAGGCTCAGGCAGCAGTGTACCACTTGGGCAGCCTAAAAACTCAGTGAAACCTTGTCTCGAGATAAAATGAAACAAAATAAAATATCCTGAAAAAATAAAAAATGAAACAGTTTAAATCTCGTCAAGTACAAAACAAGATAGTATCAAAAGTGCCGTGGAAAATATCCCAATACTTTTATATATAAATTATGGCGTCTTATTCACTGATGGCAAGACTCTATTTGATTGTGGCATTTGTGGTCCCAGAGAGTAGCTGCCAATCAATTGAGTATGGGAAGTGAGATGAATACTAAACCTCATCAATTTACTCAACGTGAATTTTATTCATGTTCTTCAGTAACTATTTCATAAATGAGAATTTTCTTGAATAATCTTGGATATATAATGAGCCATGGTGACAAATATCCTTTGTGCAGCTGTTCTAGTTTGTCTTTTAAGCAATGATTCTAAAGTTCAAACAGTAGTTATTTGGGTGAAATGGTTTCTTTCTTTTTAAAATGCCATAACCTGAATGACAATATAAATGCTTTAGTAAAAAGGAATTCAAACATTGTTCCCAGGTGTAATAAGGAAGTGCTTTCAGACAGTACCTCACAATCCAAGAATATTTTAAGGGGAAGGTGAGTGAGCAGGATTGAGTGACAAATTCTATAATTGATATGTAAATTTAAAATCAATCAAAAGTAGCTACGGGAATTTTGAGGAAGAAAAGTAGAGAACTACATGATAAATATGAACACCTATGAGAAAACTATGCTAATCCTGTCAGTGTGACATTATAGAAACATTTGCAATTTCATCACAGGAACAATATAGTGACTGTAATATTCATGTGCGTATGGTTATTTGATTTATAATAACAGGCATTGTAAATAGTAGTGATAGCATTTTTCTAAAAAAATGACACCGGATCAAGTGATTGTACACATACAAAATAATCAATCATGGCCAACTCACTTAACAGAAACCATTTATAGATAGATTTTACACAAAATTAAACAAATCGTATAGTTATTTTAAAATGAAAATTATAAAATATTATCTAAAAATTCCTAGTTTTCCCCCACATTTTATTGATATATATACATGCAAAATTCAAGGTTTACAATGTGGTTCAGCATTTTGTGCACTTATGTATATTGTCAAGGTGACAAGGATTTTCCCACTCTCCTTTTGTCCCTCCCCCTTGCCCACCCCTCCCTCGTCCCTCCCAGACTCTACCCCTCTCTTTCACTTTGTCTTTAGTCTTAAGTTTCATAACAGTTGTGATCTGGGACTCTCATATCAGAGAGACCATTCGATGTTTCACCTTCTGCTTCTGACTTACTTCACTAAGTATGATGTTCTCAATTTTCTTCCATTTTCCTATAAAAGCCTCCACGCTGTTGGACTTCATTGATACATAGTATTCCATTGAACACTAACTATAGAGGAAAAGAACCACAAGTTAGACTGCAATTAAATACAGAATTGTCGCGACTCCCTCCACCCGCAAGAAAGACGCAACAGTTCTGCCACGCAGGCGCCATCCTTTGGGTGTGGCATCTAATCCTGCCCCTTGGCGCGTTGCCCGGCGCCATCTTAGGGTTCGGCTCCCCACACAGAATGACTTCTTTCGCTAAAAGTCGTCTTTAAAGAGTGAAAAGTAAACAAACAGTGACAAAAGCCTTTCTTACTTATCCCTATAGAAGGAACTACATAAAAAATTCCTGAAAGTAAGAAAACAAATTATGCGTCTTGCAAAGGAAAACACCCATGTGACCATTAAATGTACTGAAATGTTCAATTTCATTATTTATCAAGCATTATATGTTGAAAGTACAATGTGCTGCCTGGTGAGGCTGGCAATGGCATGCCTTGACAAGGATGCCAGGCCAAGGAGTCTCCTGGCTTGCTGCACATAGCTCAGCACTAGAAAGAAGCAGAAGAAGCACCACTGGCAACAATGTTTGAAAATTAAATATGTTATTTCGGGGTCATGAATATGATTAAACCCCTGTGAGTTATGAGAAGTGCATGCGTTCTAGAGCAAAAGTTACATAACCTCATGGCACTGCCTGGGCGATCATTCCTCCCAAGCGGAGGTATGCAGTTTAGAATAAGGAAGTCTGCAGGGCACACAAGGGGTCCTGTCAAGATCACCTTTCCTGTGTCACCCTCTTGTGATAGCCCAGTTTATTTATAAACCATATCTCTTTCTCAATAAATCATCCAGCTTAATTTGCATTGTGCTTGCCTGCCTTCTCTCGTGACGGTGGTCCAGTGCCATTAGGTTGGTCCCAAAATTTCTGGGACAAAAACCGTGATCAATTTGCGTCCCAGCTAACATCTGGTGCTCACAATATTATCTTCAAAAAGCCTATTATAAGGCATACAAGTATTAAGTATTACTTAACAAATACTTTCGCATAATAAGAGTCTACAATATGAATAACATACTATAAAATTTATATAATGATAAATTTAACACCTTTGTTTTCTTATTGTGTTTTATGTATTTTATATAGGATTTGGGAAAATCACTTGTATTGATTATTAAATTAACTGCAATTTAAAAAAATCAAAGTAATTTTAATTTATTCCAGAATGGAAAACGATAAATTTCTAGTTATGTACTATTTTTATTTGTATATTATTTCCTTATTTTAAAGACTTTTTTGACATTATCATATTGAAATAAATATTTATTCTACTAAAGAGCTTTACAAATATTTTGATGCTTATGTGTAAACATCTTTATGTACATTTCATATAAAATTGACTTGTAGCACAAGTAAGTTTAAAATGAAAATATATTTTCAACAATAATAATAGTAAGTAAGGTGTCCCTGTAACAAGATGACATGCCCAAGGCCAGAGCCTGAAACTGCTTTTGATTTTCGCAGCTGACACTTGCTGTTGGGCAGATTGCCTGCAGCAGAAAGTGGAGACTGAAAGACAAGTCTTCACAGTTCATGTGATCCGGGCCACTGCTGAGAGAGGTGCTCTTATCCTCTGTCTTTATAGTTAGTTCTATTTGGCTAGAATTCTCTCCAGGCATTTCAGGCAAGGTAGCTTTTTCTTGCTCCCTCTGAGAATAGTCTGAGGGCTTTTTTTCCTTCCCCATGTTAGCCAAGATTGTGGAAAAGCTGCAAAGACAAGGCTTTCGTAATACTGACAAGACGCTTCTCTCTTGCAATTTTCTGCCTGATAAACCCTTAACATTTCCTATGGGCAAAAATGTAAGAAAGTGTGTAAGGATCAAAACTGCTTTCACTGATTGTTTAAGTTTTCACATAGATGAAAAAAATTTTCTCTACCAGCCCATTTATATTCAAACCATCTCAGTCCAGAATTCTCCAAGCTAATTATTTTGTTCCTGCGTGAACAAAAAATATTAGAATTTTTTAGTATGTAGCGAACAAATCTACAATTGCAGAATACATCTTTGACCTCTTTTAATTGTCTTCACACACATTTGACCTCTTTTAATTAAGCTTCGTTGTTTCCAACAAACTGTGTGTATGTGAGTTGGGCGGAGAGGTAGAGTTACCTTTAGGGAATTAAGACATTTCTGGCTTAGCACATGGATTCTGAAGAAAGACGGATGTTTTGGAGAGGAAAGTGTATTTTAAAAGGATGGTGGCTGCAAGGTAGGTAAACAAGCCTGCATACCATCGGATTGTGTGCAGGAATGGTAATTTCATGAGACTCTGTTTTTTTGTCTTTATTTTGCTAACACAGGCTGACAATAGCCACAGCCTTCTTAGGAAAACCAAGTGAAGCACCAAAACATGAGCCAGGGGCAACTGGGAAGAGGATGATACCATCAGCACAAATCCATCATTTCGAAAGGACAACTATATATGTACCCTTTTTAATGATGGGTCAAATGGAAAATCTTTTCTAAGTGTATACAACAATATTTTCAGTTATATAGTTCACTGTATTGAAGAAAATAATTCAATTTATCTGAAAAGGTTAATGGGTTTTTATTCTTTTTTTTTCCTTGAACTGATAATTTACAACATTCATCTCGTGGTTTGAAATTGTGGGTGTAAAGAGTTAGTATAAAAGCAAAACTTATAGCACAAAAGTTCAATAAGCTTCTAAGAGCACTTAATGCTCAAACGACCTAAAAGTGGTTTTATTGAGATCAATGGGCAATTCACTTCTCATTTCCTATTTATTTATCTCTATGAGGTAATATGGTGGTATGTTTCTCCATAGTATTTACAACACGTAACATGCCTCGCCCACAACGTGGATTTATATGTGGAACAAAATTTTGACAGTGAATATTCCAGTGTGTGGCTATTGTAAAGACAAGTAGGATTTGGCCATCTTTTTGGGATTCAAACCCTACTGAGAGAAAAATTTTAATTCAGTATTGAAATGTTCAGAAAAGCCTATAATTAAGGTAGATGGATGGGCTCTTTGTAGGAGTTCTTACTTGAAAGTAATCTCACCTTTACGACACAATACTCAGCTTTGTAGCTTCAGAAGTCAGAGTGTTCCGGCACCCCCAATCAATCAGTCTCTAGTGGATTAAGTCAAGCTAACCACGTTCACAAGAGTGTAATTCACAAGACAACCAAGTAAGATCTAATTATTATTAAATAAAGCATATAGCTATCAAGAGGACTGAATACTTCTATTTACTGATCAGCGTATTTTTTCCCCATAGGCAAGTTAAATTATAATTATATGATTTCACAGTCAACATGGGAATAAAGCAAGTGCAGTTAATTGGATGTTTTATGGCTTAGTGCCATCGAGCTCTGAGAGCGTGAAGTATTCATCTCAACCCAGAAGCGCAGGAACAGCGGTCACGGGCTGCATGGAAGGAAGCTAGGGTCCACATGAAAAATACTAACAGTCTTCAGAAGGTATGAATATATAAATAAATTGATAGCATTAGCATACTGTATCAAATCTTAATGTGCATCTTCCTAAATTTAAAATGCCCACCTGTATATTACAGTGATAAATAATACTTATCCTTAGCACAGTTCTTTGAACAGATCTGTGGAAAGTTACTATTTCCCTAGAGCCATTTGAGATTTCCAGGATGTCTCAAAGCAGCTGTAACTTCAAATAACAGCAGGTCTCAACAATTTTGATCCCAGGATTCTGTTGCATGACTACAAGTTTTGGAAAACCCCAAGGAGTTATCATTTAGTCAAATTAAAGCAATCAGTGTTCACTATTGAGAACTTAAAGGAGACAAAATTTATGTATATTAATTCATTTAAAAATAATAATAGAGTTCCACTTGTTAACATGAATGAAGCTGCCTTTAAAAATTATAAACATTGATAATATTTGATTAGAAAAAGACAGCTGTCATCTTCCTAATCTTAATCTGTTAAGATATCATATATAATACAGCTTTTGAAAAATATTTTGCACAATCATGAGAGAATAAGGATAAAAAAGGCTAATACACTCAGTAACTGTCACATTTTCCATGTCATTAATATCTATCCATCCATGTGATACATAATGTTTATATTGAACTTGAATATTTTATGCACATATATATTGTCTCAAAATTACAATTTCTTCCCCTTCCTTTTTGGACCCTCCATACCCTCCTCTTACCCCTTAACTTCTACTACCATCCCCTTTGTGTTCAAAAGCAATTGTCATTTAAATAGAACTAGTTTCAGGAACTTCCAGAGAAGATTACAAGGATCCTAAGGAGAGCAGAGATCACCCTCTGGGACCTGGTCACAGAGAATGAAGTCATATTCTCACTACTGTAGGGACAGATTTCTAGGCTATTGATCTTCTGTCTCTTCCCTCACCTCCTAGTCTCTTCCTCCAAGCTAACTGAACTGTTGTTTGCTTGTTTACTATCTCTGTTACCTAAGTGACCCCCACCATTTGCTACTACTCTGTGAACAGATTACACACACAACACCGAATAAGACCTGAAACTAAACTTTTACTTTCAATCAAGGAGGACAGCTATCTAAAGGGACAATCAAGAATAACTGCCCAAGTATATGCCAACAGTTATAAATTTAGGAGAAGTCACATGAAAATAAGACAATTGTACCCATAGGCTGCTAAAGCCAGAATAAATTTATTGAGAAATGAAGACCTAGAGAAGAGGAGAATCCACCCAAGTTGCCCTTAGATATTAAGTGCTTGCAAGTGGAATCCAACCCAATTATACCTTTTAGTTTATTCATTTCTTAATCCCAGTTAAAAGAAAACTTTCTTTTATCCCATCTTACTATTCTATGTAAAACTTTTCATAGATTTTCTATTTATACTCACATTTTATTCTTAATTTTTTAAAATAATTTTCTTCATTTTCTTTATTTATTTTTTTGATATCTTGACTAAAATTTTTCCTTTACCTCTGGCAATGAGGCAAATGATAAGTTTTGGTGCCCAATAATTAAACATCTGGCTGCCTGCCACCAGACCTGTCTTGACAACCCTTGCTCCCCTTTAGAACATCTCTCACCATCTTCTAACTGCTTATTGTTTCTCCAAGACTGACCATTGACCTACCGATAATGGGTTAAAATCTCAAAGACTGAACTTTCTCAGAAGAATCTCTGTATCCTGCCATTGAGTTTCAAGTCCAGTCATTCTGGGACCTCCTAAACAATAGGATCTGATTTTATGTTTAGCAGAGTCCCAAGCACAACTCCAGATGGAGGAGGGAGAAATTACCATACTAATTCACCGGGAAAAACATTTTGTCTAACAGAATTAGACAAAACAGAACTACTTAGAGCATTTTACCTAGAATAACGTAGCTATAACTGTCCTGATATATTACCTCAGTGTCCATCAGAGCCCCAAGGTAATATAATAGTAAAGTAATGAAGGAACAATAATTCTTCTCAGTTCTTACTAATGTCTCAGAGGAGATTGCATTTCAATATTTGTGTTCTGCCCTTTAAAATCCCAACAGTAATATTTCACAGTGACCTAAGGCCCACTACTTCTTGTCCACTAATATTACATTAATCAGAATCTCTCCAAAATAATTTGTATCATTTGCTCATAAAACATGATTAAAATTAATTCATCATCAGAAAAGAATCAGATTAACAGTATAGAAGAAATGTAAGAACTGTTTTCTCCACTTAGAATTCTTGATACGTTTTCGTGATGCTCTAAATGGTGCTTCATTAGCTAAGATAAAATAACATGAGGCATAAGGGGCTTGGAAGGAATCCCTCATGCGTGCTACATTTATTCTATAATGTAGAATTTTTTGGCCTACTTTTAAATTAAATTTCTGTTTTTATGCCTAAGTGTATATCAGCAGCAGGTGAAAGGTCTATGCTTTCCCTTATAGATTTTCTTTTCTAAATTTCTTTTGATGTAAAATATTTCATAGAGGGATTTTGATGTATATTTCATGAGAGTAAAGTTACTATAAATTATTTAGGTAGGAGGAATAGAACCTAATATGTAATATACTTTTTTCTAATATTAATTGTTTTTGGAGGTTTGAACATAAGAGTTTCCAAATTTGAGCAGCAAATAAGTGTTTAAATAACAAATTTTTGTTTAGAGCTCTCTAGGTCCCATAACTCATCCAGGACAAGACACGGTCTCTTTCTGGGGCATTGTATTTTCCAGACTCATAGATAATAGGACAATAAAGCAGAGAGTTTTCATGCCCACCTCAGAAGATGATGATTCACCTTGAAACTCTTAAAATTCATTATGTAAACATATCAGTGTCAAACTCAACATCAAGGGTTTCAATGGCTGCCCTGAGGTAATAAAAATTCTGTTTAATTGTCTTCATTTTGGTTGTTTCAAATATGGATTTTAGGTTTTTGTCTCATCTAAGTGTATAATTCTTCTAACTGAGTGGTTCAGCAGAAACTTCTAGAAAATGAAAAAATTCAACAGCTGCCAAGAACTCCACATCACAGAGATATTGTCTTATACAAGTATCACCTATCCAATTATTCTTGCTATAGATTCATAAAGTATGTAGAAAAATAACTATTAAAAGAAAAAGTAGAAGGAAATACACTGAAATGACAGTACAATTTACCTTAATTTTAAAAATAGTTATCCTTCTTTAATTTTGTTCTTTCAAATTTTGTGTCTGGAAATGTAGAATCTCCCCAAAATAATTTGTATTATTTGCTATTTGCTTTATAGCTTAGTGATTAGAGTGCTTGCCTAGGAAGCACAAGGCACTATGTTTGATTCCCCAGCACCACTTAAGTGAGTGCTTGCCTGTAATCCCAGCCTTGGGGAAACTGACATAGGAGGATTGTCATGGGTTTAAACCCAGCCTGGGCTATAGAGTCTCAAAGAATAATATTTTTCTGTATAAAGACATGTACTATAAAATAATATGTATGTTTTATAAAACATAAATGAATATTTAACGTATGAATATTAAATTTGTATGTTTTAGAAAATGCTTAAATTTTTAGAATTAGTCTATATGGTCTCACCCACATCTTCAAAATATGTAAGTAAAAAAAACAGAAAAGAATTCAAGGTTTCTGAGTGCTGCTAATATGAAACACTGTTTCTAAGGAATAAAATCATAGTGCTGTGATCATTTGGCCTTGATCGATTTAGGCTTGGTTTGTAGTTTATGACTCCAGTTTCTAGCAGTACCTCTGAACTTCTCTGGGTTCCAAAATTTTTTCCCCATTTTATCGATATGTATAAGTGCAAAATTTAAGGTTTACAATGAAGTTGAGCATTTTGTGCACCTATGTATCTTGTCAAGGTGACAAGGACTTTCCCACTTTCCTTTTGTCCCTCCCTGTCCCCACCCCTCCTTTCCTCCCGTTTCACTTTGTTTTTCATTTTAAGTTTCATACGAGTTATGATCTGGGTCTCTCATACCAGAGAGACCATCCGATGTTCCACCTTCTGCTTCTGACTCACTTCACTAAGCATGATGCTCGCAAGCTTCTTCCATTTGCCTGAAAAAGCCAAATTTTTACCTTAGTGAGTATGTGAACAATGCCTGCCTGATGTAATTCCTGGGTGCATTAAATGAATCAATGAAGAGGAAGGTGCTAGCTGAGCTCCCAACCATGGGTAGATCCTTCAGTGGGGTGATTCCAGTGGTGGTACTTCTTTGTTGATGACACCTGCCAACGTGTTCCATGAATCCATGGTAACTAGATTCTTAGGCAATCAAAGTGGTAATTCGGTTCCTTCTATGTTTCCAGAGCTTAGTACATATAATGTTGTCATCACTTGGCACTGTGTCTGTGGTCTGAAATGTGGCATGACACTTCCCAGTGTGTCACTATAGGGTATACTCAGTGGACCTAGTCCTTTCAGAGTTACATCAACTCCATCGTCTTTTTGTTGCTTCCATTGGCAAGGCAGATGCTAGTTTTTACACTGGGAAGAAAGATCTCTGTGGCTGTGGATGTTTACACATGGGTTCTGAATACCCAAAATTAGTTAACGTAGAACCTAAGTTACTGTGAACGGTAATAGGTTGTACAATATTTTTAAAGCTTATTGTTTTCAGCACCCATTGGAAAGGGCTTTAAGAATCACTTAGCTACAGTTTCACTTACAGCTTTTATTATTCATAAAAACTTTTCATTCTAAAAAAACACTTAGCACTTTAAAGAACACCATTGACTTCCTAAATAACCAAATATTGAACAGTTGTGAAATATGTTTGTAGGTATCAAAGTCTCATTTAGTGTGTTAAGCTGGAAGCAGAGTCTTCAAGGGCTCAGATGAAGAATGAAAGATAAGAGTAGCAAAGACCACTGAAGTAATGGCTTTACGTGCTTTCATTCAATTCTTTAGTAAGCCCAAAATAATTAGTGAACTCTTTCCATTAAAAGATTTTTGAAAATCCTTTTAAAGAAAAAGCTATTAGCCTTAATTGAATAACGTATAATTCAACCTATTGTGAGAAGGAAGATGTGTCTCCTGTTAAAATTAAATATGCCATAATTTCTATCAAGCTTCTCAAGTTTAACTGAACATTCTAAGATACTCTAAATGAACAACGTTGAAAATTTCAAGCACTAGCTAAATCACATTTCAGTTACTAAAATAATATTGATGTGTTACGTATTTCCTTCCTTAGAGATGTAAGTCAACTTGTTGATGATTTCTGTTTATTCTTGAGAAGATTTTGATGTGTGCCCACTTTGAGGCTTTTCTCTGGATACAAACAGGAAGGATGCCAATTAACTGAATGTTTTCTGAGATAAGCGTTGTTCTTCATGAGGAACTCAAATAAAACCAGCTGAGCTTGCTAGGAGAACACCTGGGCCTAGCCTCTGCCTTGAGCTACTTTCAAAACTAAACAGATGGATATGTACTAAGTTACGCTTAAGAGCAAGAATTCCTGAGTGCTGTTGCACAGCAAGGTAACTATAAACAACAATGTACTTTGTATTTCTAGAGGCCAGAAGAAAAGATTTTAAATACTTACACCGTAAAAAATCATAAACATTTCAAGATAAGATTAGCCTAATCTAAATATTACAAAATGCATATATGTATTAAAATATTATAAAATATTTCATTACTTTCTATAAATTTTAAGGTTTATATCAGCTAAAAATAAATCTAATTCAATAAAATGAACTGAATCATTCTGCGTGCAACAGTAAATGCAAGTTGCCAACATTTGACAACTCAGTCTTGTAAGTAAATGGAATGGTAAAAGTGTGCCTGAAGATCAAGAAATGTTTACATATGAAATGTCTCAAAAAAAAAAAAGAAAAAGAAAAAGAAAATACCTTGCCTGATGGCACAGGCCTGTAATCCCAGTGCTCTGGGAACTTGAAGCAGGATGATTGCAAGTTTGAGCCCAACTGGGACAATTTAGAGACTTAATGAGACCATGTCTTAAAAATAAAAAACAAAAAGTGACCTGGGGTTGTAGCTCAATGCAAAGGCCATGGATTCGTTCTTAGTACCAAGCACAGACACACACACACAGACACACACACATTAAAATATATGCTTTTGCACCATTCTTGAAACACGAATAGTAGCTCATTAACACTATAGGAATATTTTGCATCAAGAATGAATAGTCATGGTGCATTATTTTTATGTAATCACTAAAAAGCAATATTCAAGACTTTTATGCAAATACTTTAAACATCAGTAACTTCTTCAAGCATGAACTACATCAACTAATTATTTTCACTTTTTTCTTTTCACATTATTATTTATTTCTCCAATAATATTTTCTAATTTCTAACTTCTGTGGTTACTTATTGTGGTTTTGCTTGTTTTAGTTAGAAAATGTTTCAAACTTATAAAAATTTATTATAATGATGTGTATTTAGCATATTTTTGTCAATTTCTTTTAATATAAAAATACCTGAGGGTAAGAACTTGTAAATAAAAGGATTTGGTTAACTCTCAATTTTGCACTCTCCCTGCGTTTGTGGATGGCTGATGGTATCACCATGTAGGGAGTACATGTTAGAGTAAGTCACATTCCAGGACAGGGAACCACAAAGCTGGAGAGTAGCTCCTTTTACTGTTCTGAAACAGTGAAATCATGAGAACTATTTCAGATTTTCACAGAGCTGTCATAATTTTTTTTCTGAGATTAACCCAAATGACCTAAAGATTTATCATAGGCTCCGCCTCTTTATGGTACCACCAGGTCACAGAGTCACACAGACCATTGAAGATTAACCTTCCAGTATGTAAATTTTTTGGGGGACAAACTATATCCAAACCATAGCAACAAACAAATTTAGCAATTCTGACATTTTGCATTAATTTCTGTAGATACGGATTTTTAAATAAACAGGTTAATCTTGTCGTATTCCACAGGTATGTTTGAATACTTACATGATAGGAAATATGTTAGATGAAATTTGTACACATCAGTGAACAACAGATCAAATCTGAGATGCTGCAAAGAAGCTTGCTTATGGTTAACCAAGAGACATAGATAATATATTAATGAAATAATTGAATATTAAATATCTTTGCATGCTATGACAAAAGCTCAAAATAGAGCAAGGGACTAGAGTCTAAATGATGATCTTTTGAAGACTCATGTTTTTCAATAGTACAGGTTTTGATTTGAGACCTTTAGTGGCCAATAGAAAATTATAAATGTTTTGCATTTTCAGAGTCATGTATTGAAAAGATCCCTAATTACTCATCATGTTCATATAAAAATACCTTTAGCTGAGATATAAGCTTTAGTAATTTTCAATACCTTAGTTTTAGACAGTTTTAATTCACACCATAAAGTACAGAGAATTTCTATACATCCTCTTCCTTTCTTCTATCACACACTCCATTTCAGATTTACATTTCTAGTTTTCATTTTGTTGCTTTGTTTTCTTGACTGAACCCAGAGGCACTCTACTGATGAGGTGAATTTCCATCTCTTCTCTCTCTGTCTCTCTCTCTCTCTCTCTCTCCCTCTCTCTCTCTCGCTCGCTCTCTGCTTTGAGACAGGATCACCAGTTTCCCAAGCTGGGCAATAACTTGGGATCCTCCCGTCTTATCCTTCCAACTAGCTAGAATTACAGGAATGGGCCAACATCTCAGCATGATGGTGATATAGATGTTATGATTAATGAACCTACATAGTAATCTCAATCTGACCCAATGTCTATTGTTTATGTTAGTGATCACACATTGTATGGCTTTGTTTTACTTCACAGTTTCCAAAATTTGATACTGCTGCTGTTTTCAATCTAAGTACTAATAGTTTTGTCTAAGAAACAGGATTTTCCTGGGTAACATTATTACCCACAGCTCTGATGAGAGTAAAAGTTTGCCTAAGAAGTCTGAGATAAGTCCTTATGAGATCTTATATGGGAAGTCATTTCTAACAAATGATTTCTTCCTCGACCCCGAAACTGAGATTCAAGTTAAGCATGTAACCTCACTTTCTCAGTTTCAAAAGGCTTTTTTTGAATTTGATTCCTCAACACCACATAAACTAGGCATGGTGGCAAACATCTATAATCCCAGCACTAAGGAAAATCAGACAGGAGAGTTTCTGTGAGTCCAAGGCTAGCTTGGGTTCCACAGTGAATTCAAGACCAACCTGGGCTACAGAGTGAGACACTGTTTTAAATAAATAAATAAATAATAACAAACATATTTTGTTCTGTTTTACCACAGAAATATAATTGTAATTTCATCAATTAAAAAGAGCATTTTCATTAAAATTTTACTATAATAATTTTATCTAAAGCAACAACTATGTTTTCGTTTTTTTAAACTTCAATGGGAGCTATAGTTTGAGCTTATTTTATTGTAGTTCTCATTCTATATTATTATTCCAGGCAGTAAACTTAGATAATTAAATTAACTGTGACTTTGCAACTAATATTCAGATTTTTGAGAAGGCAGGCTACTTTTATCCTTTAATTTATTCAAACTTTGACCTAGCGAGTTTTTTCTCTACTCCAAATTAACCTAAGGATCAATTTTACAGAATAATGACATTTTAATGAAACTGAATAAGATAGTATGGATTATCATAAATAAATTAACATTCTTTTGATTATGAGTATGGGTGAGCACCTGGAGAGGCAGATTTAACATGGCAGGACAATAGCCAGCTTCCATCCTTTTCATCAGTGGATTCACCACTAGGCCATATAATCTTAGAACTAGGATTTTCTTCCCTTCAGCATAACTTTCCAAAGCAATTACATGACAGTTCATACTCTTCTGGTTAAGGACCATGAATGACTATAATAAAAAGTTGTCTATTGGAGCTTAATCAAATAAGACTCAAATTTTTGCATGCCAAGTACAGAACTGATAATAAAAGGGCTTCCATAAGCCACAAGAATCCTAGAGCCTTATAGATTTCTATGCAGACACCTTAAATATAAGACTTTCATTTTGATGTCCAAAAGTTGGCTCCTGAACATACAGATAGTGCATCTTTTTCCAAGAAGGTAAAAGGAGCCACAGCAAAGAATGTATGGAAATGGCCGGACCACTCTCTGAGACTGTCCGTGCTGCTATACCAAGGTGTCCTTTTCTGAGTAGCTTATAAAAATCAGAAATGCATTATTTCACATTTCTGAAACATACATCTGTTCAAAATCAAGGCTTAAACTCATTTCCTTATTCATAGACAAATTTTATCATCCCACCACATCCTCACATAGTGGAAGCAATGTCTTCCAGATCTCTTTTTTAATGGCTCTAATTCTCTTTCTAATAAGAGAACCCTGTTACCTAATCGCTTATAATAGAGCCCAGTATCTAATGCCATCACTCGAGGATTTTAATTTTAACATATGAATTTGGAGAGGGACACAAACATTCAGTGTATACAGCCAACTAAGTCAATTTGCTTTTAATAAACAAAATAATAAAATACCCTTCCACTAATGTGCATCTCTTTATTTCCACTTCTGATCTCAATTGCAAGGGCTATAATATATGTCAGCCCTGGCTGTGAGGTTGTGGAATTCAGAATACTGGAGAAGCGTCACACATAACAAAAATCTCTGTTTTCTTAGAAAGACAGAATGGAGAAATGAGAGCTTCTAAAGCAAGTAAGGAGCTGGAGCAAGGGCACAGCTTGCCTTGCAGGTGAAAAGCCCTGAGTTCGATTCCCCAGCACCACAAAAGCTGCGTAAGGCGGTGCATGCCAGTAATCTCACCACTTGGGAGTCGGAGGCAGATGGATTGTTCTGAGTCAAAAGCCAGCCGGGGCTACACCAGTGAGCTCAGGACCAGCTTAGGCCACAGAGCGAGACCCTGTCTCAAAAAAAAAAATAATAATAATAACAATAATTAAGCAAGTAAGAGCATTTGTTACAGAAATCAGGACTGGTTTATGCAAGAAATAATCTAAATTCTATTAAATTTTTCTTCTTTAAATCAAGCTCCTAAATGTTACTCATTCCAATTGATTTTAGGCAAGAATGCTGCTAGGAAAAGTCCCTTCAAGATTTATATGCTCTTTATTCCACTGGATTTCCAATTGCTCACATACAGAGTTTTGTGTTCGCCATGTCTTATCTTCCCCCAGCTAGCTCATCTATTATTCATCAAATCCATTCCTTCCGCTTCTGAGAGCAAGCCCTTCTCTAGAGGTCCCTCTGAGGTCACCATCTCCTGTCCTTTCTCCCTTCCCATTCCCCGACCCATGTCGAATCCAATCGCTGAGGATATCTTTGTATTTTTTGGACTTTCAATGTTTTCCTTCCTCTGTTTAACAATTAGGTTTCTTCGAAATGTGTTTGCCTTCTCTCTGTCTTTGCCCCTTGGCCCCTTATCTTTGATCTGGTAAGTGACAGCTTTATCAGTGCAATTGTTTCATCAGCACACTCTGTGCTCTTCAAGTGGCTGTGGGTTTTCCACAATGTTTATCACTATGACCACCTGTCACAAGACTTATATGGTTGGCTCTGTACCAGAGTAACATGGCTTTTTGGTTGCTTTTAAATTCCGACATCATTATCCCCCAAGCAAATAAACAGAAAAGAGAAAAGAGACCTTAATTTCATACCAGCACAATCTTACTCTGTGAGTTAGACTTTTAGGGTGCATTGTGTGTGCACATATAGGCAGAGGAGAGCCATGGGTGAGTAGAGTCTAGAGAAACTGAATAAAGATTCCAGAATAAAGTGCTAGAGAAGCGAAGACTGCACTTCCACGTCAATTCTCCCAGATCGTTTCCCCAAATAGAGCCAGAGACATTGAAACCATGCTTTTTACATCCTCACAAACGCTTACTTAAATAAGTGAACCCAGAAAAGCATGAGCAAACTGGCAGATTAAAGAATTCCCATGAAGGGAAGGAGTGATCTTAGCATTCCATATTGATAAAGAAGCCATCTTTATATCAAAGGCCTTTAGCTTGCTGGTGTTAATATGCTCTTGACTCTGAAAAAAATCTGATATTAAGCATTCGCCTGTCCTTTATAATACATAGCACAAATACAGGAAGTAATAATGTATGAAATTCCAGCAATATACAGACTCTGTCCACACTCCTAAATCACAGTTGCTGAATATCTCCTTCTTTAGATGTAATGAATCTCAAGACTATGAGGTATTATTTTCAACTGATAAGAAAATGCTGTAAAGTACTGGATACACATTTCCTTCAGGAAATAAATGACAAATATTTTAATGCAATTTAAAGTGGCAAATAAATTTTAGTAGAAAATCTCTTTGAGAAATTAAATAATACTCTGACATTTGAAGATAAACCTCTTGAACTGTACTTGCTTCCAGTGAATTCCTTCTCAGTAGACACAGGACTATTAACACAGGCTATCAGCCAGCACTTACACTGAGTTTTTGTTATGATGAACTTCTTACGGCAGTGGTGCGTGTAGGAGGGATTTGACCTGTGTATGCCCCAAAAATTCTTTTCTACAATATAACTCACTATGACATTTTAGACCTTAAGGTACAATTTAAATAGAACTGGTTTCAAGCTATAGAATCTGCCCCCTCAAAAATTATGAACTCTCAAAAAGGTAATTTTAAATGTGAAACAAAAGTACAAAGATATATTCTGTACTTATATTACTAAAATTGTAATTTCTGTTACGACATATAATTTATTAGACTACTAAATAATTACATTAAAACACTATTCTTTGTATAAATATTATTTGAAACAGGTTTTATTTTTTATATTTGTTGCTTATTTTCTTGTAAAATGAGACATAGGAATATTTAATACTATGACCATAAATTTATAATATTGCATGTAATGAAACAAGAGTCTTTACATGAAGTTCTTTGATTATTTTTATGATTCTTTCAAGATTTAGAAACAGTTGATATGTGAAATATGATTGTGATGACTCTTAGCACTAAAAGGGAAGTCAGTGTCACTGCTTATCTGCAAGATATCATCTTAGATGTTTTCTTTGCTTGGACTTGAGATAAGAAGATGCAGTGTGTATGCATTTGTGTGTGTGCATTTGTGCATGCGCATTCATGTATGTATGTTCAGCATGCTTAAAGTTCAAAGCTTGTGAAATATAAAACATCACAAGCTTAAATGCCATTTATTGAGATTTTATGTTAAATAGTTGCACATTGTATCTATATCAAAATTGATGGCAAACTTTTTATCTGTGTTAAAAACTATTGCAGCACTAAAAGCATGACCAACACTTCACACATGAGTTTGATTCTCCTGTCATCATGCCTAAATGTTTTGTCAAAGTGAGAGATTGTTAAAGGTCCTAATATCTTTTGACAAAAATACCTTGATAATAATCACTAGGGCTGTTGGACAAATATTCCCAATTTTTCAATTTCAAAAATGAATTAAGATTATCTCGCTTCCCTTTTGAGTTCTCTTGGAATCAAGTCTGACTTCCAATTTCTTTTAACCAATAAAATATGTGAAGTGCTGTTAGTCACTATAAGATGAAGCTTTGAAACTAGCACAGGTCTGATCATTCTTCCTCTTTGATGTGACCATAGGCAATTATCAAGACACTGACTACAATATCAGCCTGGAACCTTTACTGATCATAATGAGCACAAGGCACTTGTCAGTCAGGATAACACAATGTGTGATTAAGAAGAAATATTCATTATTTTAAATCAACTGGACTTTTGGGTTTTAATGCCACATCACACATTCATCTATCTTGATTGAAAGAAGCAGGGAAACCAATTTGCTACTCTCATGCTGAATGGACATATAAAATCCGTATAAGCGACCATAATCGAATACTACCACAGGGTCTGTGTACTCTGTACTCATTCATTTATTAATTCAGGAAACAGAGGAGAGTCAGGATGGCATCATCCTTCACTTTCCTACATTTGGAAGTGTAGAGATGAATTAGATACCATCTTTGAACTCAGCAATATTGCATTCTAATGTGAATTTCTAGAAATTGGATCTAAAATAGGGACTCTTATCTCTTAGTAGGTAAATATTAGGCTGTGTAGCTGTATGGGAATGGTGGCTGTAAGGACAATAATCTGTAGTGAGAAATCAAGAATGAAATTATAAAAAAGACTGTCGAGATTAAATATCTCACTGTAGTTGAGGTCCATGTCTAAACCTTAATTAGAATATGCACATATAGAAAAGAAAGAAGAGTTTCAAGTTTATTTTTACACGTTATTTTACTTACTTTGATTTTAACAGGCATTAAAATATATTTGGATGTGGTGCTTAGCATTACTTAAAGCAATTCGGATGTATTTCTTATATTGAGAGAAAAATTCTTTAACAATAATCCAAAACCTCATTTTTATTCTGTACAGTGTATTCTGTATTCAGAAGGATATGGATGTGTATGGATGAATAATTTTATTTTAATTTTTGAATATTTTTGAATGATTCAAATTGAATGTTTTACATGTCAATCATATGAAAAATGAATACATATAAATGAATTTATGCAACCTATAATTTTAGTAAATCATTTGAAATATACTGGAAGTATCTTTTTGTATGTCTCTTCACAGATGCAAAACTCTCAGCCATATCATCTGCTGGCATTTTACTTTCATAGAAAAAAATATGTTCGAATGCGTGCACTCGTGTACTTCAATCTGCAAATTGGTACATACACATATTGCACACAGAAGAGTATCCCAAGGCCAACTCTTGTCATCAATTCAATTTTATTCTTTATGTTTTAGAAAATGTAAAGTTAGTTATTTTATGTTTCAGAAAGATGATCTGATGAAAAAATCTTTATTTCACAGTATTATTCTCTCTCTCTCTCTCTCTCTCTCTTTCTCTCTCTCTGTCTTTCTCTCTCTCTCTCTCTTCTTGGATGCACAAATTGAGTCACATCTAAACTAAAGCTGTAGCGAACTCCCACTTCCTCAGCAATTACAACAATGTGTTGTATGTACTCCTGTATGTGATGTTAAACACTTTGAGTATCTCTATGACTATGAACTTTCTTTATGTCTGAAAAAGACATTTCAATCCCTATTTGTTATTTTCACCTAAAACTGCTTTTCACTTCTCCTGATCCATATGCCCAAATCTATGTAACTACCACTGATGACACAAAACTACTTAGATATTTGGATTCCTTTTACATATGACTCATTCGCTCTCTCTTAAAGGGATTTCTTAAAATATTTCTTTTTCCGGTCTAATTTATATTCATTTAGTCCATTTGTCCTATTGCTGGTGCTTTTTAAGAGTCATCATTCATAAGGGCACTTTTTGATGAGCCATATCTGGACACCAAAGTCTTAGACACTTAACTAGAATTTGCTTAAAATAAAAATCTATGACTTTTAGTTCCATATGTTTCAAAGGTGAATGTTTGTAACACCTAAGTCGCAATTTGTAAGAATGTAGGTCTTGCAAATTTGATGAGATCCTGGTAAAAGTCAGTAGTGTTTACTTAAGATCACACTTTGAGCAGAGCTGTTGCTAATCAGTGAAAATCGTACATCATCTGGTAGCAATATTTCTATTAGTCAAAGTGTTCATTGGATACTAGCCAGAATGAAAACATCTATTTTACTTATCTTATGGCAAAGATCATGGTTGTCTATTATTCTTATCACAATTGTAAATTAACCTTTATTCCTATTTGCTTGCATATTATCACTTGTATTGGAATATGTATTGGAATACGAAGTGTACTAGTTCAAGAATCATTACCTTGTATTGTAGGTTTGTATGTATGTATGTATGTATGTATGTATGTATTCATACCCGTCTACCAAAACTGTTTACCTCATGATGATGAGGAATCAAAGCAAAAGAACAAGAATGGGACCAAGGGACAAAGTTCACTCTTTAATGTCATGTCCCCAGTGACTGGCTTCATCCAATTATAACCTACTTCTTCCTCATAAGCCCATTGATCTATTAACTCACCAATAGATTATCGATTCTTTGGTGGGTTAGAATTTTCAAATTCAAAGCCCATCCTGCAGCAGCCAAGTTTTTAACATGACATTTGAGAAGAGTTTTGGATTCAAACCAAAATAGCATTCCAGAAAAGAGAAATGTTAACAAAGATAGGGATAAATTTACTATGTTGAAAATGCCATTATATTTGGCTCATAGTGAAGAAAGTGGAACTTATTTTAGAACAAAGCATAGGAAATAATCAAGAGTTAGATCATAAAAGTCCTCAAAGTCCATAGCAAAAAAATGAAATTCCATTTTCCCCACAGAAGCTGGAGGGTTGTACCTGAACCTCAATGTGTGAAATATTAAATTACTTTTAAATAAAAATGATGAGAAAAGAATGAAGGAAAAAGACATGTAGTCTTTAAAAAAAATATTGTTGGTTCCACGTATAGTGGAGCATTTATTTTGTGCTGACCATATACCAAGTACCATCTTAAATATTTCACACAGATGTATTAATTTCTCAAAATTTCTCATCAATGTGAAAGCTTTGTATGGTCAATAATATCTACACAAATGAAACACTCTGAGACTGAAAAAAATCAGGAAAAAGTGCATTCATCTAACAATAAAAAACGAGTTTTAGGGATTAATAACAGAACGATTGGGAAGAACATTGTCATGTGTAGAAAGACATGTATCCTTTGGATTAAGAAAGATGAAGCAGGTGAGAAAATTCTCTTTTCTTTCAGGTTGATAAAACCAATGTACAAAGAAACAATCCAGTATAAAAATGGTATACTTCTGTTTGCTTCTCCTTCTTCTTCTTCTTTTGATTGAATAGAGGTATAGCTTTTATTTTATGAAGAGAAAACAAAAATTAGAGCTTATGCACATGAAGGTTTATTGATTCAATGCAAGATATTTCTATTCTGATGATACCGTGGTTTGGATATGGAAAGTTTCCCAGAAGCCTCATTTATTTGGATGTTGTGAAATGCAAATGGAGCCACGTGCAGTGAACAGGTGAGGCTGGTTTGGAAGTGGCAGAACACTGGTGTTCGGCCCAGAAGGAGCAGGTCCTGAAGGAGTAGCTCCATCTTTCCTCATTCACTTGGCTTTCTGTTTACCATGTTGTGAAGAATTTTTCTCCATCTCTACCATGCACTTTCACTGTTACAGCCACCAATGAATGAACAGTGACTTTCTGAAACTGTGAGCTAAAATTAATCTTTCCTGCTCTAAGTTGTGGATTTCAGGTGTTTTGTCCAGTCAATGAATAAATAACTAAGAGAGAAGATATATAGGGTCCTTACTGTGACTTTACCGGACAACGGGATTTAGAAGCCTTTGAAATTGGTTTGCAGGAGTTTGGAAAGGATTGAAGGTGCTGTAAGAGTATTAGGATGGCAAGAAAGACTTTGTTGACCTGAATGTCTTTTGCATGTACACACATTTACTTCACAGCACTCAGCTAAGGAATATGAAGGTTAACTACTCTCTTTTTCTTTCTCACAGTTTTCCAGCCTTATGACGTCCACTGTTATAGTTCTATTCTTGTGTGAACTGGTGAGTGAGGCCATGTTAAAGAATCTCAACAGAGGTATAGTAAGATTAAAAAATGGCATTTGGCAAATTATCCTGGACCCAAAGATAAGGCATCAAGATATGGCCACTTTAGCCCATGAGAGGTGAGAATCTGAGCTAAAGAGTGGTGATTTAAGTGGTGAATTGACTCCGAAGCAGATTAAATATTTTTATTATTGCATGTTTTCTCTGATATGAGAAACCCAGAACACAGGTATTCTACAGACCAAATGAGTGTGATAGTGGGAGTTGGGGGAATGGAAGGGTATGGGAAGGCCACAAATGAGGAGGGGATTGAACTGTTATGTTGGTGTGATAGATATGTGCACAAAATACTCACGCTCACTTTGACCATGTTATATCAAATATATATATGAGAAAAATAGTCTTATCAACCATTGCCCATAAACAATTTTCCCAGATTATTTTGTGAAAAACAGTTTTAAAATTGTCCAGCAAGCTATTATTATTATTGAATTTCCTTTACTATCCAAAACAGAATTTGTCAAAAACCTGCATAAATTTAGAACCTACAATATGCCAGTCATTTTAGCAAAAAAGAAAAAAATCTAAAAAAAAAATCTTACTCTCAAGCACAAATGAATGCACTGTGACCCTGAATTTTTCAGTCTCAAAATGTAAAGCAAACTATAAAGATAATTAACTGTTCCTTTTTCCTTTCCTCTAGGCGAGATTACATCCAAACAAAACAAAAAGATTAATTTCTTTAGAAATACTCAAGGGTGGCTACTACAAACTTGTCTAAATCTCTTACACCTGATAATGTGTAGTATTGTTTTATTAGACTTCTCAAATAACTACCTCGTTCTCCACAGGCTCACAGAAAATGCATTTGCTGATCCAAGCTTCAAACCAAGGTGCTTCTGGCTACTACTCAGGTTTACTTTAGAAAGAGTTTAGCTTCAGTTCTTTTAAAGAGTCTTCTATCTCTCTGATCCACTCTACTATCAAACTTTTTTAACAAGCTCTTTTATTTCATAGAATTATTTTTTATTTTTTTTTATTTCCCAAGAACTTTTCAACTGACTTTAATCTGGTTTTTGCTTTTATTACTCCAGCAAAATAGCTCTTGCTAAGGTCTAAAATAGTTTATGTGTCGCTGAAGTCAATAGGTACATAATGATTCCCATCTTCCATGACCTTTTCGTAGGATTTATTACTTTTGGGATCATCTTCCTTCTGTAAATGCTTTCTTCGTCTTTTCTACAAAATTACACTCTCCTGGTGGTTTTCCTGCATCACTTGCCACTCTTCTGGGGCCAGCCTGGTCATCATTCTTCTCAAACTAGCAAATATACCTTGAAGTTCTTTGTGATTTTATCTGGATTGTATTTTCTTGTTGCTCTATTCTCTCCCTTGACAATGTCAAGTACTTTAATTCATTGAAAGAGTTCCAATGTTTTTATAACCACGTTGGACTCCCCATAAATTTCAAATCATGAATGTCAAATTTCATTCCCAACCCACATGTTAGTCATTGCATATAATTCTGAAATAAAATATGTGCAAAACAGAACTCTCAAATTAATTTTACAATTTTCCAGTATTTTTATATCACAGAAACGACCATGGCAACAGAAGAATTACGTGGGCTAGAAGCCTGGGTAGCATCGCGGACATTGGTTTTGCCTATCCACCCCCTTGTCTAGTTGATCTCATTTGCTGGTCGTACTTCTCTAAAGTCTCCTGAAAGTTTCTATTTCTGCTTTATGTTTCTGGAAAATTTCATCGTCCCTATTTCTCTTTATTCTGGACTTCAGCAACAGTCCACTAGATGATCCCTTTCTTCTGCCAGTTGATTTTGTCTTTCGTATGCATCCAAAATGGTGTTTCTGACTAAGTACCTAACTGTGCATATTTCAACAAATTACTCAGGTGATTATGAATTCAAAATCCTTTACAAGCTTGTCAGAACCCTTAACAAAAAAAAAAAAAATCAAGGCTTCACAAGGTCTATAAAGTGCTACGTGAGCTCCATCCTATGTATGTAATACATCCACCTTCATCTGTTAGTTTTATTTGCTGGTTTCAACTGCATTCAGCTTTGTTCAATTTATCAAATGCTCTGTGCTCCCTTTTACAATTGTGCAGATGGGACTATAGGGTCTGCTTTGCTTCTCAATGAGAAAAATTCTCAGTCATTAATTTCAACATCAGATCGAATTTTATCATAGGAAGCTTTGTTAATCTACATAGTGGTCTGATTGTAATAACATACATTTCCTGGTTTTCTTTCTGAACATAATTTTTGTACTTGTCATAGTTTTCATGGCTGAATTTGTTTTACCTTCTATTCTGGAATGTCAGCACTGTAGAGGAAAGTTTGGACCCACATTGCTTGTGTCTGAGATCCTGGCCAGTGCAGAGCGAACACTCAATACATTTTCATTTTATTAAAAATAAGCAAATCAAGAAGATCTTGACAAAAGCATTCTTGCAACACTGCCACAGTGGCAACAACAAAATCTCATACTCACTTTCAGTTGAGATCAACATAAACACCTTAGAAACTAGTTGATAGTTTCAAGTCTACTAGAGAAAAACTAAAAAACTTCATGGAAAATAGTTTGTTACGGATTAACCTGTTCCTTGTAAGCTAGTGAGAAAATTACTAGTGGGAAAGATCTTCCTAATGGCAATCCACACACACATATTGAAAAGCCCTGTAGATTGCATTGTCAAACTTTTCTCTACTATTAAAGAGATGGTAGTGTTCAGGGCTTATACTAAGTTACCAAAAGTCCATGGCACAATTCCTTCTCAAATATAATACCCTAGCATGTAGTACCATATTAGGAGTACCAATACTCTATAAGAAGATAATTTCAAAAATTGGAAAAAAGTAGATTAAGTGAATTATTAAGAATAAAAGAGTATTTTTATTTCACTGCAGGAAGTTTTAACCATATGTATGCTATTTGTATGCCATGTGTGGAGTGGAATACTTTAAATCACTGAGTGCATCCTTGAGAATGATTTTAGCACTCTAGTTTTTTCTTGCATTTTCATTCCTGGCAACGAAGTGAATATGTTTCCTTTACCACATACTACCACAGTGACACCCTACTTTACTATGAACTACAAAACAACGTTGTCAAAAAGATTGTTCACCAAGAGCCATCACAAATCTATAATCCACCACAAACTTGTAATTCACAACTCTAACATAAACCACAGCATCTAAATCCACGAGGCTTTTACATTCATTCCAGATCCAAACTTTAACAGAAGCAGACAAACATACAGGGAAAAAAAGTCTAACAAAGAAAGTAATGAGAGAGTCTTGTCATGGAGGTATGTTTCTGTAATAGAAAACAGATAAGACACAAGTCAGGCTGTTTGTCATGTTTTTCCATGCTACAGGAAGGAGAAAAAATGAAAGAAGAAAGAAGAAAGAAAGAAAGACAGAAAATTTAGAAGAGTGGAGAAGAGAGGGAAGCAAAGGAGAAAAGAGGAGGAAGAGAGAAGAGAGGAGAGAACTGGAACAAAACAAGCTAGGACAGAATAG
The DNA here is from genome assembly GCA_004027205.1 of Ctenodactylus gundi. Classification (NCBI taxonomy): domain Eukaryota; kingdom Metazoa; phylum Chordata; class Mammalia; order Rodentia; family Ctenodactylidae; genus Ctenodactylus; species Ctenodactylus gundi. The sequence continues at coordinate 240,696 of PVKB01000707.1, forward strand.
AGGAGAGGAGAAAGAACAATTTACCCAGCCATGGAAAGGTGTTATTATAATACTAGGAAACAGTAGACAAGTAGGCTTTTTGTGGCTAGTATATAGAAATATGTTTAAGGTTAATATACAGTTTGTTCAGCTATTATTAATGTAATGGAATAACTGGTATGAGTTACTTAAAAAGAAAAAGGCCAATCTATTTTCTACTGGTGAATTCACCATCACTCAAAAGGTAGTTGAAATGATAAATACAAGAAATAAGTCCAATATCCCTAAGCAAGAAAAGCAATGGGGCAGCACAATGTTCTATCCCAAGATAGAAGATCCCAAATTTACCTTTATTGTCTTCAAGCAACCAAAGGAATCACATCTTTACCAGATTAGGTTCGGTATACTTACTTTCACGGTTGTAGTGTTGATTATGACAGAATACTTTCTATTACAGCAAGGGATTTATCTTTCACTTTATTCTTATTCCCTGGAATACAGATGCATAGCTTGCCTTTAATAAATCCTTTTTGATTGATAGGTTTAGATGATTCTATCAGCACAGACCTATAGATTCTATGGCAGACTACATAGACATTTGAGAATATAGTTAGGAGTGGTTCAAAAATCAATAGAAAACCCAGCGTTTCCATTAGGAAAGAAACAAACAAAATAAAAGCATGCCTAAGCTCTTTCGGAACTGGGGTCCAGGGCTCTAGCAACCTGGGAAATTACTTTTGAGTTTGTTTACCAAAGAGATTATGTTACTGAGGTTGCTGTCAAAATGTAGTTTGCTTAGTTTTTGTTTTGCTTTGTTTCTCTTTCAAGGCCACAGGATAGACTTCATTTATCTTAGGATAACTGAAATAAAAGAAAAACACAAGAATGTTTGTGATACCCTTGCCTTAATTAAGGACCATCTTTGAAATGACCTTGGCTGCAGTAAAGACCTGTGGATCTTGAATTTTCTATGCACATGTGGAAGGAGAGAAAGAGACTCAGCTTAAAGGTTCTCTGAGCTTTCCAACTCCGCTTTAGCATCTGCTGTTCATTTATGGTAGTTTCGCTCTTAGTAAATACTCGATATGTTTGTATTTCTAACGGTGGGATATTTCTTTTAACTCTTTGGTTTCTACATTGTATAGCAGGTATACTTTCATGTCAGTCAGCAGCAGTGCTGCTGCCAAACGTGAGATTCTTTTCTTTTCTTCTGGAATATGATTCTCTTGCATTATGGCCTTTATCCATCAGTCCACAGTCCTCAGTCAACTTGGGCATCCAGCATTCTATTCAGTAATACGCGTATATCAGCATATATCATCTGACACAGCTCGTGACCTATCTACCTGCTTCCACTACAGATATTGCCAGAAAATGATGGCACTTGCATAGAACTCCTGATGAGGAGATCTTTTCCCAGACTGAAAAATTAGACCCGTTGGCTAATTGCCTTAGTCTCTTCAAGCAGTAAAGACTTGGTTATCTTCTCAAACATCAACAGATTTAAATCCCAGATTATGTCAGTTTGCCTCTTTTCCTTGGGTTCCATGTTGCTGAAGATTGGAATTACCATACCCAAACTATCATATTTTCTTCTAAAATATTGGCATCCATTATATTTTTTTCTAATGAGGCATTTTAAAGTCATAATTCCTTATTATGCTTGTTCACTTCTTCCACTTGCCTAAATCAAACCCTTTCTTTATCTAGGATCTACTAGTATTTAATTGATAGTTTCAAAGATACATAAAATTCTACCTTAATCATAACCCAAGATGTACTCACAGAAAGGTAGAGTATATGGTATTCTCTGGTAGGTTAAACTATATTGGAACTCAACTTGTGTTAAAACCCCTCTCCATTTTATGATCTGGAAATATTGCATGTATCACATGCAAACATTTTTCTTCTCAGAATGAAAGGGACAATATCAAAATGGACTTAGTTCTGCTTACCAGCTTCTTCTGCTTACCCCTCCCCTCTCCCTGATCTCATGAGAAAATCAACTTTTGGCCCTAACAATGCACCTGTGCCAGGAATGACCACAATATATTTTTATGTACCCAGAGGTTGCCATGGCTGATAGACTGTAAGTTTCTGTGTACCCAGAAGTCTCCATGGTCAATAGATTGAAGCTAGAGAGACACATAAATTTGCTGATGTAGAAGCAATATATGCCCCATTTTTCTTTTGTTCTGTCAGAAAAACCCCTTCTGTTTTGTGAAAAATCCCCTTTCTTGCTTCCCTACACTGTGAGTAAAAGAACCCCTCACCCAAGTTGCTCGGGGCTGGCTCCTTTGTTGGCTGGGTCCCAGCATGCTGGTCTGTCTGGACAAAAATCTCTTGATCACCCCTGCCTGTGAGTCCCGTGTGTTAATCTGCACTACAACAAGAACATGGTAATATTTGAATTGAATATGAGGAATACTCTCATATTGAATAGACTATGAGGAATTTTCAAAAAAAGTGCTTTATTTACCTATTTATTAATTTATCTGTTTATTCAGACGGGGTCTCACCTGATAGTCCAGGTTGGCCTTGAGCTCAGTTTTCTGGGCACTAGGATTATAGGCGTGTGTCACCATATCTAGTTCATGTGGTGCTGAAAGATCAAACCATAGGCCTCGCGGCTCTTAGACATCGCACTTCTTAAGCAAGTTTTCTAATCCCTGAGCTGCACTTTCATCACCGAACTGTGGCCCAGCCCATTTTGCTATGTTCTTAACAGTGACTTCTACCTTAAGCTAAATCAGCGGTCTCTCTATAACCAATTTTATGTCTTTTTATTTACTATCTAATATAATAAAAAGCTTGTAGAAATGTGGAAAATAACTTTAATTTCCTAATTAAAAATATAATTAGATTTTATAGTTGTAGAATATTTGAAACCATATAAAATTAATTTTGCTTTGTTATTCAACATATACAGCCTAGCAGCAATAGACATGCTAATGTATAAATTATATGCTACTAATTTTGCACACATTTTTGTCACAGCTGTTGAAAGAAAGAATTTTTCAATGTAAAGAATGCCAGAGGGGATAGCTAAAATGCCTGAATAATATTGCCAGTATGAAAAGAAAAAGTTCATTTTTGCAAGTTGACATAGAACTTCTAGATAGGTTGACTTAGATGGAGTTTACATATGTTGACCCCCTTTATAATTATATTACAAAATATAATTTCCAAATTATAGAATTATCAGTTTAAGTTCATGGCCAATTTAATTACCACAACCCTTGCTTTAGTTGCTAATTCAACAAATAAAAGTGTGGAAGACTGGAAAATTATAATGTTATCAGTATGGTTAAATATAAATCTACAAAATGATGTAATTGACAAGACCTAGAATTTCTTTGACTAAGATGAATCATTAAAGCTGAAATGACAAGTATGTCCAGAGATGACTCTGCAAGGTTAGATTAAAAACTCACAAGGTGCAGCCTTGATACTCTCCTTTGGTTGATGTCATCCAGCAGGCGGATGACAAGCAGAAGGATGGAGTGGACCAACTCTAAGCTGTATAGCCAGTTCCACAGGGGGGTGGTCTAGACGGATGACACAGAATGATTGTAAAATTATTTTGGCTAATGGCCAAAAATATATTTCCTTTTGGGTCTCTCACTATGCAAGTCTTCACATTCATTATATTCTCCAACTTTACTTTCACTCCAAAATTTTGTTAAGTTCCATCAGTTTATAGATGATACATAGATAATTAGATTTTTATCATGACAGTTTGTCCATGTTTATGCATGTGTATAACATGAGAAATGTAAAACAAATATTTTTTTTCTTTGAACTCCTAATTGGTTCTTCTGTTTGTTTTATTTTTTTCTTTTATGCAAATACTATTATTCCCACAAAGTACTTTTGTCATTATGTAAGTTTCTCCTCCTGTTTTTGCCCTCCTGATATTCCCATTTTAGTTTTTTGATTCTGTGAAGGGTCAAGACATTATTAACCTTTTAGTTTCCAATTCACTCAAAGTCTACAGGGCCCTAACACATTTATTGAACTTTCTTGTCTAAGCTAATTGACTCCCTCTTCACTTATTATTAAGTATCTCAGAGTGCTCTAATGTGTTTAATATAGATGTATTTTAAATATAAATTCAAGGCCTTATTCGTATTACTTAAATTAATACATTAAATATCTGCAGTGTTGCTATTAACTTAGTGTGATTATTTTGAAATCAATGCAATTATAATTCATTTTATAAAATAAAAATCATGCAATTATAAGAAATCAGGGAATTTTAAAATCTGATTGTAAGGCACATATGCATTTTTTCTTTCCACACTTTCTGTTTAGGTAATCATGAGTTAAGAATTAGTATCATCATACTTTTTTGGCTCTGAGAATTTCTTTGCTGTATCCATCGTTTCAAAAAACACGCTTGCTATAAACTTTGTGTTGGCCTATTTCCCAGACTCACGGATCATCTCAACATGGCTACAGTAATTACTTACTTTTTTTCAGCTTGATGGCTACCTCTGCCAACCTTATTACTTAGAGTTAATTTTAAAATACTCTGGTGCAAAGCACATATGTCACCTTCTTCAAGGTCAGCACTGGCATTGGATCCAGTTGACCACCATCCTGCCTCACAATAGTGGAGACATCGTAAACTGACAATGTTTCATTTTGTGGGGTTGTGGAGCGAATGTTTGCATATGCTCTGTCATTCGTTTTACACTGCTTTTATTGACTGTGTCATTATTTTAAAAATATATTGTTGAGAAGTTAAATGTCTTGAAACTATAGACGGTCATAAATAGTATTTTCCTAATATTTTGCTACTTACCACTAATATTTAGTTCATGTGCCAATATACTTTTAAATTTAAATGGAAAGATAATATATCTCTGAACAAACTATTAGGTTTTATATCTTCTTTTTTTTGAACTTCCTCTTTTAGATATTCAAAGACCCAAAAACCAAATGTAAAACTTTCTTCCTGAGAAAAGGTTGTTAATTTTTTAAGTTTATATGTACACTTTGAGATCACTTTAAGTAGGTACATAAAGAAGTGCTTCTGGGTGGCTTATAATCAAGATTGAGTGTTTTAAGGGATAGAGAAATAGGACAACAGTGAGAGCATTTGCCTAGCAAGGAAGTCTTGATTTCAATTCCCCAACATGATATAAACTGGACGTGGTGGCAAAGATCTGTAATCCTGGAATTAGTGAGGCTGAGGCAGAAGGATTTCTGTAAGTACGAAGCCAATCTGGGCTACAAAGTGAATGCAGGACCAGCCTGGGCTTTAGAAAGAGAATCCTGTCTCAAAAGTAAATATATCTTTGGAGGAATGGTTAAAGAACATGTGGTACCTATGCACAGTGAAATATTATGCAGCTATAAAGAAAGACAGATAGAAAACATTTGAACGAAAATGGGGCCATCTTGAGTCAATAATGCTCAGTGAAATGGACCAAGCACAAAAGAATGACTATAGATGGGTGTCCCTGTTATGAAATGCACAAAATAACATAAAGAGCACCCCCCAAAAATGACAGGGTAGAAAAACAGGCAATGGTTAGATAGGAAAGGGGTGAACCTCTGAAAAAGGGGTGAACATAGACACTCACTGATTCCCCAATCCCCATGATTCTAAGGTGTTACAGAATTAGGAATGCATGCATTTACACAAAAAAGCTAAATTTTATGTCATGTGAATTTTTTACCATAATAAATTTGTTTTAGAAAGTAAATATAAATAAGTAAATACTAAGATATATACCATACTATCTGATCACACTATATGCAGCATGTACGGACCTATTCAAATTAATGAACTTCCCATCTCCTCATTCTTACTTTATATTTTGAGCATTTTGGCTCCTCTGTTCTAGTTATATATGAAGCATGGGCCCCTTCCAGGGAAGGGGACAGGGCTGCGGTCCTGTGCCAAAGATTGGAGTCCATATGGCATACAAGCAGTGTAAACCAATAATAGAAACAAATCCCTTGTTAAGGATGAAAACAACTTACTTGAGATGCAGTGTGTATCTGGTGTTAGAACGTTACTATTGTATCAAAAGTGATGACCTTGCAGAAGCATAGATTTTGTGTGCAGTGAGCGTATCTGCTATTATATGAAACTGTTATTTAGTGTGATATTAAGTTTAATTCAACATACTCGTCAGTATCAGGTTATTCAATCGTCACACAAGAATAATATCACCTTTTCTCACTAGCAGTTATTTACTTTCTTACAAACAAGGTATTATACATAAAAGCCCTAAAACTATGGAAAGCTGTTCAAATGCAATGCAAAATCATATTAGTACAAAGAAAACTGGTATTTCTTTAGTCAAGATTTATCATTTACTAACATTTTTTATTCATTCTTAGTCTCTGTCCCTCCCACACTTCCTCACTGTCTCTTTTGTTATCTTTCCCCCCATTCATAGTTCTGTACATTTTTGCATATTTGGAACTGTTTTAGAATAACTTGTTTATATATAATAAGTATGTACTGCCATCCAAATGAGGCCATCACATTACAAGCTTACAAAGTTCATTATTAAATCAGAAAATTGACCTTTGATGGAGTGCTATCATCCAATTAACTGCTTCAGTTCAAATTTTTACATTGTCTTTAATAACCATTTTTCCCATTTCATTGATATATATATAGGGGCAAAATTTATCGTTGACATCGATCTTGAGCATTTTGTGCACATACATATCATGGCAAAGTTACAGATCCTTCCCCTCTCTCCTTTCGACCCCCCCCCACACCCCATTTTCCAATTATTTCCCATATTAAGTTCCATGAAATAATAGTGTTCTGGGTTTCTCATATCAGAGAAACCATTCTTTATTTCACTTTCTGCTTCCGACTCTCCTCACTAAGCTTGATGGTCTCAAGTTGCCTGCAAAAGTCTCTTAACCTATATGTCTTTATAGATGAGTAGTATTCCATTGTGTATAAATATTACAATTTTTGTATTCATCGTTCTGTTTAGGGGGACTTTGGTGTCTTCAACATTTTATCTACACTTAGTTTTACTGCTATGAACATGGGTATACATGAATCTCTCTCATGTGTTGTTTTAAGCTATTTGGAAAATATTCCTACCAGAGGCGTTGCTGGATCAGAGGCGATGCTTATTTCCAGTCTTTTGAAAGTCTTCCATACTGCTTTCCATAGTGGTTGTATCAGTTTACGTTCCTACCAGCAGTGCAGGAGGGTTCCTTTTTCCCCACAGCCTCTCCAGCACTGATGGCTGTTTATGTTCCTGATATAAGAAATGATCTAGACGCACACCTGTCACCATGCACCAAACTCAAATCAAAGTGGGTCAAAGACCTAGATATTAAAACTGAAACACTGATCCTTCTAGAAGACAAATTAGGCAAATATTTAATAGCTTTTTATTAGCCTTAAATGCAATCCTAACACCCCATTTACAAAAGATATCTTTTTAGACCATTTGAGCTTATATCCCAAGAATTTGATTTTTTGAGCTGTTGACCTTCCTAAACATTATTGTCAGATTTTATAGAATGCACACGTAAGTGATGTTGTGTCTTCCTCTGCAACACAAATAGTTTAGATTAATAACACTATTAGTAATATTAACTTCTAATCACTTGGATAAGGTAGTGTCTGCCAAGTTTCTTTGTTTCAAAATGTCTGTTTTCACTCTACATTTTGTGACCTGAAAAATACACTGTTACTCCTCATATTTTTAGCCATCAGCATGACATCTGTTGCAATGTTATGCCACTATTAATTATTGCTGTAATGATAGCAAAGGGTGATTTTTCTTCTAACTCCTTCTATCTACTTAAATTCATTTGTTGCCAAGTTAGCAAAATATAATGTCTTCTGCATGATCCAATTTATACATGCTTTCATTTGTTTATTGGTGCCAAGACAGATGGATGGATGAGTTCCTACATTATTAAGTGTGCGACAGCAGCATTTCATTTCTCAAGGTCATGTGCACTTTCCTGTTTGACCAAACTCCAGCTGACCACTGTGTCTTCTGACTTTCAGTCAGCACTTTTCGTTTCAGAGCAAGTTCATGGCCCATTGATGTTCAAGCTCCTATTGCATTATTTTTCCTAGCTCTGTCCTAAAATCAATCACTGCAAAAAGAAATCTCATCACCTCAAGTGAGCGGTAAATGTTTTGTTACTAATGTGGTGTAATAGATTGTAGAAAATTACACACCACCTTAAATCAATATCACATGCACACACAAATATAGTTGCACGCATTCTATGAGTTCAGTAGCTTGTCTGCCAACTTAATGTCTGATCTGGTAGTCTAGGATTCATTATTCACTTCCCTCTTTGTAATGTGTGAGTGTGACTTTCATTTTTCCTACTACATATTGTACTTACTTACTCAATTATAAAACACATAAAAAATAAGAATTGCCAACCCCTTCCCAATGAAAGTATTTTAAGAATTCTAAATAATTTCCAAGATTAGTTTTATTTGAGCATTATCCCTCTGGTGGTAACTCGTTTGAAATAGCCACATAATTTTTTGCAAACCATTTTACTTTGTAAAAATGTATATTTTTAATTGATTGAATAGTAAGCTATTAACATGTCCCCACAATTTAAACCTACATGCAGATAGATTTAGTGAAATATTACTACCTTGTTGTGTCTGTTGATCACAAGCCACATCTGTTAGTTAAGTAATATACTTTTTATTTCCATATTTGGGCTACTGGAAAGCCATACACATACAAAAAGCATGAAAATGCAATTATTTTCTCAAAAATTGATTTTAAATTTTTGAGATGTCTAGAAGAATTCATAAATCACTCGGAAATTGTAACTATAATTTTTAAAAACTTCCACATTGTTTCCTATAATGGCTGCACTATTTGTATTCCCAGGATTAAATGTGATTTACCCACCGCTGTTAATGCAGTAATCAAGATTATTGATTTTGTTATCTTTTACCAGTGGGTACTGTACTTTATTGTCCTATCATGAAGATAGTTAGAAATACCTCTTGAGCAATTTTATTTTTATTAATTAAATTTATTTTAGCTAAGATATAAAATATATTGTACAAATAGCCCAGTATTGTATACTTCTATAAAGATTTGCCATAAGAAGTTTAAATTAGATTCACATATCCATTTTCTAACATGTTTATCTTTCTTTAAAACAAAGTGATCTGTCTTTCTTTTAGATTTTGTAAATACAATGAATGTGATTATTACCTGTAGTTACCCTGCTCTGCAGTGGCACAGCAGACCTCTTTCTTTCTACCCCATAGTAACCGAGCACTCACCGATAAACCTTCCATCATCCTCAAAGCTGCAGTGATGGCCAAATTCTTCTTCTCTTGTTAGTCAGAAAAAGATTTTTACTTCTTTCTCCCTTGACGACTTAACCCAGAGTTTTTGCACTGAACTAACTCTCCACCTTATTCCTCCTTTTTAAATTTTGAGACAAGGAGGCCTTCACTAATTAATAGAATGATGCAGGCTTAGCTGCAACCCGCAATCCTAAACCTCCCTCTGCCCACATTTCTCGGTAACAACGTTATGATGACCTCTGTCTCTTAGGAAAAAGCAAATGTTCTTTTCAAAGTACTTAGAATAAGTATCATTAGATCCAAAAGTATTTAGAATTCATATAAAAATAACTAAGCTCCAAGAAATCATTAAAATAACATGATAACTACAATCATTAGAAAAGAATTGATAAAAACTTTGAGATAATTCTTCAACTCTGACAAAATTTATACTGTTTTAATATTTTTCCATGACAATTGACTATATAACATGTATATTTATATTGGGTAAACTAGAAGAGGCTGCTTTAGAAAAAAAAAACATTATAGATACATAAAAATTGAGAGGTTAGGATCCATCATGGCAGACTGAAACAAGATGGTCACAGGTTGTTTTGAGTTATCCATCTGTGCCAGTGAGTGTATGGCTGCACAGAGGTGATAAGGACCAACCGCCAGATGCAGCTGGGGTGAGAAAGCTCGGGCTGATGTGTTGCTAGGCCTGGGCACCATGGGAACTGGAGCTGGAGAGAGAAATCAATGGGCTCTGGTGAGGCCACAGTAGGGAGTGCGGATGAAGCTCTATCAGACAGGCCTTGTTCGATCCTCCACTTCCCGGGCACTGGACAGGGCAGCACCTGGAAGGCAGAGAGAGAGTCAGAAAGCTGTGAAGGCTAGACTGTGCATGCCCCAGGGTTAGAAAGAAGCTGCCAGAATATGTTAGTTGCAGCTGTCTGTTTCCAGACCCTAGTTTCCACTGGAATCATGACCAGGCAGAGTATGGCTGAGAGCCAAGAGTATCAGAGACAGAAAGAGAAGAGGTGGGTAGAGATACTACAGAGATTACATCACATTCTGCTGGGAGTCAGAGATGGAGCCCTGAATGAGGAAGGCATGTGAGTACCGCCCCTGAGAAACTCCTTATATAGTACAGGTTCTTGAACAAGTCAGACTGAAGACGGCAGCCTCGCAAAGCCACCTGGGGTATTCATTCGAATCAACACAGTAGGACAACTGATTTTTTTTTTTTCATTTTCTTGCTTGCTGATGTTTTGTTGGATAAGGTTTGATCCATATATATACATGTGTGTGGACATAGCTGTGTATGTTAGTTTTCTGTTTATGATGAATAAATAGTGTGTCATTTTGTTGCCTCTTCCCACAGCCATGCTTGCCTAATTTTGTTTGTTCAAGAACTTTCTGTATCTCCTCATATTGCCTCTTATCTCCCATTTCATTCCTTTCCTTTCTCTCATTTTTAATTTCCTTTCATATATATTCATTCTTCTCTTTTCTTATATTTTATCATTTCTTCTCTTTTATGGACTATTGTTATTAATCTGAATATTATTAGCATTTAATTTTATAGCCTATTGTATTTTATTACTCTTCCAGTTTTATTCTAGGTTGGCCACAAAGTAGACATGCTGTTAAACACATTCTTAATTATCTGAAAATATACAGTTAACATCTCAGTTTTTGGTGTTAGATAGTTATATGGTCATCTAAGAGGAGTAGTAAAGGCTTTCAAAAAAGCACAGTCACATGGAGACATACTCACAACTCAGAACATACCACAAAGAGTAAATTACTTGCTAAAAAGACTGTCACTTGACATTGCAAAAGACCTAAAGTGATTTGCAAGTCTCAACATAAAACATAGTTTACATATAAAAATAAATAAATGACTCCACAATTTTACAACTCTACAAAAAGTTGATTCTATACATGCCAAAGTACATGAAAATCTGAATAAATATATATTTTTTAAACCTGGGAGCTAAAAATACAGATAAAATATTTTAGAAATTGATAGTTGGGTTATGGAGAACAAAAAGAAACAAATAAGTAGCTGAGTCAATGATGATCGATGAGCTTGAAGGAAATCCAGACAAGCAGATGAATGAAAGGAGGATGACAATACAGGAGATGAAAGATTGTTTCGGTAAAAAATGGAGTTTCTGAAAAAAATATAAAATTATGAAAAGTTACAATATCAAGTTATTTAAAAACTAAATGGAAAATCTCAGAGATTATCAAGATGCATCAAAAGAAACGTTACCACTAATTGAAGTTAGGGGATCTACTAGAGCATTCTAACAGTAACAAAGGAAAAAAAAAAAGGAAACAGTGAATAGATAATCCAATATGTCTTTTATAAACATAAAAAATGAAGCTCATTGGCCCTGAAGACAGTGGCAAAATACAGGCTAATGATGGAGAAAATCAGTTAATCTGTAATTATTGCAGGATACTTGTCCAACTTGGGAAATGAGGTGAATACCCGAGTAAAAGAGGAATGTGAGCTGTAAATAGATGTGAACAGTAAGAGAAAGAAAAAAAAAGAAAGAATGAATGAATGAATGAATGAATGAAAGAACTCTCCCAACATAATTACAGTCAAAATATTAGAAACTCAGAAAAAAGAAAGAACATTGAACATTGCTAGGGAGAAGTGTCAAATAATATTAATATACAAAACAATTAAAAATAATATTTCTCAACAGAAATATTAAAGACTTAAAATGAAAATGTCAATGGATGTTGTTATATCTTGCATGCCTCTTCTCCAAAATTGAAGAAAATGGGCTTTTATGGTTAATATAAAATTAGGAAAGATTACCACTAAGCCAACTTCTCAGAAAAAAACCTAAGGGAATCTTAAACAAAAATGAAGAAAACAATAAATACATAGCCAAAGGAAAAATCATTGCTATGAGAAAATTAGTTTAAAAATGAGAAACAAAATGGCTCAAATATGGAAAAAACAAAACAAAACAACCCCATGTAAAACCAGAAATTTGAAAGGAATTTGTGCATACTTTTAAATAATATAAATGGTATTGACTTGCCCAATGGATGCATATGGCAAAAAAGATTAAATAAAAAAACTGAACTGATAAATATATTGTCTGTACAAAATATATCACATCTGCCAATACATACAGAAACTGAAAAATTTAAAAAAGGAAAATGACACTTCAAGAATCAAGAATTCTAAAGCAAGTGTGAATAGTTATGTTTATCTCCAATAACCAGACTTCAAAATTAAATGAGTCCAAAAAGTCAAGATCACTGCATATTAGCAAAATGGCAAATACACCAAAAAGAGATAAATATGTATGCATTGAATGTCAACATACTCAATTTTAGGAAACAAATAGTACTTAATTTTTTTAAAAAATGATGAAACAAAAATCTCTTAACATAAAAAGTACTTCATGTAAGATGGTACCAAACCCACCCGGATGAGGGGACCTCAGGAGCCTACCCTCATATACAGAAAAGTAAACCATACCAAAATCAAAGATGAAACATCAGAATTAAGCTATACTGTAGCTCAAATAAATTTAAGAGACATCTGTAGAATGTTCCATTCAATGGCAAAATACACATTCTTTTCAACAATTCATGAAACTTTCTCTGAAACAGATGATGATATTTCCAGCCATGGGGCAAATTTTAATAAGTGCAAAAAATTTGAATAAATCTCATGCATTCAAATCATGGCACAATGAAATACAACTAAAAATTAGCAGCAATCCACCCCCCACCGATAATTTCATAGCCTATATGGCAATTGAATTATTCAGAAAAACAATTAGTGAAAAAATTAAAAATTTTCTGGATTCATGGTAGCGAAAACATCCCTAAAATACCCATGATACGTGATGAAAGCAGTTCTAAAAAGGAAGGTAGCAGCAAGATGTCTGAATCAGCATTTATTAGGCATCAAAAATCAATTTTTAAGTTTCTGGCTTATTTTCACTTTTCTTTTTCTTTAAATGCAATAGTTAATGTTTCAAATGCAAACATATCCAAAATTGTCATGTGATAATTATATATGAGAATTATTGGAAAAAAACTATTACATGTAATTCTTATATATGTTGTATATAAATGTAGGTATAGCAAAACACAATATACATTGGTATATACCTACATGCAAGCTAAATAGATACATATATATGTACATATATGTGTGTGTATATATATGTGTGTGTGTGCTTGTGCTTCATTATAAATTGTATTTTTGAGCATGTTTTTAGGTCTAATTGCTATATACTGTGCAAAACATCAGGCCAAAGAACAGCTAAATCAGACAAGACTTTTTTAGAAATTCTAAGAGAACCTGAGAAACACCACAAGCAAAGAAGAAAAATACAATATAAATGTTTTAAATTGAAAGCTTACAGTCAAATTTTGTCCAAGACTACACTTATTATAACTGACTTACAATACTTTTCATAGTCTTTGTTTTACTTTAGATTTGATTAGGTGCCAATATTTTAAAATCTAGAACATAATTTTATGGGGCAGCAATAAATACTGGGAACTGATAACCTCAAAAAGTAAATGGCTTAAAAACCACAGTGGTTGATTTCTTTCTCAAGCCATTTATAGAAAAGAGTTGGCAAGGCCTCACTATACATGTTGGTGACCAAAGGTCAAAGTTAACACATTTCAATTCTAAATGTATTTTTAGGGACTGAAGGGATAGCACAGGGTCAAAGCTCTTATCTAGCAAACACAAGACCCTGAGTTCAATTCCCCAGCACTATAAAAGGCAGGTGTGGTGGCGCATCCCTGTAATCCCAGCATTTGGGAGGCTGAGTCAGGAGGGTTGCTCTGAGTTTCAGGACAACCTGGGCTACATAGTGAGTTCAGGACCAATCCGGCTACAGAGCAAGACTTTATCTCAAATAAATAAATAAAGAAAATTGTATTAATGTCTGAGACACCATCAGACAAGCTAAAAAGAAGCCCTTCCTCCCTTAAGTTGTGGGGTACACGTTTGTCCGAAGTAGAAAGTGATTAAGAGAGGTAATTATCAGTGATCCTCTGGTAATTTGTTTTAGACTTTCAGATGTCACTCTTCTGTAGCATTACTTCACATTTTTAAAAATTTTATCAACTTAACCTACTCTCATTCAGTAAGTAGCTGTTGAAGTCCTGCTCAAAAGTCAAATAAAAAAATCATCATATATTACAAATATGACTCAGGTAACATTTAAATCACCCTAGCGCTTCCAAGACAAAACAGCAAATAGAGTAACTAATGGAAATAACAAAACAAACAGAACAAATCTCACACGGTATCTATAATAACAATAGATAACAAAGGGTTAGATGACATTCACAATTTTGTCAGGTCCCAGCTTCATCTTCTGCTACTTAGAAGTGCTTTATCTAGGATCAGGTTTATTTGGTCAATGGAATGGAAAGATGGTATGTTCTTTATGGTAACGTGGCATCCATGCAATAGAATCAAGTGTATTACAAATAACATGTCTGAACACCACATACTCGAAATGAATGAACTCATCTGTGTACTCCTTACGTTAAGCACTTAAGCTACATGTTCACATATTAGTCTCTATTATTAAATAAATGCTAGATTTGGTTTACATAGTGTCACTTTTCTACTTAATCTCACTCAGTAGTTTCATTTTGCCTCTAATAACTTCTTTCTGAAGTTAAAATAGAAAAAAAAAAAACTTATTTCTCTGAAGCCAGTAAGCATGCTATTTATTCCTGTAAATAAGCTTATATTGTCAATAATAAAAGAAAGTAGAAAATTTAAATTGTCATTCCATGCCCCTACGGGTATCCATACGAGTTGTAAAATAATCAAATTTATTTCTTTTGCAATATTGAAAATAAGATTTGCATGCTTTATAATGAAGCCACAAGTAATGTAGGGAAGCAGTTTTTTACTACGTTTTAGGGTTCTTTGTTTTAAACAGAACTCTTATTTCATTAAGATAATTCATTTAATCAGTATGGCAAAGGCAATATATCTCCAAGTTTTCAGCGTTATATTAAACAGGTAATCAATAGTTTGAGACAATAAAATAAAACGTTTTCAGCTTTATTAAACTTCAGGGACATGTAGAGAGGAACTGGCAAGTAAAATGACATCAGCAGTCAGTTAATGTAGCTATTATCTTAAAGTGCACCAGAGTCACTGCTTAGCATGAGTTTTCTTGTGGTCGTTCAGACAAAATCATGCTGAAAAATAACCACACAAACACACATCACCCACACAAGCTACACACCTGTCCCAACAAAGATAAAAATAGCTGAAATACTTAGCTCGTCAATTTCCACAGGAAAAGAAATAAATGAATTTTATAACAACACAATGTTTTATATTTTAGAAATTTATTGTTTTTGACTTATTTGAACACATTTAATACTTTCAAATAAACAAAACAATAAAAAGAGCATTAGAGTTCCACAAATACTATTAATCTAATGACACGTCGTCAAATATAGGCATGCAAAAGCTGTTGCTATCAGAAGTGGTTGGTTTAGCATTCTTGTACACTGGTTTGCTTCAATTCCTACACTAACCCCCCTGGGGTAACTGAACTTCTGAGAAATCTGAGGCTTAGGCCGTGGATATTCTAAGCCCAACGAGGACCGGAGAAAGGAAGGAGCTGAGACTGGTGTCTACATCTGCTGTTAGTTTGTCTGCATAACCGAAATATTCTGGAACTCCTGGGCCGTGACTGGAACTCGTATCATCAAACAGAGGTGCAAGTGCTCAGTAATATTTCTAGAGCACTTTCCCAGGGCATTATCTAGAGATGTTTAATCAGTCACTGTCACAAGTGGAACAGTTTTCAAGAAATATTTTCTGCCTATTGCTGTATGTTATTAAAATGCATTTGGTAGTGATGATAATTTACCTATTAGTAAAGTTTAATATTTTAATCATCTAAGTTCAGCAATTTTCAAAACACTGTAAAAGACACCTGCAGTGTTTAGGTAAGCTTTTATTCTATCATTAAAATTGCCAACTCACGCTTTGTGTCCTTTAGTTTTATTTCATGACCACTCCAAATTTAAGGACATAGGTACAAGATATGTACTTGGTCAAACAATTTATAGTGTTGGACAAGCTTTTCTTTCTAGATAGACTCACCTAGGTATTTGTGCCCTGTTATCTAAACTAAAATAGAAGCAGATGCTTTATAATAGTTATCATTCTCATAAGAGAGTTATGCCCAAATTGAAGCAGTGCAGGAATGTAAATAACATGGACTTTGGAAGCAGACACGCCTGGGTTTAGGTTGCACTTTTGTCACTTTATAGCTGGTTCAAGGTGACTAATTAGTTTATCCCTCTGATATTTTATTCAAAGCCTGATAAAAGAAAATTTTAAACATGTGCTGGGAGTGTTAAAGTCATATATTAATATCATGAGTGTCCAAAACATCACAGATGATTAATAAATACCCATTATTGACATGAGAAAGTTGTATCACCTTAGACCTGGAGGGTGACACATAACTTGCTGTTGCTGCTGCTGCCGTCCCTAGTGTAAGAGCTAGTGCATTCCTATTAATATTTTATAGCATATTTTCTCTCTGAATCAGAACATTTTTTCTAGAGATCTTCTATTTTGGAAAGACCCTGTCTGCTGACTGAGAAAGACCTCAGGGGACAGCTAATGAATGATGACCCCATAACTAACACTATTATTACTGCTGGCAACCAACAGCTCCAAAAAGATGTTTCCACTCTCCTGTCCACATTCCAATCATCCAAGCCATTAAAAGCCAGCAGCCGATTTCCCTGTACTTAACTCAGCAATTAGCTATTTCAGCTTCTTTTCCTCTCTCAAATTTGCATCAGTGTATTTTTTTAAATCACCATATTTTATTTAAAGAAAAAACACATGAGAAGAAATAAATTCCACTGTTTTATGTTTACAGGGTCCAGGATTTTATTTCAGATGGAAGAAAATTTCTACAGGCTTTGAAAGTACAGATAAGCAATCTAATCTGGTGATTCTAGAATCATTGTTATCTATTAGTCAGGAAATTGAATCCATAAACTCTTTTGGTAGGTAGCCAAAGGCCCATTTAAAACAATACCCTTAGAACAAAGTTAAAATTGGTTTTGTTTCTCTGAGTACTACTGGGAAATTCAGGATGAATGCGATCTCTTAAAAGCTCTGCCTGGAGAACTAAATCAGAGCACTCATTTAAAATAAAACACATTATTGACAA
The DNA here is from genome assembly GCA_004027205.1 of Ctenodactylus gundi. Taxonomy (NCBI): domain Eukaryota; kingdom Metazoa; phylum Chordata; class Mammalia; order Rodentia; family Ctenodactylidae; genus Ctenodactylus; species Ctenodactylus gundi. The sequence goes on from PVKB01000707.1 coordinate 258,195, forward strand.
GGAACTTTTTTTGATGGGTTATTGCCTATGCTTAGATAGGGCACGAGTTAAGTCATATGTTCAGGAGAAACCGCTACTAAATATATCAGAATACTTTTCTAACAGAGATGTAGATTTTGCCTTTCATCTGCCACCCCCGCTCCAACACTGCGACATTTGGTGTCTTGTCCGTCAGCATAAGTTAATATAATTGGAGGAAAAGTGTTGGTGAAAATATGTCGGCTAATTCCAGTTTGCTTTCCTCACTGCTGAACTATGTTCTGAGGTCCTAAACTACAGACAGAATATATTCTCCTAAATTTTGAAATTGTAAATTCCTCTTCCCTCACTTTTTATAGTTATTTTATCTCCCCTGTCTAATGCTGGAATGAATATATTACTATAATTATGCTTAGTAGTAGTAGTTGTAGTAGTATAATTGTTTAAATAAATTAACAACATTTACAATTGTTGACAAAAATTTCAAATCATTTTAAAATTTCGAAATATCTAAAAGCTAAAGAAAAACTATAAAAAGAAAATTTGAAATTATTAAATTTCCTGACCATCAAAAACATCAAGTCACATTTAGTAATTTTCATATAATTATAGAAATTTTATGGAAAGATTGGATTCTATACAAATAAGCCCAAAGAAACTATCATTTTTTTGGAACTTTCTGCCTGGCTTTAGATTATTTAGCAACATGCACAGAGGTGAATTAATCAGAATTTTTGATGTCTGTCTGCAATATAGAAAATTGAAGATCTAGGATGACAGGATGAGGTGCCGTAAGACTCACAGCACTCTCTCTCCTCCTATGACTGCAGGAACATAAACCTGCATTACAGCCAAGACCAAAGAAGCAAAATGTGAGAGTTTGTGGGGGAAACGTCCATAAGGCAGGATCACGGGCTACATCCTGTGCTTTGTCTTGGATTGGAATTCTTCCCCCTATCAATATATGTGATTCAAAATGATGATATTTTGATCCATTCTTAATTGAAATGCTTTTGAGGATTTATAATGTGGACTGTACTTATAAAATTCTTGGAGGTATTTATGTTGTCTGTATTTGTCATTCTATGAAATAAGAGTCCGCTTTTTGACTGAGCAGGGCTTCAAGTTTGTAGAAGAAAGGGAGTGACTTCGGAATCCAGAATATAAAGTCATATTAGAACAAGCAAATTACTGTCCCAGAATCACGTTTTACGTATAACGTTAATTTGAAACCAACTCTTGAGCGTTATCTAACCAATAATGCACTTTTCTTATAATTTGTCATAAGACCATGTCTCTACCAGGTTCTTTCTATCGCTGTGATTCTTCTCATGTTCTCTATGATTATGTCTTTTTCTTTTCTACCCAATATCAGTTTCTCCTAACCTTTCTTCTGAATAATATTGTCAGATAAGTCTTTCTGAAGTATAAACAAGCAGCATTTGTTTATCACCCCTCCTAGACAGTCTGTTCCTACTCAGGTTTAGCAGTGGAAAATTATACTTATATAATTGTATGCAACCAAGAGTTGCTATAATTTATTCTCGAATAGATTTGCATATTTAATGCATATAGCTAAAATTCATCTTCAAGTAGGTAACATATACTTCTATCTCTTACAGTGTAAAAGTTACAATTTGTTGTTGCCTTGCAAACTAGTAAAATTTTATCTCATTTATTCTGTGCATCCCAGATTCCTCAAGGCCTCCAGTTTCTCCATGCTTTCGTGATGTTTCGGATGTTGCCACCGTTTCTTTCAGCTAGTAAATACTATATAAGCTCAATTTTCTTTTAGATTTAACTCAGTGCCATGTATGCGATTGAATCTTTCCTGGCATTTTTACCTTACGTCTTTTTTCTAATCTATTATAAAATGTATCTCATTTCATAAAACCTTAGTTGCTATGGTCACTGTACATAATCAGGACAAGCTTGTCACACATCATAAAGCATTTTTTTCTAGATGTAATCAAGGATGACAGGATGGCACTGTCACATAATTGTGATGATTAAAACAGATAAAAAAATCCAGAAAATTTTAACTGTTGTTATTTCACAGGGTATATGAATTAAACGCATAGTCATAAGTGTTTTTAATTCAAATTCAAAATACTTTTTTCAAAATAAGTGAGCACTTTGAGGGCTGGAATTTACCTCACAATACATAGAGAGATTCATTCTATTAAGAAAATACTTTTTTTGTTGACAAATTTAAATATTTTAGAAAGCACTTATTTAACTATTTTAATATGATAGAATTCAGAGCTTTCAAGGTTAATCATTTTTTCACCATTGACTTACCAATAACTCAAGTCTTACCTATATTGAATCATCAAAGCTGTTGATTGGGATACATCACGTATTATATTACAGTATTTGAAGACAAGGCCACTTTCATCCCATAGGCAAATTTTCTCTTCCAATTCTATGTATCAGAGCTAGTTAAAGAGGCATATAAATTCTGATATGGAATAAACTGATGCCATTTTTCTGGAAGTTTTTCACCAATATTCATCGAGAATTTTTCAGGAAAGTATTTTTAAATAAATTTCTATATAACACTTGTGGTAGAAAAGTGAAGGAAGTCAGTGTGGAAAAAGTTAATGCTTTACTGGGAGAAAATATTTGTAAAGCAAATTAAGAAAATACAAAAGAGTGTCTCATTAAGTCTCTTATTGTCAGCTGAGGCGACTTGCCGTGCTGTGACCAATTTGTTTGCACTAAGATAAAAAAAAATCTAAAATTTCTTGACATTCGTATGTAAACACTTACGGAAATTATTTGTTGAATGTCACATTTGAAAATAATTTTATAAAATGAAATTTGTAATATTAATTATTAGCATCTTTTATCTTTGATGGCTAATGCTTCATATTTTCTATTTATTCATAAATATGTAATTTTAGAGTTTGCAATATTAATTATTATTATGCATTATTATAACCTTTTCTCAATTAGAAATATTATAAACTAGCCTGCCCTTTCAACCTAAGAGACTTCAACTGAAATTCTGTGCATCATCAAGGGCATTTGGAAGAAATCCACCCAAGTGTATATCCCTAGATTTTTCTAAAAATGATGTACTGTTCTTGCTGAGGAAAAGCAGATAACTTTAAAATTATGGAGTGATTGCACTCTTGCTTACATACTCAGAGCATTAAGACATTTTAACAGAAACATACTGCATTTAAATAAATGTGCTAAAAAGTTGTTTCTTTGTAGAAAGGAGTTGATTGTTTTAATAAGCTAGTTACAACATAAAAATAAATTTTGACTTGGAATATCTGGTAAAAGTGTCTCTAATTCATGAAAAAGCATCAACATTTTCAGTAATTATACTTAATATCCATTTTGAAGTTTCTCTGCATGTGTTATTGAGTAGTGTATATTTGTTCCATTTTGTTTTAGCTTGTTTTTTACTTCAGTCGTAAGTATATATTAATGTCATTCTTACTGAAAATAGCTTATATATCCACTCATGGTGTGAATATAATAGCTATCCTAATTTAAATATGGACTTGATCATGATTTAGGACGATGACCTATACAGGATTTGTCGCATAATGTGCATATATTATCTTTGAAAATAACATTTATATATTCTATTTTGTACAAAATAATCCTATTGCAATCTTCTGTAGACTATGAAAGTAGCCTTGTAAACAACATTGAGATAATCAGACAATAAAAAGGCAATGAGGAAAATAACATTAAAGGATCAGAAAAGATATAAAGAGATGAACTGAAAGTTGGCAGTGAGGTCACACCACGAAGTATAAAACTTTTTTACTATATAGGACAGTGCCTGCAGCAACGTAGCATGAGTTCCTCTAAAAGAAAAAAGCAGAGGGTTATGGGTAGAGAAATTTACAAGTAAAAAATGCTTCTCTAAAACATTATGTTTTAATTTTCTTATCTAGTCACTGACATGTATTTATGGACAACTAGAATTCATATTCGTAAACTCATATTCATAAATTACTAAAAAGAATGTGATTACTTGATCATGGACTCTAAAGTGATACACAAAAGAATTTTGGTCATAAATTTTATTTATTTATTTATATAATTTTTATTGATTTATTTGAGACAGCGTCTCAATCTCTAGTCCAACCTGGTCCTGAGCTCACTGGAGCCTGGATCGCCTAGAACTCAGGGAAATCTTTGGAAGAGCTGAGATTACAGGCGTGTGGCACCACCCCTGCTACTGTGTCATACTGAGGGACTGATGCCGGGGAATCGCGCTGATTAGACAAGTGCTCTAACGACTGGGCTATGCCCCGTTCCTATAAACATTTATTGTCTACAGAATAAAACATAATTTTACTCTGCAGAGTTATTCAGAGAGAAAATAAGCATTAATGTCCTTGACTTTGGAATGTTACAATTTTAACATACATGGCTCATCCCCTGTGCTCTCTCACAAAATAATCCCAAACTTCTTAATGCACAAGGCTTTTGCTAGCCATTGAAATTTACACTCCGTTGAAAATTTTAACAAAACTTTATTGAATATTGATTTTTGTGACTCACTTGTATTATTTTCTCTTATTTTGTTTTTAAAAATCCTATTACATACTTCAGAGAGAAGAGACCCCTGAATAAAAAAAGGCAGCACACTGAAAAAGAAGCAGAGTGACTTTTTAAAAATACTTAAGTAACTCTGTAAAATGTCCTTAAACTCCTGAAATTATATTTCTCATTCTGGCACAAGTTAATCCTCTTGGCGCCATAGTCATCTCCTAGGACAGAATGACAGCCTTACATTCATAAACACAGATTCTGGTAACCCAGCAAAGCCACAGTCCAAAATTCTCTCCCCGGAGAGCAATGGGCCCAGACCCAAAACAGCTCAGGAAATCAATTGTAATAGAGCTACTATTTCTTCCCAGAACTAGTCATTCTTAAATAAGAAAATATTTGAACAAAACTCCATGATATCTAGCATGTATATCTTCCTATCTCTTCTCGATGTTTCTAAACAGTCTGTAGAAGAAATTGGTAAGAAACCAAAGAAAACAATTCATATTATATTTAATATATTTTATTTTATACATACATTATAGAATAAATATGTGAATGGTGGATTGAGTGAATAGAAAAATTAGCTAACAATGATTATGTAATTATTCAAAATGAATTTTTATAAAATGTAAGTATACTTTAAATATCTTTGATAATTCATTAGAAGGAATCTTAATATAAAAGCCTAAAGTCAATAGTCTGATATTACTATTATAGTTAACTACTTCTAAACTAGGTTAGAAAATATATTTCTCTTGTACCAATGTCACTTTTACCAATATGAATTTCTTTTTTTGCTGAGCAAAAGATGTATATATATATATATGGTGTGTGTGTGTGTGTGTGTGTGTGTGTGTGTGTGTGTGTGTGTGTATTTCGTGGAAAATGAGAAAATCTACTTTATCAAGCTAGAAAGGGATCATCTAAAATATGACTCATAACATCGTTGAATTCGTGGAATGTGCTCCTGTAAAATTTCATCCTTTTTATGAAACATCTTATAACCAGATTTATTTAAAACCAAAAATTCATAGATAATAGTGCATCCATATATAATTTCAACATTAACGCTTTATTCTACCAGAAGGAAGTTAAAGTGCATATTCTGATATCTCTGGAAAATGGGATTAGAGAATGTGAAAATTAAGTCATAAAAATAAGTATTTGGTTAAGAGTGAATTTATACATTCCCAGCACACTAGTATATACTTATTCTATATAATTTGAACAATGGTAAATTCCTTATGAGTGTTTTTATGCTGAAATAACTGATCTGTATTCTAGAAGTACAGCAGTAAGGCAAAGGATAGATGTTTTTGCTTATGTGTAAGTTGAATCCTTTTCTCAAGTATTATTGTACTTCCTTCCATTGACATTCATATTGAATATTCTAGACCACTAGTGCTGTTACTCCACAAGGATGTGTACTTGGTAGTTCAAGATCTTGCACACACAAACACACACACACACACACACACACACACACACACACACACACACACAGTCTACAAGTGTGAGACTGGTCACACAGCTGAAATCTTAATACTATCTAATGCCAGTAGAGCAAATTTTTCACCATGTCAATCAATCATACGAATAAAAGCACTTCACCCACCAGTTCCTGTGCATATCCTGAAGAATCTGGCCCACTTTACAACATAGAAAATCCACATTAGTAACGTTATGCTTCTCATAGTCACTCATAGTCATTAGTGAAGTGAATCAGAAGCAGAAGGTGAAATATCGAATGGTCTCTCTGACATGAGAGTCCCAGATCACAACTATCTCATGAAACTTAAAACGAAAAACAAAGTGAACAAGGGGGGTGGGGGTGCTGGACAGGGAGGGAAGGAGGAGTGAGTAGGGGGACAGACAAAAGGAGAGTGGGAAAATCCTTGTCACCTTGACAAGATATATATGTGCACAAAATGCTCAACTTAATTGTAAACCTTAAATTTTGCACTTACACATATCAATAAAATGGGGGGGGGGGGAGAAAAAAAATCTCACACTGAATTCACGAAAACTGAAGAAATTCTCTAAGCCTGCTTATATTCACTTTCTGGTGCTCCATTGAGCTATTCCATCCTTTAGATACATAAAATGATCCTTAATCATTACATACCTTATATATTAAAAATCTGCATTTGTGTTTTCCTAGTTCCTTTTTTTGTTATTTTAGCACAAAAAAAATTTTCACTATCTTTTCATGATGAGTTAGTAACTCATCGAATGAAAGAAATTAGGAAGATACTAGTTTTCAAAAAGAAAGCTATAAAGATTTGTATTCATAAACTTTTCATATCTCTTCATTGAAGTTTCTAGCCCCTTACAAAGTCAGACATCTGCACTCAATGTAGCAAGGCACATGTTCTTTGAATCATAAGGTGTGTGGTTACAATAGGAGGGACCATCATGATCTTAGGAGAGTGGGTTTGATTCTACTCAGAATCTGAAATCAGAGTCTGAAAAATCTAGTAGACAGACTGAGAGTGAAACCTAGGTATATCTTGAAAGTTGCTTGAGGTTTTATGCTATATTTTGGGTGAGAAATTCGAGTGAAAATTACTTGTTCTATGTGATATTAAGTGTGAAAGTTTTTGAATGAATAAGATTATTTGGTTTAAAAAATTATTCCTGGGGCATCTAGACACAGGGTATTGGACTCTCAGGTGAAAAGGACTGATACTTGACACTTGGGCATAGTTTGGAGAGTGGGGGGAAGGAGAGTCAGGGAACTAGATAGTGAATAAATCATCTACCTAGATGATTAGAACATTATAGATAACAGATCTGTTACATCTTGATGAACTGGATTTCTTTCCATATATACATTTATGCACACAAATGTACAAATGCAATCATATGATGCATGCATTATGTGATAACAAAAACAGTGAACTTTTGAAGAAAAGGGGTGACTTAAAGTGATAACATCAAATTGTCACAATCCTAGAAACAAGAAACTACTAGTCAATAAAAAAATAGAAACTTGTGGGTAAGCCTACATATTTATTTTTGCAATTATTCACACAACTTCAAATCAATTCTGTACACAAGCATTGTAACCACAAACGGAGTGAGATAAACTTTACAGTTGAGAAGTCTAGCAGCAACATCTTAAGCCAGTGACTCAACTGAATACTACACTACCAATAATAAGACAAATAAATTAATGAACCATCTGTTATTTACTCGCCAATATTCAAGAGAAAGTATTGGCACCTACTTAATTTTCTCTTTAGCTTGAACTTTCTAAATATTTTTAACCTTTTTTTTTTTCAGACAAAGAGTTCAACATTAGAACAGGAGTGGGGGAAAGTAATTTTCCACACAGTGAATGTGGAACTGAAATGCTTCTGCGGTTTCAGGAAGTTGTAGATGCCTAGGGAACTTTCCATGGTACTGAAAGACACTCACCTGATGCCTTTGCAGCTTTCATTCGCTCCAATCTTGTCCCTCCTAACCTAACTCGGCCCTGCCCTTTCACTCTTCACTCTTTCACAAGTGGCCTGCACTCTGTACATAATTCACCTTACCTGAAAACCAATCGTTCCACCAAGGCAGATAATTTATCCTCCCTACGCTTGTTTCTGCTTGAGCTCTGACTCAGAATAACAACCTAATGTCTATGAATATGTGAAACTAAAAAGTTTACTATCTATTGGCTATAAATCTTTAAAGCACATTCACAAGATCTGTCTCTCTTATGATTAAGGAGAATCATGACAAATACTTGAAACAATTTGGTGCTTGAGTTTATTTGTAAAAGAAGTTAATTGTAACCATTCTCATATAATTTTAAGAATTAAATAGTGTACTATGTTCAAAGTACTTAGAATATAATCTGAAAATAAAAAAAAATTTGCATCCATTTGAAGTTATTAATATCATGGATAGCTATATTTTAATATTACATATTAAATTAAACATATTAGAGAAATACCTTGGCATTCCAACACACTCTCATTACAATCACTTCCCTTGGGGAAAATGACAAAAACAAAATTGCAAATTTTTATCTTTTCTGGATGAAGTAAAAATTTATCTTCAGAGTTGCTCTTCTGATAGAACACATTCATTCATTGTAAAACAAAATCTGCTATGTGTGCCAAAGGTCAACTAAGTCAAAGTTGGTGTGTTTGTTCAGTAAATTTCTCACTAATTTTAAATGTCTTAACACGGGTAAATAGGGTTGAATGCTTTCTCTCTCTCTCTCTCTCTCTCTCTCTCTCTCTATATATATATATATATATATATATAGAGAGAGAGAGAGAGAGAGAGAGAGAGAGATTAGGGTGTGACTTATGGGAATGGAATACACAGCAAAAAATGCATTTTATGGAGCTAGGTTTATCTTATTGATGAGTCCTTTAGATGATTTATAACTTGAGAAAATATTTTCATTGGATTAATAGGTGCTTTGAAAAGTTAATTCTTCTAGAAATTTATAATGGTGATTTCTATTATTATTCAAAATATCCTTGCAGATGAATATATCTATTCAAAACATAAAGGTCAAACTATCGTTTGCCTTTTGTAAACTTGTTAAATTTAATATAACTCCATTTGTTCATCATAGGGATTGTTTCTTTTGTATCTGGTGTCCTATTAAAAAGTCCTTGCCCATGCTTACATTTTCTTGATTTTTGCCTATTTTATCTTACAGAATGCTCAGGCTCTCTGTTTTAATATATTTGATCCACTTTGATCTGATATTGGTACATGGTGATAAGTGTATGTTTAAATTCATTCTTCTGCATGGGAACAGACAATTCTTCCAGCACCATTTATTGGATAGTTTATTCATTTTGTAGGGCATGATTTCGGCTCTTTGTCAAAAATTTTAATAGCTGAGGAAAATTAAGGTTGTGCCTGCATTCTCTCTTCTTTTCAAAAAAAAAAAAACTGTCTGTCTTTATGCTCGTACCGTATTGTTTTTAGCATTGGTGATTTGTAATATAACTTAGTATCTGGAATTGTAGTGCCATGTTGAATAAGCATGAATGCATTTTTAAATGCTTTTGTCTTGCTAGTAAAGATTGCTTTGGTTACTCTGGGTCTCTTTTGGTTCCATGCTAACTAAAAGATTTTTCAAGTATTCAAAAAACAAACAAACTTGAGGCATGTATATGTAAATGCATGTAACCTGGGATCATCATTATGACTGAAATGAGTCAAACACAGAAAGTTATATATTACATAGTTTTTCTATTATGAGAAATCCAGAATACAGGTGATTTTTGGAACCAAATGTGTATGATAGTGGGAATCAGGGGAAATAACGGAGGGACCAGGAGGGCCAAAAATTGGGAGTGGAAGGATCATGATGTTAATATATATGTGCACAAAACACCTGAGCTCAGTATAATCATTTTGTCATACACACACACAAACACACACACACACACACACACACACTTGGGAAAATCAAAGGGTATAGATATTTTATATGATGACAACTCTTCATGAGTACAACAGAACAGGAATAGAAATGTCTTTGGTATGTAGTAGTTTTCTGCTAATTTGGCCTCTTTGGCATTTCATCCTGCAGCATGTCCAACTTGAATACTGCCAACATGTTTCTGAGATTTTTGGAGTACATTACATTATCATTTACTTTGTGGAATCCAGAGATTTCTGACTTCCCTAAGTACTTTCTCAAGATGCTGTTATGAGTTTTGTTTGCTAGTTTCATTGATTTTAAACTTGCATTGATATATGAACATATATGCATATTTTGATAATTATTTTAATAAAATTATGCCGCATGAACTGCATAAACACATATTTGCTAAAGATAAATATATAAATAATATATTCTGTAATTTCTTTGTCTCATTGTGGGTATATATTTTTAAAAAGTGCATTCATATTTATTTAACAATCTTTGATTCATTCATTTATTTTAATATCCCATTTTATATAAATGAAAATTATCTATTCTCTAAGTATTTATTAGAGTACCTAAAGATTTATTTTATGTTTTATGTAATAAATAGCTCCTGAGACATTCTTGTAGACATCTCATGGCTCACTGGTGTACATTTAGAGTATATAATTAGGAGAACCGATGAGTAGTAGGATCTTCTAAGTTTCAGCTTCTCTCTAAAAATTCAGATTTGTTTTCCAAATTGTTTTTCCCAATTTTAACCCCCACCGAAGGGGTGTGAAACTTCTCGTGCTTGATAGCATTTGGTTTTGTCAGATTATTAAATTTTTGTCAATCTGGATGTGAAATGGCATCTCATTATGTCTTTAATTTACATTTAATTTGCATTTCTCTGAGGGGATGCCAAGCAGAAGTTGTAGACTCTGAGGAGACAGGAGACACAGCTGCTGCTGAAGAAGCCTTAAAAACAAGAGAGGCAAGAATTGCCCTATTCTTTTCTAACACACTCCAGTCTTCTGTAAGTGCCTTTCACCGGAAAAATAAAAATTACCCTCAAAATTGAGGATGAAGGAAGGCTTTGTGGGGGATGGGGTGATTACCTGAAATACAGTTGAACAGGAAAGGCGGAAAAGGAATCTGAAATGAAACACAAAATTGACGAACACAGCTTTCCAATGTTTTCTATTTAACTCTCTCTACCACTACAATCTACAACTTCATGCAAACATTTTATGTATTTTGTTCCCTTTAACTAAGAATTTACTGTATATAGGAGATACACTGTAATTACCAAATGGTTGAATAAATGAAGATATTATTAAGACTCAGAAAAGTCATGGTCATTCACATAGTCAATATTATTTTAAATTTGAATTATTAAATCAATTCATTGGCATGTTCAGATTTTGTGAAACAGTAATATAATTTTAGAGAAAATATGGGTAAGCCTGAAAATTTATATTTTTTGCAATTTTTACAATCCTCGTATTCACCTTTCTTATTTTGTGTAAAATATAATGTACTAGACTACGACTCTAAGCAGAAAGCAGAAATAAAGAAACAGAGAGAGAGAAAGACAGAGCCAGGAAGTTGGAAGAGTTGGCATGCTTGGGACCCACAGGAACCTTGGTTGGGATTCAGTCTAAGTTCAAAGGGAAAACCAGTTATGCCGACAGTCTCCTCCCAGTCGAACAGAGCAGCCAGGACTCCGGAAGAGCCAGTGTTTCACTTCAAGTCTCAAAGCACAAACAAAAGCAAACGAGATAAAAAACAAAAAGGCTAACCCTTCAGCTGAGGCCATAGGCCATCAGGAGGAAGGAATTTGCTCATACTTTAGGAAGCATTAGTTAATAATTTTGTTTTGTTTTGCTTTGTTTGAGTTTTCACTCAGTTGGAGGAAGGCAGCACAACAAGGATCCCTACGTCCTTCTTCGCAGTTTTCTTTCTCCCCCAGTTCTGTTGAGAAGGTTCCCGCACCTCACCCATCCGTCTACCCTCTTTTCTGCTCGTTATTTTTTTCATTGTTCTTACTGTTAACGGTGCCCTTCCCCCTTCCATCCCTGAGTGCTGGTTGTATCTTTTCTATTGTGCTGAAATTTTAATTGATTTGACTTAGTTTTAGGAGTAATATATTCACTTAAATGTTACCTCGTTAAAGATTCCTTGTCTAAGTATTCTGTACGTTGTCCCTTTTTCCCTGACATATTTGGGTATGTTATTATTCTGTATATCTTCGGCATTTGCTTATTTATTTATTTGTTTGTTTACATATTTACTTATCATCTGCCTTGTTCTATGGGAATACAAGCCTATGAAGGCAAGAAACGTACAAGTTTGCTAAATGTTGCACCACAGAAATTATCAGAAAACCCGAAAGCCATTTGTCATTCTAGGAAGCAGGACTTTTTTCGCATATAGAAAATTGATTTAAGCCAATCAGAAATGATTTTCGCTAGCTATGCCTCTCCTACAGGATTGGTATGTAGGGGGTGACATCTTACCAGTATGCGCCCATGTTAGAGGAGAGAATAGACTGACTCTTGCTTTGTGGCTCACTCCTCTTGTACTTTGCTGATTACTTCGTCCAGAACACAGAATTCAAGTAAGAAATGAAGTACTTTGACTATCAAACCTATGTGAATTTGTTATTCATTTTAAACATTCTCTATTTTCTTCAAAATTATAAGCATATTATATGATTTTTGACTCTTCTTACTCTCCTATTGCTTAGTTTATGGCAATCACTGAGGTTAGTAAAATCTTCTTAAAATGCTCCATCTAGAAATTGTACATTTGTCAAAGAGCACAACACAACAAAAATGTAAACTCTAATATTTATGACCTTTGAAAGATATAAATCTCAAGATTTGATTAACAGTTGAGCTAATTCTTTCATATTTTACTTGTTAATGATTAATACCAAGATTGATTACATTCATTGTATAGATGAATATAGGTTTTATGAAGAAAATATTAGAAACATTTTCATACCAACTAATATGCATTATAAACTAAAGTTTACTTTGCTGCTAAAGTGTTGAATCAACTACTAGAGTTCATCTGTGGCATGAGTAAGGATTTTAAAATTTTTGACTAAATAGTTTCAGAACTGAAGTAGGAATTAAATGCAAAATTAAGAGGATATTTTATTGCATACACTTAAAACAAGTTTTACATTATTTAAAAACTGTGTCATTTATAGTTTTAGGTTGGATATTAGATGTGAATGATATCATTAAACTTTGTGTAACTAAATGAGAAAAACAAATCTATGAGATCAAACAATTTATCAAAGATCTAATAGGTGCCAGTAGAACCACCAGTAGGATTCCAGGCTTTTGACTTACAGCTTTTTTCTTTAGCAATAGATCTTTCCTATCCAGAAGAGAAGTCTTACTGACCAAAAATAAAATGGTCAAGGATGCGCCCTGCTCATCTCATAAAGAATAACAAAATGGTCATACTGCAAACATATGACAATGTTGAAGACAGGAGTCGGGATGTGTTTGTACCATTTATTGACGGGTAATAGTCTCTTAATTTTATTGAGCTGGAGTTTTCTTGGAAGGTGGCTTTAAACATTGAATAAATTAATTTGCAAGTATCATTTCAACTCAACATCACCAGGTTTTCTTTTTTTTAAATTTATATTTGTTTTTAGCAATTTACTTCTGTTTTTCTCCATGTAACAAGATAAATTCATCCATTCTATTGAATAAAACTATTCAAGAAAAAAACACTTCCATAATTTTCAGATAAAAATTTCTCATGTGTTCAGAACTTCTGGAGACTGTGCTGTTCCATCGGATCAATTTTATAATGAATGGTTTCTGTTCATCTCACTCATAGATTCTGCTTTAAAGTCAGTTTAAATACAACAGAATAAACCAAATCATAAATTCTTAATAAAATAATCCTGAAAATGTAATATATGTACCACCCAATAAATTCATGAGAAAAAATGAGACATTTTATTTGTAAAGCCTTCTCAGTTTTTAATATTTTATTTAAACCACAACTTTGTTACATTTGTAAAATGTCATAAATATGGTTAAACCAAAGACAAATGTGATTTTTATTGAGTTTTAGTTTGTTTGCATATTAATGAGCTACATCATTGTGAATCTTGTGTTGTAGAATTGTGTTTATGTGGACATCATAAATTTGAACATCTCTCTTGCTAAATCGCTTCAGGTCATACAATAAAATTAAATAATATATAATAAGAATGACATTATTATCAAAGCTATTGAGATATATAATAGAATAAATTTATTTTCAGGGTTTCTCTTCAGGGTTATGTTAGTTCTTCCTAAGAGACAAAATACAAAAACTGGAAACCAAAGAATTATATGCATTAGCGACATTTTTGGTGGGCTGGTAGAAGCTATTAGATCATAATGTCCATAATTTTGTGAACAGGGAATTATTTCCTATACCATTACCCACTCTTTTATCTGGTCTACGTAAATAGCTCAAGCACAGGAGCTTTTTACTATAACCCTTAGGAAACAACTCCTCAGCCTAATAGACCTAACAAGGCCTTTTCTGTGAAAGTCACTCACAAATTTCCTGTGCTCAATTTCATCCCATTACTTCAGGTTATTTTCTCCCAACTTACCTAAAATTTGTTCCTTTCCTCCCCCTCCCTTTTTTTACCCTACAAATGCTTTCAAGTGATTGAATTTCCCATTAGTCTTTTCACCAAATTAAATGGGTACTGTCTTTTAATCTCTGTCCATTAATCATTTCATTTAGACCTTTAATCATCTTTATTGTTTCTTCCTGAAGTTTCATTTGTTCACAGCTTTCGCACATTGCGAAATCTATATTTCTCCTCTGCATCATGGACCATATTGTAGGAAATTTAACTGGTCTTATTTTTGCCTTGCCTAATCTCACCTTCCAGCAACGATTCTTTTATGTTGTCTCTTTTTAGTTTTTAGGCCTACGTTTCATTTTTCTAACTATATAATTAATTGCACATTCTATAGGATTTTTTGGCAATGTGGTTTTTATAAGCTTCATAATAGGATAAATCGCCTTTTCTTTTTATAGTTCATAATATTCATTGCGATATATATATATATATATATGTAAAAGGCAAAATGTTTTTGAACTTGTTCAGACATGGCAATGTATAAATTCTCCCGAGAAATATCATCACTATCATAAAGAACAGAGCAGAGCAATTCTATCTATCTAATCTCACCCTGTAGAAATGTCCTGTTACTTACTAAATATACCTGTGCTGTCAACCTAGAACAATTTCAAGCTGAATTTAAATATACTTAGCCTAAGTTTGTTTTCTTTCCTACATTATCAAGTATTGTAGCTGAAAAGTGGAGAACTGTACCATCTGGTGAAGATGATATCTAATTAAAATACAAATCTTGTGTACTGGAAATAAAACAAACATGATGTAGGAAATATTTTCCAGATGGAATAGTTTAGCTTTCACTGGAGAACTCAGTTCTCATATTGAGAATAAAAGATACACAGTAATCTGTTAGGGTAGCTTGATACAGATTAGAAACATGTTTTCCATGAAGCAAGAGATGTTGGCCAGGACTGGCCCCTTTGAACAGAAGAAAGCCTCACAGTCCTGGACACAGGAGTGCATGACTGGAGCAGTACCAAAAATATACGCAGGCAAGTGATGCCTCTCTATCTCCCTTAAGTTGGTAAATCTCCATTTTTTCAGAGGTTCGGAGATATTGATGAAAACAGAAGAATAAACTTCAAAACACAAAACCTGTGTGAAAATATTGTAAGACTTTTCCCCCCGTCTGGTGCACCTTTTGTAAGAATGAATAGTGTTTGTGTATCCTTACGATCAGATCGTACTGTTAACTATGTGAAAGCATCTAGCCTGAAGGAGACTATGGTGTGGGCCATCTCATTCCTGGATCATATAAGAGAATGGAGAGTCCTCCCTGGGGTCGGAATGTCACTCCTTGTGGAACAGGATTCCCCCTAAGGAAAGCCACAGAATGGATACAGAAGGAAGTTACCACAGTGAAATTTCAGAGAAGACATTTGTTTTCACGGATCAATGATTCATTTCAGAAAGCCACAAAAGTTGAGTGAGCGATAATGTAATTCAGTATGAAGGATTTCAAATATTGTAAAAGAATTATTGTGTAACTACAAAGGCTATATCAGTTATAATCTGCAAAATTAGTTCTCAAAATTCACGGACTGATAGAAATTTGCTGGAGCTGAGAACGATGGTGAAAAAACAAAGCTTTTTAAAATGTAGCATTCTCTAATTATGGTGACATGCACATCTCCACACTAAAAACTAGTCGCTCGAAACTTGAAAATTTTAGCAATGTACTGTTTATCTTTGGTATAGGTTTATAAAACATTAATAAGAATTGTATTGAACTACAGCTGGTGATTGATTTTTCCAATACCATTCTTAGCAGCATCTTCTTGCGAGTTATAGGATCTTGTGAGTTTCTTTGTTTTACTTCCACTCAGTTGTTAAGCATATGTACTCTCCCCATCACATTAGGGGGAGCGTAGAGATATGAGTTATATACACAACCGTGTCTACTAAATATTAGCTTTTAAAATTTGTAGTATAAGCAACGCAGTCAGTGGTCAGACTTCAGCAAGATGTATTATTCATTAGCCACGTCTATTGATAGTACATAGCGCCATAATCTTCTCAGATTTGTTTTGAAATCTTTGTCTCTTCTCTACCATATTGCTGTGTTTTGAGGAGGCTAGATTCTATAATTTGATAAATATATAGTTTTGTATTTTATCAATTTAAGAGGAATTTTTGGTTGTTGTTTGGAGTGTGTGTGTGGTTCTGGAAAACAAGCCCAGGGCTTCATGTTCAGTAGGCAAGCACTCTGCCTTGTAGCTACACCCCTAGTCCAACTTTATTATTATTACTTGATATCAGTATGTTATTTCTCGAATCATCTTTACATTCATACTTATTATCATTTATAAAATTATGTGTTGAAATACCTTTCTGTGGATAAAAACAAAACATTACATCTCTCATAAAACTAAAGTTTTATAATGATTGAATGCTTTTTTAAATTTCATCTTCCATATTTCCTCTGCTTTCTCCTTTTTCTACAGGAAAAGTTAAGTTCTATTAAAAAGCAAGCCTATGGTGAAAGCACCTTAGGTGACATAATTACTGTGAACCTTAAATTGCCATGAGTTACTTAATTATATTATACATTTATATTTTAATAAATAATTCCAAACACTTTAAATTTTATTCGACTTAAAAGGAGAATTAAAATTTTCCTTACATTGGAACTAATGTCTATATCTATGAAGATGTAAACTGGGATATAATATATGTATGTTAATTACTTACAAAAGTAGTAACTGAGGCTAATAGAATCGATTTAGCCATCCAGATCCTAACTAGTTTCAAATCTGTTTAGCTTTAAGATCAGAGGAGATCAGAAGTGTTCAATGTGGAATGGCAATGGACAAAAAGGGGAAATTTTCCTGTTGTGACATGAATGACCTAGAGAATCCAATGCTAAGTGAGATAAGCCAGGCCTGGAAGGAAAAGTACTAATGGCATCAATTATATGTGGACTCTAAAATGATTAAGCTTATAGAAACAGAGTAGGGTAATACTGAGGGCTGGGATAAATGGAAAGTTGTAAGTCAAGGAGTACTAGGTTTAATCATGTAATAGGACAGAGCACTAGAGGCCTTCTGCACACCACAGCACCTGTAGTTATCAATCCAATAGCATATGCAGAAATTTCCTGAGACAATATCTTGTGTGAATTACCTTGTCATCCACAAAAACACAGAGACAGATAAAAACAGAGATAGGGGAAATTTGCATATATTTATGACCTAATTTGTGGTGATGGTTTCATGAATGTGTTTCTATCTAAACACATCAACTTGCAAACATTAGGTGGATACAAACTTTTCATGTGTCCATTTTACCTCAATAAACGATTACTAGTTGCATCTGTTTTCTTCAGCTCCATAGTGTGTTTGATAAGAATTCTTGTAATACGTAGTAGTAACTAACGTCCCATAGCCTCAGGTGCTCACTATTATCTGATATGTCCGTTAGAGAGTATCTGTGGTTTTGTGCTTCGCCACGTTTCCACAGTGCTAAGATTGAACTTAGGGCCTACGCAGTGAGTCAGCTGAGTGAGACGGTGTCTCTCTCTCCTTTTTCCTATCTGATCTGTCTTTCCTTCTTCCCTTTTTCCTTCCTTCCTTCTCTCTTTTTCTTCCTACCCTATTTCCTTTCTCTCTTTTTGTTTCCCTTTCCTTCTGAGTCTCCCTAAGTCACTAAGTTGATCAATGTGATCTCCAACTTGCTTTCTCCTGCCTCACCCTCCAAGGGTGCTGGGATCTCAAGCCACCACACTGAGCCTTGGCATCTAGTAGTCTATCAAAAACATAATTTATCATAATAGGAAAACTAAAATGATAAGTCCTAGGCTGGTTTTGAATCATCTGCAAAAATGTTCACTGCCAAAAACTATTTCCATAAACGCTCCACTTGAAGGAGATGAAAACATGATTCTCAAATATTATTGTACTCTATTATGCACTTACACTGAATTTCCTTAGATGATAAGACTACTTATAAATTCCCTTTCATGCAAGAGAATGATATATATATATATATATATATATATATATATATATATATAGCATACACATATATACTAAGTTAGAGATAAAGTATCTTTTTCCAAAGTTATTCTTTTTCATTATTATTGTTTGTGATACATAATGATTACACTCGACTTGAGAATTGGTGCCTATTTTTATTATATCTCAATAAGTTTCACTTCCCCTTCTTCCCCTCCCCCACTTCTATCTCTTCGATTCTCTGGATCTCCTTTCCATCCCCACAAAATCTAACTTCCTGTTTCCTGTCATGCAATAAACGCATAGACTATAATTATTCTACAACATATATGTTGATGAGTCCATATGTGAGGTACAAAATGTACACTATATATTTTCAAACATGTGTTACTTATAAAATTTTCTTATTTATTCCTGTTTTATCATACGATATTCATTTATTGAACTGTTGTTATGTCTGTATTTTTAATTTTATAAGTAGTGATGATTATACAAAAAGTGTATATATCAAACCTTAATTCATTTTAACCACTTAGTTTATATTTCATAATAAACATATGATTATCTCATACTTATAAATAAGGATTTCTGTAGTTTATATATATGTGAACCTACATGTAGAGTAATAAATGAAAATTTATCATTTTGTTAAACTCATAAATTATAATGTTTCTACTCTTGTTTTGCATTGTTTATCCTTACAAAAATAAGCTGTATGTCTATTGTTTTGTTTGGTAGAATTTGAATCATGGAGACCTTTCTTTTCCATTGAAGGCTTAGTGAATTTACTAACATGATAAACTCCCATTATATATATATATATATATATATATATATATATATATATATATATATATATATATATGCATATCCTAATATATCATGCAAAATAAACTATCATTTCTCCTTCTCCTCATCTCATCATAATTTAACGTTGATTCCACATCCATAATTCTGAATTGTGCTTATTAAGTAAACTTTTGAAAAGAGTATTTTACTACTATTATGAAATACTGACCTGATGTTGAAAACAGAAAAATATTTTAATGAGAAATTATTTGGTTAGAAGGCAATAATTTCCAAGTGTCATGTCGCAAAGCACTCTAAACTTATCTTAGTAAAGCACTTTATCCTTTCTTTAAGTAGCTCTTCTTAGAATTAGGCTCAGCTGCCAAGAATTTCCAGGGACTTACCATAATTCATTCCATCAACATCATTAACGTTTTGGCCAAAGAATATACTTAGCTTATTTTTTTGTGTTTTTGTCAACTGGTATAATTAATCCTGTCACTTACACATCGTGCACTTGTCATCTGTCCTGCCCTCCTTGTTTTTCCTTTTCTGGGCATTTTTTTTTTTTTTTTTGCACATTTAGATGCACAATTGGGATTGAGAAACTCTCCTAGATGAATTATGGGATAGGCTTAATTTAACCAAGCAATCGAGTCCAAATATAAATTGAATTTTGAATAACTTGCCAAGATTCAATGAGTGCTTATGTTCAAAGTTCTCATGCCATTCACTACACAAGCGTCCACGAGTAGTATCTTTTGGTTTTATTTTTTAACTTTAATAACATTAAGGACCATACATTTTAGACTCAAAACTAAGAGTAACATGCTCTACATGTTTCTCTAATGCTTTTATATGATCCCGCAAAAATATTTAAAATTGTCATATTTTATGAAAATCTTTTCCCTGTGTTAAATATCTCTATTTCCTTCTTGGTTTCTTAAATGCCAATGTCAAATCTATGACTGTCGCAGTTTCTGTCCCACTATCTTGGTCTTTCCTCAACCCCCTACCAGCAATTTGACATGCTCTGAAAGGGAAAGAGCTGAGTGACTTCTATTTAATCATGATCCTAACATAAGTCCCTGGTCATTGCAACCTCACGTGGGTTTATTAGTGCTCACATCACTCCATTAACTTGTATTGAGCATGCAGTTGGAGTAACACCCTAAGTGATTTCACATTGATCTCTGCTCCTAATTTTCAAATATCCTATTGCTCAATAGTGTATTTCAGTTTTTTTCTGTTCACACATTCTATGCTGCTTTGAATTTTCGTGTTCATATTCAATTAGTTTTTCTAAGATGTTAACCTTCCCTCTCAGCTATATCTGAGCTCTGCAATTCATGAAAATTCCTTTACTGATACGTATGTCAAGCCTCACAGGATCAAGTACACCAGCCTGAGAAAGGCCAGTGGAGGTTCCCCTAGGTTGACATTGATGAATCAACACGGGAAGTCCACTTGTTTAATTACCTACAAATCTACCTAAACATACTATCATTCAACTGTTTTCTTTTCTCTACTTTGCATGCAATAGAATGATGAAAGCCCCTGCCAAGCGCTCAGGGAAAATGAAGATAGACTGATTCGAAGGCAGCCTGATGATCTAAAGGTTACACCATGCATCACTCAGCAAAAAAAAGAAAGTGAATATTACTGCACATTTTTTTAAGCCAATGAGAGCATGTCTTTCCTCTGTGTCCTAAATTCCAGTTGTTTGCAAGGGATTATAAGGAAGTTACTCTTGAAAATTTCCAGGTTTTGTATTATTCTCATTTGTCATTTTACTCCCTATTTTCTTACCCTATAAAAAGGCCATGCTTTTATGCCTTCTTACAATGTTCTCAAAAATATAAAAGTTTTATCACATCTACAATATACAATAATGGGGATTTTTGTTATCAAGTAAGCAGATGTTCTTAAAATAGCTAGGTAAGCAAATGTTCTTAAAATAGCTAGGTGTTTTTCTACACTAACTAAAAGTAATTTGTAAATACAAGCTTTACGAATTTTTGCTGGGCCCAGTTGCACAAAGTGGTATTTCCAGTACTCTGGGAAGCTTGGGAAGTGGGGTGGCAGTTTTAGCCTAACCTGGGCAAGTGAGTGACTTAGTAAGATCCTGTATCAAAATCAAAAGTAAAAAGTGAGATGGGAATATAGCTCATTTTGACAGTCCTGGGCTCATTCCCAAGTATATTAACAAAACAATCATAACACATTTTACTAATATAATAGTAAGTTTTAATTACTATATTGGAGAACGTGTGGTTTGAAAGACTGCTAACATTCCCAAAGTGCGAAAATAATAGCAAATTGAATGCCATATTTATTTTGATTATTTAATTTATGACTCCTACTTCCTACTTAAATTCTTTCTTATTTTTTTCTCCCATTTTATTAATACGTATAAATGCAAAATTTAAGGCTTACAATAAAGTTTAGGATTTTGTTTTGAGACAGGGTCTCACCTTATAGCCCATGTTCTGAACTCACTATGGAGCAGCCGAGGCTGGACTTGGACTCACAGCAATCCTCTAATCTCAGCCTCCTCGGTGCTGGGATTACAAGAGTGTGCAGCACATGTGGGGGTCTTACCACCACACAAGGCCTGGGGAGAGGAAAGGTGAGCACGCGGCTCGGCCCCTTCATCCCAAGAGTACCAGACCCAGCCAAGAGTCTGTCGAAGAAGAAGGAACTCACTTTATTCAGGAAGTACGGAAGTTTATATACAGAGGGAGAATGTGGAAAGAAGGGGAGAGCAGGTGATTTGACGTGATGTCTAGTAAGCAGCCGTTAAGCCAATCAATTGGGATCACCTGCGCTCCACAATGGCGGAAACAGCTTGGCCCAATCATCTTCCTTGGTAAACATCGAGGTAGCCGCCTCAGGAACTTACTGCAGGTGCCATCTTAGATATCACCCCACAAGCATATGCTGCAGAATTGAACTCAGGGCTGTGTGCTTGCTAGACGAGCGTTTTAACCACTTAGCCATTCCTCCAGCCCCCTATGTAATTTCTTCAACTGTGAACATATATGCCCTGATAAATAATAGCCTAAAAAACAAAATACACAGAAGATACCCATAATTATAATGTGTAGGTACTAATGATTGTTAATATATTCAACCATTTCTGAATTTTGAGTATTTCTCACTTTCAAATTAGGAAATGTTTACTTCAGTGGGAAAGCTAAATTGAACTTAGAATTTAAGTAGATTCACTTTCTTAGGTAGCTGCTAACTTTACACAGTCCCAGATGCAGGGTATGGTTGCTTTAGTTTGATTCTCTAAACTTTTACTTCCGTTTAAGTTAATCGTTGTTAAAATTTTGTTGTTCTTGTTTTTTTTTTTTAAATCAGTTTGAATGCCTATTAGAATTTAACTATTAGGACCTACTCTTCTGCAAAAGTTATGATCTAGTTTAGAAAATTTAAGTTTTAAAAATGATTTGAAGTCAAATGTAGGAGCACATGCTTCTAATTCCTGCACTCTGGGAGGCTCAGGCAGGAGAATTTCAAGTTTGAGCTAAACATGGGAATGTTAGAATCTTAGTGAGACTCTGTTTTAAAAAATAAATATAAAAAAGAGACAGGGATTAATTCAGTGTGAAGGTCCTGTATTTAATACACACACACACACACACACACACACACACACACACACACACACACACAGTTCTTCTTTAATAATATTTAGTAATATTATAGTATCAAAATATTGATCATCCACTTTTTATTTATTCTTTAGTACTTACTAATAAGTGAGTTGTAAACTAAAGAACAACTTTCAGAAGAAAACACACTAATCAGTATGAAATATTATTATTGCTGTGCCAAGATGTCATACTGATATTTAGACTGAGAATTACTGTTGTGTAGGGTGGGTGTGCATGTGCGTGTGCATACGTGGTACTGAAGACTGACCCCAGAGCCATGCATTCAACTACATCTTCAGCTCTTTCCTTTTTTAATTGCTTTTTTTATTTTGCCACAGTCTTACTAAGTCATTAAGTTGCCCAAACTGAGCTTCACTTTTGATTCTCTGCCTCATCCTCCTGGAGGTCTCAGCCTTATGTGGCATCAGGCTCAGCTAAGAATCATTAAAATGTAATCACGTTGTCTCTAAACATGGTGTGTAATGATTATTTACAAAAAAATGCTGCTTAAGGGAACATTTTCTGAAGAAAAGGCAGAAAAAGTTACTTAAAGAATAGAAATGAGTAGAAACATATGTGTATATCATATTTCTGTTATTAAAATTTCAGCATAGAAAACAAGGTATGTTTACCATTATTCAATATTAAAATGTGTATTCTTTAGGGACTGATTTACTGTATTCATTTCTCCTTGCTTTTAATAAAAAGTTTGCTTTTAATTTCTATTATACTTTTACCTACCCTTACATTTTCAACATACTGCCTATAAAGTAGAATAATATTCACTAAAGGAACAAGTGCTTTAATTCTTATGAAAAGAGAAGTTGGAAGTTGTGAGTCCTAAAAGACCTAAAACAAATTAAATGAGTAGATTTAAAATATATTAGAATTTAATTAGTATGAATTTCCCTCAAATCATAAGACATATTGTGTATTTTGAAGGACAAAATATGGATTCTGGATATTCACTCTGCTTTAATACTTGTGTAGAATTGTTGTTTAGTCATATATTTATATCTCTGTATACAGCCATATCTATATTAATTTTTTTTCCTTTAAGTGCACTTTTATCTCTTTATAAGGCTTTTATATAGGTTCATTTCCTTCTAAAACTCTTTAGAGGTTTTATTGTTATTTCTTTGACGCATGGATACAAGTATCCTTAACAAATTAGTATTTAAATTTTTAAAATGTCATTGACATTTTCTAAAATTTCAAAGTCCAAGAACAGGTGACTGTCTCATTTCTCTTTTGTTATGTGGTTCGTTCTTTAAACTTGTGCCAAAGTGTTACACTTCTACACTTGTATTGTCAACTTTCTTCTTTCCTGCCTTATCCTGTTTGATAGAGTCTAAAATATCCTAAGTGCATTTTCTTGCCAACTTTTATTATAACTTGAATATCATAGTCATTGCATTCCAAATGACTACCCAACCCAGCCACACCGTGATGAAGGTCTCAATTCTCCCATTTAGTATTAGATGCAGTTCATTTTTTAAAGTTCCGTATTTTGCTTCAAAGTTATCATTTTGCTTAGATCAAAAAGTTGAGTTCTTCCTTTTTTACTTATTTTCACAATTTATTCAAAGTGACTTGTAATACATTTTAATAATTATACAATGTAATAATATAATGGATATAGTTATATAATATATAATTTTATATAATGTATTCATAATAATAATAAAATAATACATTTTAATAATATTTAAGTGCTATATCTTGCAATTTTCTCATTACTTTTGAAGACACTTAAGCTCATTTTTAAATATAATGTATAACCACAATGAGCAATTTGAATAAATACTGTTTATTTTTGGTTTCTATTTTCAAACAATGTCTCCTAGAGTACATATTTAATATTGTGTTTCTACTTTAAAGGTAGGTTTCCATGTTTCCTAATTTTCTTTTTCATCTATCAAAAGTAAATCATGGGTAAGTGTTCTAATTAAAACAAAAAAGACTAATATTAATGGCCTTGAAAACTCTTAAGCATGTATATTTCAAAATTAGTAAAAGCACAAAATTTTCAGGGCCATTAATATTGGTATGAATATCTGAGTGTTATTAGTCATTTCATCACACTAGATGACAGGGTTTTACATGTTTATCTAGAAAATTTGAAAAGTAAGCCGATTATATTAATGGCCAGAAGAGATTAGCCACGTAGGTTTTCCTTTCCCACTTCCGTAGATGTTCACATTAGCAACAATAAGGCATTGTCATCATGATGCAAGGACAGAATGGGAATCAGCCTCGGATATAGCATAGATTGTCCTTGAGGATAATGACAACAAAATGAGAGGTTCAACAGTGTTCAAATAATAAAGAATAGATCAAGGGTACCCCTGGAGATAGAGGGAACATGTCAATTGTTATGATTTCAGTGCAATTGTTCCAAATACACTTTAATTTAGTATCCAAGAAACAAACTAGGCATATTGCCATGTGTATAATACAGGCTATTATATTGTTTATATCTCTTACACAAATAATTAAGATAAAATTCATTGAAGAACTACAGAATCTTTTCCTCAAAATTTAATCTGAATCTAAGAATCTATTTGTTTTTTTGCAGATTTGCATAAAATTTCTAGGTAAAAGTAAAAATTGCTCAAAACATATATTTTATACATAAATAGGCCACGTTTGGTGTATTGGTTTTTCTTTGTCTCATTATCATAGCGGTCTACTGTTTAAACTTTTGTATGTAATTATACTTGGTAAACCAAATCAGTCTTATGTAAAATCTATTGGCCTGTAGAAAATATTTCTTTTCTCAGTTCCAATAAAGTTCACTAAATACAGATCTTTCAGCTTGTACTTTTGAGTTATGATCAGTAAATATGGTGAAAGCCTAAAGTTAAAAAAAATTACAGTAAAAGTCACAGTATGGTTGACCTCCCTCAAACACAGTTATTCTGTCATTTTTACCTCTTTCTGGACAGCCTGAATGACCTCTTTTGTATCTGAGTTGCACTATCATGGCTGCCTCAACCTCCCGAGTAGATTCAAAACATTTATTTTTCATGGCTATTCGATTTTGGGAATAAGCCAAGAAGGCTTAGAGTGGCAGATATGGTGCATGAAGTGGATGTGGACAGAGCACATTGTTTTCCCAGGTCAGTTTTTCAGTTGGATACCACTCAGCAGAAGCAGTCATTATATCTTTTCCCATACGTTTTATTGATGTGTATAAGGTCAAAATTCAAGGTTTAGGATGAAGTTGAGTATTTTGTGCATGTAAGTATCTTGTCAAGGTGACAAGGACTTTCTCACTCTCCTTTTGCCCCCCCCCCCCACCCACTCCTCCTCCTTCCTTCTGGGCCCTATCCCCCTGGTTCACTTTGGTTTTCCTTTTAGGTTCCATATGAGATTGGAAGACACCTGGGAACATCGTGCTTAGTGAAGTGAGTCAGAAGCAGAAGGTGAAACATTGAATGGTCTTTCTGATATGAGAGTCCCAGATCACAACTCCTATGGAACTTAAAAGGAAAAACAAAGTCATTACATCTTTGGAAGAGAAAATTCAGAACTGCTTCAGAAAATAACAAAAACAATGGGAGATATGTGATGTAAATGGGGGATGTGTTATGAGGAGTATAATTACAAGGTGTCTTTTACTGAATTTTTTAAATTAAACATTCATGTGTACCTTAGTTACATCTCCTAAGTCTTTTTTCAGATTGCCTTGTAGGAAGTTTAAAGATCAATAACTTAACCCTTTAATTTTTTTGAATGTCAGTCTCCTTCACTCACCATTGTATGTTCATGTGTTTTCTTTGGAAGAGTAAATATCGGCCCTGTTTCCTTGTACGGATAACCAATTTCCTTAATACTGTTACCCCAAACATGGCAATATTTTGTGGTTTCACATTAACTCCATTATAATTTGAAAACATCTAATCTAGATTAGAGTGACCTGAATAAAAATCTTTTCCCAAAATTCTACTTCAGAGACATACAAGTGACGATGGTATGCTGCAAACTGAATCTGAAAAAATGCAATGATCATGTATGTCTTTTTAACTAATAATTAGTGATCATAGATCTTTTTTAAACGTGTGGATAATGCACACTTTAAAACTACACGTAAGCATACCAGAAGGAAGGTCTTCTTTCACCTCCCTGCCATGTAAGAGTTAGCACCATTTCCCACAGGTTTGCGATCTGTATGTTAAGTCTGGAAGACAGTGAAGCCAATGTGGACTTCAAGTAACACTTCTGTTGTCAAGGGTTACTGATGGGGGAAGGGCTGGGGCTGAAAGGAAAAGGAGTTGTGGAAATGAAAAAAAGATCACAGCACATGCTGTGTACGTTCAGAAGCTACACGTGCATTCGGGATCAGGCCTTGACTGTGTTCCATTTCCGCTTTTTTCCGTTTTCATTTATTTAGTTTACACATGGCTGGTGCATTCGTGGGTTGGTGGGGCTGACTTGTTTTGTGTATCACTTTCCAGTAGCTTTCAGCTGCAAATTATGGATGTGATAATTTTATAATTAAATTTGAATTTTCCACTTCTGTTTACATGTAAGCACAATAAATTTGTGGGGTTTTTTTTTCCCCCTGTAATACCTGCAAATTTTTAGATGGGATTTGTGGAAAATCTCTTCCAATTCTAATTTGATGAAGATTTATCTTTCCTCAAAAATAATGCTCAGAGGAAACAATATGCCTAAGAAATTCAAAATAATATGTACTAAATTCAGCTTTCATATTCTATTTTAGAAAATAGTTACCCTTACTGATGATTTATTCAGGTGTTTTTGCACAGTGTCGCACTATTTCAAATCACCAGCCATCACAGATCTGACGCATTGTAACTCCATTCAAAAGGGCAGTTTGCATTACTAAAGACTTGGTAAAAGAGAAACTGTATAAAAGAAACATGATCACTAGCAGTTAATAGTGGAAATACTGTGACAGTATTATTTTCTCTGCTGATTTATATTTTCACATCTCTATGGACATGTCAAATGTTTCTGAATTTCTTGAGAATCAGAAATGACACTCCTGCCATTGTCATTGTGACTTTTTAAATTATAAATATTTGATCAAAAGATCTTTTGGTTAAAAAATCATTATATACATTGTGGTTTCTGCCAATTTTACCCGTTTAGGTTATTGTGTCTGGAGTAGCCATGCACTTTCAAGAACAAAATTGGGAACGTTTTAGTTAGGTGCAGAAGTATTTGCTAACATAATAGTTTCTGGATTCATATCAGAATAATACCTACGAGAGAGAGAGAGTGAGGAGTGTTTTCCTGCTGATAGTATCCTCTGAATTTTTCCCAGAAAATGTGTTCTTTAGATCCTTTGTACCACCAAAGGCACTTCACACAGACAATTAGAAGCAGGTATGAAATGATAGATCACATGACAGTAGTTTTAATGCGAGCCCCCCCCCCACCTCCCCCTTGGTTAAACATCGCAGCAGGCATTACAATACCAGAGGTAACGAATCAATTAAATGCATTTTCCCCTCTGTGTCTCAAAGCTGCGCGCCTAGGGTTGCTGTGTAGTTCAGACACGGAGCAGTAGGACCCAGGGGCCTCCGCAGCCACCAATAGAAGCGCGCACTTGGACGGATTTGTATGCAACGCCGTCTGCTCTGCGCATTAATAGTCATACAGATAACGGTTTCGAAAGAATTCTCTGCCGAAGAAGGACTGAATGTTTTCCTGGGTGCCGATACTGAGGAGAAACCCGACTTCACACCGTCCCCATTTCCAGACTCTTAGGTTTCAAAGTCCCACGCGGCGTGTGCTTGGCTTAAACTCGGAAGGTCTCGGCGCAGGGCGAAGTTGCGGGCTGCGCCGGCACCCGGGCCGCCACACTGCTGACCACAGTCCTGTCTCGGGGTAAGTGTGGCTGGAGACCGCAAGGGGAGGGACAGCTAGCTTTGGCACTGTGAAAGCGGGCACTCTTGGCTTGACACGGTGGCCGTGGGGCTGCAGTGGGTTCAGAGATTTTGACGGATGCTCCGGGGGTATTTGAGGGTAGAATCAAAAACCTTGAGGCTAAATCGGAAATTGCAGCCTCACGCTCGGGCTGGATTCAACAAGTTTCCCCGGAGGGACGTGCTGTGTGTTTATTTCCGTGTAAGTTGTGCAGGGTGTTCCTTCTGGGTGGGCTGCGCCTGCTTAACAAAGAAGTTTGGGGATTTCTGTCTGTGCCGTGGGTGTGCTGATGCCGCGTTTTGCGTTTGGAGAGAACTCACTGGGAGCTGCCCCTCGGGGTGTCGCGAGCAACACCGGCGGCCTCCGGGGCTGTGGCCGGGCAGTTTGGCCTCGGGATTCCGGTGCCCCTGGATGCACCGTTGCTCGTGGCGCGGACGGAAGCCCAGAAATCGGGCTGCGAAGGCGCTTCTCAACTTTGCCATCATTCCCCGGCAACGGATAGGCGCCAGGGCTCTGGGAAATGGGCATCACCTGGGGAATGTCGGCGAACTCGAGGGGAACGAGCCGGAGACGGGGCTTTTCCAGATCCGCGGTTCCAACCTGCAGCTTTCTGCTAGCGTGGATGTGGAGAAGATGGGGGCTTAAAGCCGAGCCGGAGACTTTTGCCGGGGGAGGAGCGCACCGGGGGGAAGTGGGGGAGAAGGTAGATGAATGGGCAAGGTGTATCCCGTCCTCCAAACACAAAAACTGCACGCCTGTGTCGAGCCACGCAGCGCTCCAGGTGGCGGCGCTTAGCTGGAGAAAGGATGTTGCAGGGAGGGCTAGGCGCCTCTGCAGTATCAATGTAGTGCTGCGCCCTTCTGGGGCTTTTTGAGCTCCTTCGCCCCGACCCCACACCACCCCCTACTCCCTCCGTCCTCGGATCCCCCAGCCCTGGACTCGGAGGTTGGCGCGGGTGCGACAGCGCGCGCCACTCAGCCCCGCAGCGTTGCGGGCACAATGAGGACAGACCGGCGGACCCCCGACATCCGGCTGCCGCAGCCCTGGCTCTGCGCCGGGGCGCGGGGGGCCGCTTATGCCGGGCGACCCAGCGCCCTGAGGTCTGGGGCACTGCATAGGGCGCGCATACCTGGCCATAGAGGGCTCTTGCCACCCTTGTGGAGGGTCCTGGTGAGGCAGGCAGACCGGAAGGGCAAGGAGGTTCACCCCAGCCTGGGGCCCCACCTCGCATCTCTTCGGGCGCAGCCAGGGCTCTAAGGTACCTGACCCTCAGGAGACAGGACATCCCGAGGGGAACGCTGGTGAGACCTCAAGCTCTAAGGAAATGAGCGTTTTGGGGGCAATTCTGGCCATCGGCCAGCTTTAGGGATCTTTCAAGTGGACCGCTCTGGATGGGGCTTTGAAATGCTGTCGCAGGCTCCCTGAAAAACGGAGGGGGCAGGCTTCCAAGCAGGGAACTCACCGGGGACTGTCTCCGGGTGAAGGAGGAGAGGGCAGGGCAGGAGGCTGCGTTCTGCATTGTCCTTTAACCCTGACCTCAGTGCCTCCCATGAGAGAGTGCCCGACCTCGCAAATTCCTCTGATTTTCATGGGGCTGCGTGTTACAAAGAACTATGCGGAGGGGGGGGGGCGGCGAGAAAGAGAGAGAGAGAGAGAGATTTTCCTGGGGGGAGAAGCATGTTTTCATTTGGAAGTTGATCATCAGCCTCTTGGCTGGGTGTGGAGGAAGCTCACTGAAGAGCCAGCTGCAGGGAAGTGCTATCGGGAATTGGGAAGGGGCCTCTTCAGGGGAAACAGACCTCTTCGTGCTTATTGTATATGCCCTCCCCTTCCCTTTTAATTTCTT
The DNA here is from genome assembly GCA_004027205.1 of Ctenodactylus gundi. Lineage (NCBI taxonomy): Eukaryota > Metazoa > Chordata > Mammalia > Rodentia > Ctenodactylidae > Ctenodactylus > Ctenodactylus gundi. The sequence goes on from PVKB01000707.1 coordinate 288,901, forward strand.
TATTGTGTTTGAAAATTACAACATAATAGTAAGTAAAAGGTTTGCAAAATCCATTGTTTAATTCTGGAGGTGAACTAGAATACTGGCAACTGGATTTTCAGGTCCCAAATTGGACTGTCATAGGATATGATTTTAGGATATTCAGTTGCTTATAGTCTCTGTCTAAAGAAAGCACAGATAGCTGTTTTGAACGCAAACAAGTAATTCGCATAGTGTGCTGATTTATTAGAGAGAAGCTGGGTTGGAGGCTCTTCCCGTCAACTCCATTTCTACCATTCTTACTTCAAAGAAGGAAAAAAAGAAAAAGCAGCCTTTTCCCTTCACTTTCTAAAACAAATATCTGCTTGGCAAGACAATTTTCTTCCTTAGAAATCTACCTTCCTGTCCTAGGGGTCGGGGACCTCTGAGGTGCCTGTGGTGGGAGTGAGGCATTCACGTCACATGGTTGCTGTGGGTTTCTGACTTCTGTTCACTTCCCGCTGCACATCTTTCTGCTCTGCATCGTTCAATTTACCCTGTGCAATCTGCAGGATACAAGCACAATGCCACAGCTGCACACCCCCGATGGAAGCTTGCTCAAGAAAACAGCTGTTAATCACATGTTTGCTGTATTTTTCACTTCCTTCCTTTTGCTTCTCTTCCCTTCCCCTGTCCTTGAACCATTGTAACCATCTCTCAGTCTGTATCCCCTAAAGGTTAGTGATTTCCAGTGATATAGCACCAAGCTGAGCTTAGAAGAAGGCAGAAATGCAACAACTGCCTAGGGAGTCCCACAGCTTTAGGGCTACTTTCTTTTATCCCGCATCGCACAAGATAAAGAACAAATACCCTAATGTCTCCCCAAAGAGAGTTTTATTGCTCTGGGTAATTGTTTTTTATTTTATGGTACATGAGAATCAATTGGAATATGAAATAACATTGATGAGAGATAAAAAGGAAGCTATACACTTGTGTGCAATATCAGAAAACTAGCGTTCTACTTAGCTACGCAATGTCACCTTTTGGCATTATCTATACTTGATATATTAGGGCAATTTTGGTTTAAGTAAGATTTAGCAGGTTGCTTTCCTTGTGAGGCTGAGCTACCCAAGGCACTGAAAAGATGTGAATTGTAAAAGAACAAAACTAGACTGCAACTGCAAGGTCTTGGCAGCTTGATGAATGAGCAGGTGCAATGCACCACTTGAAATGTGATTGGGGTGAGGTTCCACCAGTCTGCTGAAGACCTAGTTCTTTCCTATTGCCTAAAAACCTCAACTGATTTCTCTTTCAAACAGTGAGTTCAGAAAGAGAACATAAAAGCATACAGTAGACTGGATTATGGCCTGCTCACATGATTCTTTTCTCTCTAAACTTGTTGAAATGAGTATTACTGATACTTTCATGTGGTGTGCCTAAAATTTATTAGTGCTACCTGGGCATGTTGGTTCTATCTCTCTGGGGATCCAGGTCCTACAAGAATAATGGGCTTATTTAAGGCTGTGTGGGAGGAACTGGGAACATTTTCAGGGACATTACTCAGTCATTAGATATTTCACTTAATCCTCAAGTCACTTTTTTGACATAGACATTTTAGGTTTCTTCATCATGTGAAGAGACTGAAGTGCAGATAAGTTATGCAAAACACATGTGGCCATTCAGCAAGTAAGGACAGTTAGGATTAGAAAAAAAAATTTTTTTCCTAATGACAGAGAATATTTAGCCTTCTGAATCCTGAGTTCTGCACCTACAGGATTCATATTTACACGTAAGTATGATGTCATTTCAAGTAAGTAGTTAAGTGTCATAAGTCTTGGTATCTAGTGGGCCCTGAAACCAATCTTGTTCAGGCCCTGACATACAACTTGGAGGCACATACTTATCCAATGTGTCATGTTCCCAGGAAATGAGTCAATCTCTTCAATCCCTGGACCTACTGTGTTCCCTTCATTTGATTTTTTTAAAATTATGTTTAATATTCTTAATTTTTGGAACCTCATAGGTGTCCTTTACATAAAACAAATTATTTTCTGCATTTTCCTCCATTTAAACATCTACAAAAATCACCTTTGCAGGATCTCTTTGCCAAGGAATAATTTCTTAGTTTAGCCTTCCATCTTTGCTTCAGTTCAACTCATCAGTTTTGGAGTCCAGAGCATATCTAGGAAATAGGGACATCTTTATTGATTTTGAAAAATTTGCATAAATATGATAAAAACAACTTAGGAAAATCTACCACATCATGCCAGCTAGATATTGTATATTTTCTGGCTATGATCTGGTATAGTATTTTCTTTTTAATCTAGAAGATTCTCTCCCACTTGACTGAACTCAAATGAAAGAGAGAAGTCTAAGAGAAGCCCATCTTCTGCCTCTACCACAAAATATCCCTAAATGTTTCAACTCCCATAGATATTGCTCATCTCTGAATTTTTAAATCCATTGCAACATTAGCTATCAGTACTGTGTGGCCCAGAGGAGAAAGGTATTAATAAGATTTGTTGAGCATTGACTCCGTTGTACCATTATGTGAGAGTTTTGTCAACTACTTTTTTTTTTGTTTGTTAGTAACATGTCTTAATTTTGGCAACCTTGTTTTTCACTTATCCGCTATTAATGTTTCTGAAGTCTCAATAATAAAATTATATATATATATATATATATATATATATATATATATATATATATATATATATTCATTTAATGCTACTTAGTATCTCGCCTAAATTTTGAATATCTACTTCATATAGCAATGTATCTCAAACATTTTAAATGAGAATAACTAAAAAATATCATTCAAAGCAAAGTTACCTTACTCCAAATTCCAAATTATAAATACATATCGGACAGCTAGAAAAATTCACTTTGTCATGCTCCTGTATGGTTCTCTATATTGAAATAATAAAAAAGTGTAGTGATAATTGTATTTTTCTTGAACCTCACCTTTTCTTCACACGACCTACCACTATTTCTTGTTTCCTTTTCTTGGAATCAGCATAGTGAGATGTAACCTCATGTCCATTTCTTAACCTTGATATCATGAGCACCCTATTTGTCAAAGCCAAGCCATCTCTGTAGAGCACAAATGTTGTACTTGAAGGAGCTGTGTGGCATTGACCTCAAATTCTTATCTTCAGTTCTTCATCCTAAGAATTATGGTGCAAATTTACTTTTGTCTTCTCAACTATACAAGATGTTTGAGTCCCTCAGTTTTTGTTTATGTTACAACTTTTCCTCAGCTTGGTCTCACTTTCTTGCTCTTTAGATGATGACCTCAAAATTGTATCACTTTCTCTAAAAATTTTTATGTCAAATATACAGACTTACAAATTTCTCCCTTTCTGATACTTTTTTTTGACAATATCTCTGGAATTTTATTACTCTCACTTAGCAATCTCCACCACGTCAGTGTTCTGTGATTTGAATGTTAATATGAGTCAAAAATTCATACGCTGAAGTCAAAATCCTCAAGGTGATGGTGTAAGAAGACAAAGCCTGCGGGAGGTGATTAGGTCACGAGGGCAGAACACTCAATATTGCAATTAGTCTCCATATTAAAAAAAGTCTTAGAAATGTCCTTTGTCCCTTCCCCATGGAAGAATACCGAGAGGCTCCATCATCAGAGGCTGAATCTGCTAGTGACTTGATTTTCGACCACCGACATCCAGAATCATGTTTTAGTTGTTATTGTTGTTGTTTTGCCTTCTGATCTCTGACATGTTACTAGAGTAGCTGACTGGACTGAGCTAGTCCAGACATTCTATGAAACAGTGTCTCTCTAACTTTGGCCAACGAACTCAAGAAATCATAAAACTAACAAAAATACACCAGAACTTGTGTAACTTTCCCCATCTCTGACCCTCTACCCACAAGCAAAAAAAAAGCCCACACATTATGTTTGCTACATTAAATATGTGGTGCCTTGGAATCACGATTTTAATAACTTTCCAGGTACAATCAGATATATGTAGATTATCATAACTCTTTCTCCCAATCAATTCAGGAGCTGGAGTTGGAGCCATCAGTCAAGATTTTTAGATCTTATTGGGAGCTGTGTGAGCTGTCTTTCCAGATTACTGTGCTTCAAAGAAAGTTGTGATTAGACAGTTCCAGATTATCCGAATCATTCCTAATGATCTAAGAGTCCTAGTTATGAAGGTCCACTGCTGGAAACAGTTCTAGGGTAACTTCTGAAGGTATTCTTTTTTTTTTTTTTTTTTTTTTTTTTTTTTTTGCTGTAGAGGTGCTTGGAATTTTTCATGCCTCTAAATTTTATTTTATTGTGATTATTACTATTATTACTATTATGTGAAAGTTTGGAAATGGTGGAGAAAACAGTGAAGCAATTGTTCTTGAGTGATTACTCAAATTAAACTATAATATATCAAATATAAAATAAAAGTCTGTCTACACTTTCAGATTGCATCTCCTTTTAAAAGGTAGTTTCTGATGTAAGCTTGGTGTTGGCGTTCCCTCACATTTCCTCAGAATTTACGATGTGAATGTTTAATATGTGAAAATGTAAATCATATGTAGTACCCCTTAAGTAAACTAATTACATAAAATATCATGTGTTCTAAGAATACTGTTTTTCATGGTGTTTCATAGCTGCCACAGGTAGAAGAACTGATCATTTATATTATCACATAATGCAATAAATGTGTTTCACTTTATAAATATACTATTGCTTTTATTTCTCTCTTCTATTAATAGTGGTTCCTCATTTCCTATTATAACAATCAATGTAGTAATGACTTTTTTTTCACTTGCCACATTACACATGTAGTCTAGTCTTTTTCAGACATATACCATAAAGTGAACTTGCCTGGTTATATGTGCTGTGTGACATCTTTCCTTTTTTTTTAGATACTGTCTATTTATTTTACTCAGTTCTTGTATTTATAGTCTGTAAGCATTATTTTCAAGCACATGTATACTATCTATATTTGTGAATACTTAATATGATCATAATCTTAAATTTTGCCAATGGAATAGTTAATTCTATTTGTCTTTTTGATCATAACTACAACAAGCATTTTAGTTTTGCCTAATGTGAGTTGCTTAGGCATATCTTCTACTCATTTTTTAATCAAAACATTTATGTTTTTCACTTTAAAGTTCTTTAAAAATTCTGAATTTCGATTTTTAGTTTATATAATGAACGTATTTCCCTATACTGGATATTATATATTTTTCTCTTTTAATGAAGTGGGTTTTTTTTGTTGTTGTTGTTTTGCTTTGTTTGTTTGTTTTGAGACAATCTCTAGTCCAGGCTGGTCCTGAACTCACCACGTTCCCGGGCTCAGCTTGGACTCACATAATCCTCCTACCTCAGCATCCTGCGTGCTGAGATTTCAGGCATGCACCACCACGCCAGGCCTTATGTGGTGCTGGGAAATCAAACTCAGGGCCTTGTGCTTGCAAGGCAAGTGTTTTAACTGCTATGGCATTCCACTAGCTGCTTCAATGAAGTGTTTTTTAACTTCTTTTTAAACTACACACTTAAAATAAATTACATTTTTTCATTGTAATTAGACTTGTTTGCATCATGTTTTGGAACTCATTCTCCACAATGAAGGCAAAATAAGATTTTCTACAAATGTGTAAAAATATTCTTTTTTATACTTGGATTTTGATGTATCTGGGATTGATTTGTGGTTTCATGTGCTAAGAATGTTATTGTCATACAGACACATGCACGCACACGCACACACACACTCCATATGGGTGTGGACTGGCACTGCATTTTTGCCTGTGAGGCAGCTTGTCTTTTATTTTCCCCTGAACCGTTTTTTTTCCGATTACCCTCTGCCAAGTTGGTATGTGGGCAGTCGTCTCATTGTGTCATTGCAATGCTAAGGAAACAAAGTGAAAGCATACTTTAATCTTGAACCAACATCTCACTATATTGAGCCAGAATTGAAGACACATTTTGATGACAAACTGAATAATCTCTTCAAATGTATATGAATTCTTCAAACATGACAAGCTCCTAGCAAGCCAGCATCCTTTTCTTAGATGCTAGTCTTTATGGAGTATAGAAATGAATACGTCAAATATCCATTTTCCCTGCAAAGGGACGTTTTCTTTGCATATCCAGTTCTAACAAGGGCAACACTCAGAAATGAATTTCAATAGAAGTCGGCCATAGCACAGAAACATGATTATTGTGGTTTGGATCTAGACTGTTCCCCCAAAGCCTCATGTGTTTGAATGTTGTAGATTGTCTATGGAACCACGTGCTGTTGGTAGATTGGAGCCTAGTCTGGAGGGGTGGATTACAGGTGTGTAAGTTAGGATTAATGACGTGTAGTGGCCACACCTTCCACACCTGGATCCAGGAGGGGCTAATCGCTAGGTTGACACCTGGAAGGATATATAAGCTGCTTTAACACTTTAGCTGTCATTGTCTATTCATTGAGTAAGAATGTGCTGGTGTCACAAATGTTTTCAATTTACAATGACATTTATTTTTCATTAGTTTAAATAATCATATTCTGTACAGCGAATAGGCATATTTGGGTAGTGGCTGTTGTCTTGGATAAAGCATTACACAATAGTCACTTTTTTTAGAGAATGTACTATTAGTACTTGGAAGAATGAACTCACAGTAAAATTTGTAAAGAATGGGTTAAATAAATTATGTGGGAAAAAACTAATAATCTACATTCATTTGATTTCTAGTTGGCAGGTGCCACCATATTGGACTATACTCATGTTGGTTGAGAATAACTACAAATTTTAATGTCCTGAGAAAGAAACATAATCTCACCTTGACCAGAAACAAAATGACACTGTGAAGCAGGAAGGAGCATTGACTTTGCTAGGATGAGCAGATGCTCACCTAAAACTTCCTTGTCTGAGTTGGCTCAAAATACACAACAGATAATAAATAGCAGGTGCAGTGGTGTGGGCCTATAAATCAAGCACTTTGAGAAGCTGAGTCAGGAGGATCACAACATAGCAACTTAGTGAAATCCCATCTCAAAACAAACAAACAGTTAAAAATGTAGTTCATTTTACATTTTCAGTTTCATAAGAGTTGTGATCTGGGTCTCTCATAACAGAGAGACCATTCAATGTTTCACCTTCTGCTTCTTAAGTTCAAGTTTCTTAAAATGAAAAACAAAGTGAAATTGAGCGGTAGGATGGGGAGGAAGGGAGAGGTGGGTAGGGAGAGGGACAAAAGGAGAATGGGAAAGGATTTGTCACCTTGACAAGATATGTATGTGCACAGAATCCTCAACTTCATTGAAAACCTTAAATTTTGCAATAATACATATCAGTAAAATGGGGGAAAAATGTAGTTCAGTGTGAAGGCACTGGGCTCCATTCACAGTAACACACACACACACACACACACACACACACACACACACACAGTACACAGAAGTAGGCTTGAGCCAGCGGTAACAAGTGCATACCTTAGGCTTTTAGTTTTTTTTCACTTGAGGAGGAAAATTAACTGACTCTTTTTGGAACACAGAATTTAAATGGACTTTTATCCTCATGAGGATGACTACTATCAAAAGAAGAGAGAGAGAAAGTACCAAGTGTTGGGAAGGGTGTTGAGTAATTGGAACATTTGTGCATAGCTGATGGGAATGCAACATGTTACAGATGAGGAAAAGTATGGTGATTTCTAAAAAAACGTAAACAGAATTATCATATGAACCACAACTCCACTTCTAGGCATATACTCAAGACATAAAAACAGAAACTCAAAAGAAATATTTTTGTGTGTGTGGATGGAACTGAGGACCACTCAGGGCTTTGAGCATACATGATTCCACTGAGATACACGCTTCATCTCTATTTTTCCTGATAAAAGATAGACTCTCCTTATGCTGCCCATACTGGCCTTGAAGCCTGCCTCAGCCTCTCATGTGGCTAGAACCACAAACATGTGCCACCGTGCCTCGCTATAACGGGGGCATATACTCACGTACATAGAAGCAGTATTTCCGGTAGCAAAAGAGAGAAACAACCCAACGGTCATCAATGGATGAATGCACAAAAGAAAAAATTCTGACCCCTTGCTTGTAATGGAATATTATTCAGCCAAAAAAGAATGATATTCTTATGTATGCTATAATATAGATGAACTTTGTAAGCCTAATACCACATGAAATAAGCCAAACACATTGTGGTATATTGTATTTATATTGTGTGAGTTCACGTCTATGAAACAATTAAAGTAGTGAAATTCCTAAACAGAAAGTAGAATAGTGGTTGGCAGGGATTGGGCATAGGAAAAAGCGAAGTATGGCTTAACAAATCAGACTTCCAGTTTGGGTTAGCCATGGTGATTGGGTAACAATACAAGTGCACTTAATGACACCAAATTATATATTTAAAATTAGCAAGCTTCATATTATATATATTTTACCACAATTAAAAATGACTTCCATAAACACTCATTAAGGTTCTATTTTGGATATGCATCCTCATCTTTTTGAAAAAAAATATTTCTACTTTTAATTTGATCTTTCAGTCTCCTATAAAGTCTTACTGTTAAACATGGCAACATAAAATAGTCTCTCAGTCTCTTAATATTAAGAGAAAAGCGATAAGTCAAAATAGATTTAATGGGAAATGAAATGCAACCTGTGACGTGGACTATAATGTACTAAATGGCATATCTACTAATTATAGAGAAAAAGTAACCTTCATAGTAAGCATCGTGCTTTCTGGTGGGAGAGCTGCCAGGGTATGATGGAGGTTCTGGAATGAAAACCGGTTTTGAAATGAAACAACTGCTTAGCTGGATGCAATGAAGGAGCGGGGAGGCCCCAGGAGGACTTCCTCTTGGACCTGACACAAAGTGGCCAAAAAGACTGTGTCCTAGCCACCTGCACACGCAAACTGCCAGATCAAAGCCTAATATGATCAAATAGGATTACTCCAGTGACACAAATGTATGTAGGTGTCGTGAATTGCAGATTAAGGAGCATCTGTTCCTTTGCCCACTCCTTGGGGGAGCAGGATATTACAAGCCGGGGTCTCCTTGTACTGGTGTTGACATCGCTGACTCTATTGGTGCGGGGAATAAAGAAGTCTCAGCCTTCTCATGTATTTTTCCCTATGGTGTAATAATTCATGTTTCGGTGATTACATGGTTTGGATTCATCCCATTGAATTACCTTAAAATTTTAAGTAACTTTTTGGCAACTAATGCTATAATATACTTTAAGAACACTGTGAGATTTATTACTTGTTTATAGTGCACAAAAACAGGGCTATTCATTTACTGGGCAGAGGCTTTGAGCTATGAAGTTTTTGTTGTTGTTGTTGTTGTTGTTGTTGTTGTTGTTGTTGTTGTTGTTGCTGTTTGTTTTTTCTTGAATCTCAGGAGGATAATGAAATGGTTTGAGTTTATTATTTTTTTATGCTGCTCACTGTAAATGCCTTTTCATGGAATTAAATTTAGCTTAATATGCACAAAAGGTAGAAACAGGATCTTGATCTCACTCACTTTTTTTTGCAGTGATACAAACAAGTTAACCCATAATTTTGACTCTCGTGAAGTGATTTGAGAGTATGGGAAAACTGTTGAAAATGATACCATATACCAAGAAATAAGTGCTTATTTAATCTACTTTTTTAGGAATTATTCATTTATATAATATATTAGTGATCATAGTTTTTAATTTTTCCAATGTTAAGACAACAAATGAAGAATTCATTTGGAAAGTTGGAAAGCTTTGCCCAAAGTTTTGAAGTTCAGGATTTTCATTTTTTCCCAGATTCTTTCTCTATTAAGTCTATCTACCCCATTTTGGAAGAGAAAGAATTCAGTGTAGACAGCACAAAAAAGACATGGAGCTATTTGCAATTCAAGTGCTTCATTTCACAAGATTTTCTTTCCATTTGTTTCTACAGATTTTCTTGGCTTACTTTCACTTTCTTCACTTGTGTTCCTCTCCCAGAGGAACAAGTCACAGACTCGCCCAAGTCAGAGTCACTGTAACAAACACTATGTCTCTATGTGGCAGGGTGGCACATATTGAAAAGGGCCCTAAACTGAGGATAAATGGTGTCCAACTTCAATAAATTGTGTGTAGAGGACAGACCCACCCTGCAGCTCCGATGGAGTTCTTCCTCTGCTGTCCTCCTATTCAACATCTTTTCACATATTTTACTTTCTCTACACTTTTTCTTATATGTTCTTCTACCACTGTGTGACACTCACACGATCCTACAGATTTCTACTTTTTGTGTAACTTTCCTATACTCTCATCTGAGAAAAACTCAAAAACTCAGTTTCTTCTTTTTAAAACCAGTCGTTGTTATTAGTTGGGCATGATGACACATGTCTGTAAACCCAAATCTGGGGTGGCTGAGGAAAGAAGATTGCCTTGAGTTCAAGGCCAGTCTGGGTTACATAGTAAGTTTAGAACCGTTCTGGACTACAGACCAGGACCCTGTCTCAAAAAAAGTATATCATTCTTATTGGCACCATGGTCTTACATTTTCTTCTTTTCTACGTGTTATCATTGTTCAGCAAGTGGATCATTTACATATTTGAAATAATTATTTCTTCTCTAGAATGAAGTTTTAATGATCCTTCTTTACAAATTCATTTTTTTTTTTTTGCGATAACCACCTTTCCCTGGCTGTGTCTATTTCTTCATTCCTCAACACATGGTAAATGTGATCAGTCCAGGTTTATATACTACCTAGATTTTAAAATCTCCAAGTCAGTAGGAGTTCTCCGTAATTCATCCTACTTTGAATCTTTGCAACATTTGAAATTCATCTAGTAAATTACAAGAAACCCGAGTTTTCTAGGCCTTCCTCATCGGTAGGTTGATCCTTCCACTTCTGTGTTGCCAAACTCCTTCTCCTCTATCCATTTTCAGGGGTTCTATCTCCCAGTTGCTACCCCTGGGAGGTTCCTCATGTTCTATTTAGGCTTCATTAGTGACCATCTTTACTCTCATGACTTGAGCTTTTATTCCATAGACAATAAGGTGAAATGAAGAATAATACATGATGATATTTACACATAACACCTCTAGAACATTTAGTATTTGCTCAGCATCTGGAAGCATCATTGCAATTTTACACTTAATTCCACAAATCAGAGAATGGATAATATCATAACTGATTCACTGATAAGGCTCCTGTGATTTTCATGTATACACAACTTCATGCCTAACTGGCAACATTGACACTGACTTCAGAATCTGGGCTTGCAAATATGTCCCATGGTGACATAGGTTCTCAGTCCAGCTGGACATTAGAATCACCTGAGAACTTTTAGTTAAAAGTTACAGTATTCATCCTCCCTCCCAACTCACTTAAATCAGAATCTCTGAGGACGTCTTTTTTTTTTAATTAAGTGATTCTAATGACAGCAAAAGTGAACACCGCTGTTCCACTGTTTAATGTAAAGATTTTGACAATATTCAAGTGAGTTTTTAAACATTAAATATTTATTTTTGAGAAAGGGTTTAACTCTGCAGATCAGGCTGGTCCTGAAATTATTATACAGCCCATGCTGACCTTGAACTGATGGCATTCCTCAGTAGGCTTAGCCTCCTCGGTGCTAGGATTATAGGCGTGCACCACCATTCCCAGTATATGGAGCTGGGAATCAATTCCAGAGCCCTGCACTTGTTAGGCAAGTGCTTTAATTGCTGTGCTATTCCTCCAGCCACTTATTTCTTCTTTTTACACTAATATATCTTCTCAGTTTCATTGTTTGAAAATAAAACCATATATGGTTTACTCTAACTCTTCAGTTGTCTTTTCTCACTGTCACTCACGTGACTTCCTGCTCACTCTCCACTTGAATCTACCTCTAGACCCCTAATAACTCTTCTTCTTTAAGATAAATTTATTTAACACATTTTTCAACAAAATTGAAGAAAGTATAACTTAAATTTAATCAAATGACTTGTTTGGTTAAGACAACTTGTTTGCTGAGCAATTTCCTCAGGTTTTATGATTTAGTATCCCCTCTCTTATGCAATGTTCTACTACTTACTGAATCCCATCTTCTAAAAGAACTCAAAGAAGTGTCAGCCTCTCAGTGACGACAGGATCTGAGATAGAATCTCATTTTGTAGTCTAGGCTGGTCTTGAACTCACTGTGTAGCCCAGGCAGGCCTCAAGCACATGACAATCCACCAGGCTCCCTAGTGCTGGGATTATAGGTGAGCACAGCCACAACCGGCTTATGTGCGACTGAGGGATTTAACCCAAGACCTTGGACCTGCTAGGCAAGTGCTTTGACTGCTGAGCTACACCCGTGACCCCACAACGTGCATGTTTTTCATTGTATCCAGATCTGATCTTTCCAAATTTTTCTGCTTCATAAAACAGTATTTATCTCCCATGGAATTTAATATCAGATCTAATATTTTCCATGGTTTTTGATATTTTATTGAATTATATTCTTTATTTTTTTGACAATTTTTACTTTTAATAGCTTCTTATTTCCCCACAGCCTGTGAATAGATTTTGGAGCCAATAAAAATGTTGCATACAGGAGGCGGAGTGAGGAAGGACTCTGCTGGGTTAGGGATTTTCCCAGTGCCTCAACTTTATTTCCACAGAGCTGAGAACCAAAAAGCTGTGGTGTCGCAAGACTGCTGAGTCATTCTAGGTCTTAGATCTGGAGAAACTTTGTGATCAAAGCCCTCATTCTTCCTTTGAATTACACACGTGTCAGAAAACAGACTCTTACGTATCCTGACTGATTATGTGTGATATATAGACATTAAAAATATATATGTACACAAAACGCTCAAGTTCAATGTAAACATGTATGTCATACATGCATATTTATAAAATGGGAAAAAAACAGTGCAGGAACCTGGAAAAACAACAAAAAATAGTTGTCTCTCCACTTCCTTCAAAGTCCCTTTCCCACAATTGAGAAAGTTTTTGCTACAGTTTTTTTGCCTTTGGGTTATTTTTTCCCACTATTTTTATTAATATACAAATTATATTCTTTATATAATGTTGGCTGTGTTTCTTTCATAATATACTAGTCTGAATGAAGTCCACATAACTACACAACAAAATGTTTTTATTGTTGTTGTGGTGTGCATCATGCCCATGGCCTTTACAGTGAACTATATTCCTATTATTATTATTATTATTATTATTATAGATTGGTTTTGCTAAACACTAATCTTCCCAGACTGGAATCAAACTTGTGACCCTTCTCCTTCAGCCTCCAGGGTGATGAGATTTCATATCTCTGACACTTGGCCCAGCTTACATTAAATTAATGACTTTCCATTCCCTTAATACACCTTTCTTTCTTACCTAATTTCTCATTACTTATCCAAAACACACTACCTTCCGAAGGTTCTATATGTGCTTTCATGACATTGTCACTTTTCCTTAAAAAAATTAAAAAATGAACTAATCATAACTACGTGGGGCTTGTCTTTCTTAATAGAAAGCTAACAGCTAGGGAGAGAAATGGTTGACTGTATTTCAAGAGTTCCCATTTCCCAGCAAAGTGCTTTATTAGTTAGTTTTTTCAAAGGATTCATGTTGAATGAAAAAAGCTATGAGGGACTTTATGTAAAATTTCTTATAACTTCCATATCATAATTTTTTGAAGGAATGGCCAAATACTCTTTGTTTTTCTTCTTTACTAAGCAAGCTAATATTTTTAAATATGAGGCGCATACCTAACATTTCTGTGGCTCATCACACAGGAATAGCATTCTTGTCTTTACTTTCTCATTACCGTGTTTCCACAACTGTAGGAGCTATATCAAACAGAAATTTATATCTTGTTTTTACTAAGCTAAGAACATTCAAGAGTAAGAAGGACAGTTTCTGTTGGTAACCACTGCACATATGATAGGTGCTGGCATAGAGGTGATAATTAAATTCTTATCTTCATTGAATGGATGGCTGCTTTTCTATATTAACTCGGTATACTCAAAGACTAGGGGTTACAGCAACTATATTTCAAGAATAAAATCCTGTTCCTTTCTTCTAGGAAAGGAAATGGAAAACTATGTTGATATCTAATATCTTGTGACCATTCACTCATGGCCTTAATAAATAAGGAAAATTTCTCAGTTGACTCGATAGTCATTTTTTCAATCCTTAGTAAATATTGGTCCATATTAGTATAGATAAAATATGATCACTATATTAAAATATTTAAAACTCTGCCTTTTCCAGTAATAGATAAATAATATTTACTCTTCAGTTTGGCTTTGGAAAGGAGCCAGAAGAACCAAGACCACAGATTCAGTGAATAAGATGGATGAGAACACACTGCAATGTTGGTTTTTTCTTTTTGACAGAAATAAAAAGTCATAAATAATTAGCCAATGAGATATGATCAAGTAATACTTTGTATGTTTACATTTTTAAAAGTACAGTTTAGGACATGTTGTTATAGATTTCCCTAGAAAAAATATCTACCCCTTTTTCAAACACACTCACCCCATTATTTTTGGCAATGTCTTTCATTTTAATAAGTTCTTCCCCCAAAGTAATTCTTTTTAATCAATATGTATTTGAGATACACAGTAATTACATCCAAGTCGATGAACTGGCACTTATACATATCCTTTCTCTGTCATTTCTGCCTCCCTCCCACTGTCCTTCTCCACAAATCAGTCTCCTTGATTCTTATCAGTCTCAAAATTATCTCTTTTGCTTATTTATGCTTTGAGTTTCTTATCTTAAGAAAACCATTTAACATTTAAGATTCTGTATCAGATGCACTTCACTAAGCATAACAGTCTCAAGGTGCATTCATTTTCCTCCAAATGACTGACATCTCTCATTTTTTATGACAGAGTAGTACTTCATTATACATATGTACCACTTTTATTTGTCCACGAATCTGTTGATGAACATACACCCAGACTCCATATTTTAATTGTAACAAGCTTTTAAAACACAATTTTCATCACCCTATCTTTGCACTTAATAGGGAATTATTATAATCAATAAATCTTAGGTCCAAAAACAAAATGCAATATAAATTAGAAACAGTCTAAGGTTCATATATAATTACAGAGTATTATAGTTGTCAGCTCAGTTTCCCCCAGAAATCAATCACAGAACGAACTCAGACAATACACACCCTTGCAGATAATTTCACAAAATTATAAACAGAGTGCTCAGTTTTGGACTCAAGCACATGCCATTTACTTTTCCTCTTGCACATGCATTCTGAATCTAATCTCACACTCATGGTCCCTGCCCTTCAGCTCATGAATTTGTGGTACAAAGAAAAATATATTTCCAAACAATAAATCAATGTCAGTAAGCTACATAGCTAGATGAGAAAAACCATTAAAGTACTTATCTGAGAAATTTTTGAATTAACCAATTTGAAAATATGAATGGCTTGTCACAGACATTTAATTCTGGATATGGAACACTAACTATTTGGTAATAACTCCATTGTGACAGTAGTTTCTAAAAATGGAGCCGACATCTCTAACTTCAGCACTTAGGAGCCTGAGGCAGAAGGATGGCCTTGAATTCAGACCTAGCCTGGACTACAGAGCAAGACACTATCTAAAATTAAGAAAAGCAGCTAACCTAAGAAATCAAAAAGCAAAATTTAAAAAATCAGAAATAAGCAAAAAAAGGGAGAACCGTGCCACTTGATGATTTATCTGTCATTGAAACATTTGGGATAAAACTCATTATGTTCAAAATATATTAACGTGCATACACACTCCCAGAATAATGTAATTACACATATAAACATTTAAAATATTCAATAATCTCTTCTATACGCTTTAAAAGAAATAATGTTGTGTTTTTGATTCAGATTCATGTTTTAAATGTTTCTAAAATATATCACAAGTGTGTTCTTCTGCTTTTTAAACTTCATTTCTGAATCAAAATACCCAAACATTTCAGTAATCACATATTATGCTAATAGAAAATGAATTATTTTATTTTCTTTAATAAAATCTGAAGACATATATTGAAATTTTGATTCTATCTATATTTTTAAAATAATAAGTATACAATTATATCTATTTTTATATATCAGTATGGTCTGGAATTAAAAAGTACCCCAATATACTTAAATTGGAAAAAAATTTGTCTAGTAGGAGTTCTACACCTAATAAAAAGTTACAATTCATATGAGCAATCAGAAATTGAAGTAATAAAGTGACTGCATATATTAGGACAATATTTTCAATCATGTATTGAAAAATATTTCCAACATGTTACCAAAATTTGGATGTATACATTTGTTTAAACTGATGATTTCAAATTATTCTTCTGTCATTGTTTCTCTCAGTAGGTCTCTTGGTCCCTATATAATTACATTTTCTTCTTTACATAGTTAAAATTTGCATAAAGTTATATTTCTTTAAATTGTTTTATGTTTGCTTTTGTGTTTTCTAATAGATGGTCTACAGTATACAATATTATACTATGAAACTTTATAATAAACCAAAATAAGTACAAAAATGATTGAGTAGTTATTGCTATAATTTCCCAAATTTCTAAAAACTGAAATATTTTGCTAGGTGGTAATATTTGGAGGAAAAGACATAGTTGAATAAGAAAAAAAACAGGTTGACCTTAAGCCAATTATATGCAGACAAAATCTTAATGAACTAATTTATTTCATAATAATAATAATCTACTAAAATACACTCAAGTGTTCCAAAATGGAAAGACACTTGGCATGAGGTAACCTTTCCTTTCTCTTGATACAATTCTTTTCAGGTGATAACTTTATTTGGTCTTTCTGTGAATATGTAGGAGATTCATTTTGAAACATAAAGAAATAACATGTAAAACACTTAGGTCGGCTTCAGTCTGGCTCTAAATTCCCCTTACTGTAGTACCTCTGTGCAGCTTTTATGGCTTTTGTCGAATGTGTATAAATCTCCGTAACGACTATTCATGCATTTGACAATCAGTGACAATAGTTCCAAGAATTGTAGAATTACATAAGTATATTTTGCCCCTCCAATATCCCAATAACTAAATTTCATTATTCTCCAGAGTTGTAATTAGCGAAAATGTTTTTCTTTATGGTTATTACATTTTAAGTAGTAGTATTAGGACATTGTCATAGAAACCAGTGCTATAATTAAAAACTGTATTCTCAGAATATTCTAGGTCCGTGCAGAGACCATCAAATGACAATGTGACAATGATGTGACTGGTTTGGATAATAGGTGCAAGCTATACTTAAAGTAAAAAACACTCTGAATGCAGGCTTGCTGAGCATCTTTTATTATTGTAAACCGCAAGGACACTTAACTAGCAACCTTCTGATAAATATAAAGGATTTGAATGGGAGTCATCACCGTATTCAATTTGTATCTTAGATTATAGAAATAAAGGTATTTAAGGCAAAGCTCAGTATGCCTCTCTATATATGATTTTACTTTTTTTTTTTCCATCTCTAAAGCTTCAGCTCTTGCCAATTACTTTTACAGGCCAACTAATTTTTCCTGCAGATAGAATATATGAGTTATCCTTGGAAGCAAGTAACTTAACCACATTTTCAAGCATTCAAGAAGAAAAAAAAATTTGCTAAAAATATTAATGTTAAAATACAAACTATAAAAATAATAGAGAATCAAAGATGCAGTAGCAAAATTGTGTAACAAATTCAGCAAATCTGCTGTTTAAGGTTAACTTTTTGATTACCTGCAAAAGAAAAGTGGAGCTCAGGTAAGAATTCCAAATCAAAGATAGAGAAATACATACACTGTAGTAGAAGATAACAGAGGTTGGGTAGGAGTGGAGGGAGGGAGAGTAAGGTAGGGGGAGGGACAAAAGGAGAGTGGGAAAGCTCACCTTGACAAGATACATATGTGCATAAAAGGCTCAACTCCATTGTAAACCTTAAATTTTGCACTTATACATATCAATAAAATGGGAGAAAAAGGAAGATAACAGAGCAGTGAAGAAAGAGCACACACAACTCCAGAACAACACCTGTGTACGTGTTTTACCAACACGGTATGACGTGGGTCTGACAGCCTCCGCGTGAACCACTAGTTGGTTGCCTTGGGAAAAATCTGGCTAAAACAAGTGGTCTGTTCTGCAAATGTTCACATATCATCCAGCAAATAGTCCTAGCATTTCACGTGGTGACTTGGGGTCCTGGGAGGTAGTAAGGAAGTAATACTTGTGCAAGTTTTCTTCTATTTTTTGCTTATATCCTGTTTACTAATTTCCATAATTAACCCACGTTTAAATTTGAGGAAACAGATATTTCAAACCTGCACCACTGGAGAGTACTGGAGAGTTCTCACCATCCCATTGGAAGGATATGGATTTTAAAAAGAGAATAATTCATAGTTGTTTTTGTAATCAGTGTCACAAACTTTCACAGTTCTGGTAGTTATTTTAATAATGTTTAGAATGATAGCAGTCAATTCTGCTAGAAAATGTGAACTTCTTGAGTAAATATAACTTTAATATTTGTGTATAACAAAATAAATATTCTTCATATTCAACATTAAGTATTCTAGTAAGAATAAAACATAAAAGGAAATTAGACGAAAGACAAAATACACTGCCATTTATTTAATGCATTCCTAAATGCAATACCAATTATGAATAAGAATACTCATTTCCATTATATAAAAATTTAACATTCACTAAGAGAATTAATTTATCTCCTTTTGATCAAACATAGTACATGCTAAGGAGGGGAGACCCCCAAATTTTATAAAAATGTCTTAAATGAATGTATCAGTGCACTCAATTTTTTGAACTGGTTACTTACTGTTTCTCCTTCCAGGTAATGGGAGAAAAAGGCAGAAATTTATCTATGAAGTTCAGAAATGTTTCATTGTAAAATAGGAGAAAAATTTAACAGAGACGAATGCTGAAAACTGTGAGACTATAAGTATGAAACAGATTTGCAGTTCCTCATGCTGTCATTCTGAATTGAGTCAATTTCCCCCCCTTACATTAAATTAATTTATATTTCAAATACTAATCTATAAATATGGAATTATTAAAACAGTGACTGAGAATATTCCTGATTTAATTATCACTACTTCGCTTTTGCAGTATATTTTGGAAAACTGCTTCATAAATTTTAAAGGCTAAGATAAGTCTGCTGTCTGGAAATAGTGGGTGACACTTCTCTCTCTCAAACTCGGAAGAGTGGCTGGTCCCCAGAGGATATTCCACAAGTATTTTGTGAATACCTTTCCTCAAAATCATCTTTTCCTTAACTTTTTTCTTTGTCTTAATTTCGTTTAACTTTTTGTAGTAAAAAAATTATGTTACAGTAAATATCTCAGTATTTCAAATGGATTTTGTAACAATTTATAAACGTCATTCACAGGTTGTATATTTAATATAGCTTCTTTGAGTTTGGTCTGTTCATTCATAGGTTGTATATATTTTCTATTAATATAGTTTCTTTGAGCTTCCTAAATGTAACCCTTTTCTGCCACTAAAGAACCAAAACTACGAAGGAACCAAAGCTTAAGTCATAAAAAAGGACAACTTGACAGGTGGGGAGTATTTGCAGAATTAAGTCCATGACTGACATGCTGAAATTATGGAACTTTGTTTTATCCCTCTGTCTTCTTCATCTTCAACTTTCAAATATTATCCAGATGTTTTCCTGGACAGCATTTTAGATGTGCAATCACTACAATTCTATTATGTTAGTAGCAGTAGTAGTAGTAGTAGTAGTAGTAGTAGTAGTAGCTGTTGCTGTTGTTGTTGTTGTTGTTGTTGTGTGTGTGTGTGTGTGTGTGTGTGTGTGTGTGTGTGTGTGAGATGTTACCTTGCTCGTCTACATGTGTCAAAATAAAGGGCAATGACATAAAATTAAGGAAAATCCATAATTCTTATCATTTTCTTATAAAACTTTACATTTCTTACCCCATTTCAATAAGCTAGGATATTAATACATCCTGATAGCAAGCATACACATAGGTGCGTGTACCTTTTTCTCCAAAGCCTGGGCGATTTTGAGAGCATAAGAAGCACTACGTGCTATCCACTAGGTCTCCATATTTTTGTGGTTTCCCATTCACTTGAACAACATCTGAAATAAACCTGGGCAGATCTGATCATTTTCTTCACCATGTTCCAGGAGCAGTCAGAGCATTACTTTATAACACACACCCTATCACACCAGTCTTATCTATTTTGGCAATTTTGTTTTTTATGACAGTATGAGTAACTTGCGAGCAAGGCACTGATTCTGCAGAACCCCTTTTGCATGAGATGGTTTCCAAACGAATGAATTAGGTGGACACAGACGTTAATGACATTGCATACACAACGCAAGGCCCCCAGTATTTTAATGTGAAAACTCAATGCAAAATATTAGACTATATTTGCTTTGAATATTTCTCTCATTTTAAATCACAACAGTATAATACAAATTAACCAAACTTCTTGCAAACAGGGATCCTACTAGTCTTGAGCTATTTCTTGTAGTTGATTTTTTTTTTTTTCTCAAGAAAATGATTACCGTTCTCACACCTATACTTTTTCCCTGTGAGTGTCAGTGCACCTGCGGGCCTTTTTATTATTTTCTAACTGGAAGGTTGGTGAATAAGCCCAGCATGATTGAACAGAAAATGCCAAAAGATAATTGTATCTGCAGGCTAAGGGGGAAGATACATTAAAATTTTTGTGAACAAGACTGATTTATATCAAGTCTACATTTTTTTTTGAGACAATCCAAATTTTATTTTGGCATTTCTGTTCTGGATTTTAAATAATTAGTTCATTTTAATGACTTTCTGAAGGGTCTCTCACCTCATATTGACATTAAGTCTCATTGAATTGTATCTCTATCTGGTGAGAAAAATCACTTGTCCTTGATGCTAAGATTCTGAATATGAGCACTGGTGATTGAAAGAAAAAAAAAAAACATCTAGTCATTTTATATGGTGTTAAACTTCTTCAATTATTCTAGAGTCTACTAAAAAATAAACTTCTCTACATGAAACTTTTGACTATTTTCCACAGTGAACGGTACCTCTAGAATCTCTGAATAAATATATTTTAAGTCCTCAAAGGGGTCCATAATCAATGTTCAACCAACTGGGCAGATACAAGACTAGTTTCCAGGGGGAGAATTGTTTAGGAGGAAGCCAGATGTGGATGTAGGTAGCAAAAGGAAGAGATAATTTAAGTCCAATGAAGAAAAATCCACCAACATCCTAAGGATTGTACAAAGGCTCTAGGGAGAAATAATTAAAGTAGATTTATTCCAGATGACATTCATCTCTTGGTCTGCTGGAAAGCCCTGACAGCCTAAACGTGGGTTTCAATGCTTAGCTCCATCAGGTGCTTTCGTGAATCACTTATTTTCTGACAGAACTGAAAAAAAAAAAAAAAAAAAAAAAAAAAAAAAAAAAAAAAAAAAAAAAAAAAAAAAAAAAAAAAAAAAAACCTCTAGGATATCCCACAGTTGATTTTTTTATGGTATAAAAGACATCTGTTGTCATTTTTATAGTTCTCACTTTAAACAATAGCTAAGGGGGGGGGGGGGGGTTAAAAATTTGATACATTTGTCCATAGTCTTTCCTCCACGTCCTGAACCTGCCTCTCACTAGAAGTTAAGCTTTAGAGAATACTTCTATTTCCTGCTCATTTGTATGCTTCCAATTACGAGGGCCCAGTCTGTTGCAGATGCTCAGTTGTACTGTTGAATTAATCGATGTGTGAATAAATCAAATTGCTGTCTCTCCTCCTGCTTTAGCACACGTAGGATCAGATTTGTTATCAGCCATTTCATTAGCTGACAGTTTTTATATACACATTTAGAAAATATTGGTGATGTCGTTATTTCTTTTCCATTTTGGATGTGGCGTCTCTCTCTCCTCTGGTACTTATCGTTCTGTTTGCAGTTACAACCTTTTTACCATTGGAAGTTTTCCCTAACCATGAGTGCTCCTCCATGCTTCCAAAGCACAGTTTGTCCCACATTGACCTCTGTTGTTATTATGTATGTTTTATGTTGTGTTCTCATGGGAGACAGTGAGATCTATGCGGATGATAAGTATGTTACCCTGGCCTTTGAATTTTTATTAGCAGTCGGACCTGAATATGGCAGCAAATTAATAGTTGGTTTTGAATTAATAAGTGACACACACAATATGTTTAAAATTGAAATGTGTTTGAAGCACTAGGCAGAGAAAACAACTGAAATGTGTTGAGTCAACAACTATATAAAACTGAACATGTTTTCTTTATCTAAATTTACAAATTACTTGTGAATGAAATTAATAATTCAGAAGCATCACCATTAACTTAATGCTTACTGAGTCATAGAAACTGAACTATCTACTTAGAATAACCGTCAGCACTAGGCATTAAATCACACGGTAGTTATTCATGCATGAAAGTATTGGATTCTGTCTCTATGCTAGTTTTTTATAAGGAGATCATGGATGGAAGAAAACTGTGAAGGCCCCAGGAAGACTGTGACATAGAATATAACTAACATTGTCCGCTGGCCTGTTGACAGTGCGGCATTTGAAATGTTGAGGAGATTCAGCCATACAGTACACAGTGAATAATAAATAGTGAAAAGTAGGGTTGATTTCGAGATTATTTCTCACTTGAGCAGCTGTAGTAACCTCATGACTAGCCTTTTTCATTTTACTTCCTCTCTGTGATAATCAATTCCCTTGATAGCATCCAAAACCACACATCTTCATAGTATACATGAGATTTTATATTAATTGTAAATTTCCATGCCCTCCCACTTGGAATTAGGATGAAATGCAAATTTCTTGCCATTGCCTCTGAGACCCCAAATTATCTGATGCTCCCTAACCTCCCAGCCCACCATATCTTCTTCACTTTTTCTTCCAGCTTGGTAGGCTGCCCTCAGTCACACCGAGCTCCTTGAGTCTCAAAGTCTTTGAAATTATTTTGTTCTCTACGTGGAATATATCTCTCTGCACATAGTCCAGGATGATTTATCATTCCACTCAAATCTTGAAGAGTGTTTCATTGATTTTCCTTTAAAATGTTCCTGTTCACCCTCTTACGCCTTCCTTATCACACTCATACACACACACACACACACACACACACACACACACACACACACACACACACGAAGGGAAACAACTGTATGAAAAGCAAACTTCTGATTTTCTTTTTAAGCTTTTGTGTTTTTGTTTAGTTAAGTACTCAATGATAATTGCTGAATAAGCAAACAGTGTTATCTGTGGATCTTATGTGAAAATGCATCAGATATTTTATGAAAAATATTTAAATTTAAAACAATAATATATTTCCATGACATCTATTTACTTTAAACAGGAAAGTAACATGCAGGAATAGGTTTATTTCCAGAGAACAGTACAGCAGAGAAACAACATCAAGCCCAGTAGGTCTGACTTGAATATTCATGTATTTTGTGCCCAGCCACACTGATTTAGAGCCATCTATTAATATTTCAATAAGAATCAGTACATATTGTAACAATGAAAGGAGATAATTGCACAGTGATGCTGGATGTTCTGTAGTGAAATTAGTAAGCACACTCTCTGAACTACAGAAGTTTCTGCTCTTTAACTTGATAGCTGAGATTTTAAATGTCTAAGTAAAAGTGCCTTAATCAAAACTTCTCACGTTGAATGGGCACACGAGTGAAATAGAGACCTTGTTTAAAAAAATCCTTCTAGATGACTTGAATGGTGTAGTATATCTGCCAATGTATTCTGAGAAGCTAGGCTTAGTTTACATTTATAATTCATGTATTCTATCATGCATCATTGAAAACACGAGCTTATAAGAATGGTCTTCAAACTTTGGTACATATTGGATTCATCTGGACAGCGTTAGCTGTACCAAGAATCGTGTTGTACTCAGATCAAGGCAAGTTTTCTCTATGGATCTTCTTGTGTGGATATTTGATATCACTTTTGCTATTTCAGTGTGGTTGTAGAATTTTATTACTGTACATATGATTGAAAGCTTAACAATATTGATATTATAGGAGGTTGCTAAAAATAGTCTCAGGCCCTTTTCTAGAATCAAATAGTGACTCCATTGCAACAAGACCCTTAGATGATGTTTATGCACTTTACAGCTTAAAGAATACTTACTTGGCTTTCATATGTGTGTGTGTGTGTGTGTGTGTGTGTGTGTGTGTGTGTGTGTGTGTGTGTGTATCTATATATTTTTTAAAACCCTAACCTATTCTCAGTTATCAATAAGAGTGCAGAGACATTCGGGGAAGCTTTTCAGAATGTCTAAGAAAAACCTTTAGGAACTATTAAGGAAACAGTGCATGTGAAAGCTTACTGTATTTAGCAAAGGCAACTTTTTACAAAACTGTGTTAGTGTGGGAATGAAAGTACAAGTGGAATCACACTCAGAAAAAAATTTAAATGAGAGCATAAAAATAATAGAGACAACTGCTGGTGTAGTCTCTGTTTACATGAAGCTTAGCAATGTGACAGTGCCGGCATTGTGCTTTGTACTTCTGTTGATATTTTTGAAGGAGCAAAACTAATGATTTTTTTTAATAAACTAACAAGATGTAAGATGGAAGTAATGAAAATAGAAAGGGAAGGATTAAGTGATGGTGATGACAGTGAATCTTACCTCAAGACAGGAAGGCAGAACACTATTGTGAAGAGAAAAAGTGACCCAAGGACTGTGTACATGTGACACAGCCAGGGATTCTGCTTTCAAGAGGGACATGCACTAATAATAGAAATATAGATAAGACAAAGCAGTTACCCCCCGAGCCGCTGTTCCTATAGCAGATGCCCCCAGCACCATCAACGTTGTTAAGCCCCATGAAAATGTAGATTACACTAGCAGATGAGTAGTATCCCAGCAGATGTACCAAGAATACAGACCTGCACCACAGTCACTCTATACTCTAAATGTGATTGGTCAAGACGCCAGAAAGAAGTGGTCTTAACATCGTCCTGTGAAGTTAAGAGGATAATAGAAACCAGAGAAATATAAAAGGGAATGTTCTCAGATCAGATAGAATAACGTGCATAGAATGACTTGAACCCGTGTCAGCCCTGAGTGTGTACACGAGTGAGTAGAGAGTGGAGGGGGGGCAAAGAGGCCAGGTGAGTGAGATCAACAGCCAAACTGGAAAGCCACAAGTTTATGGAACTTCCTTCACAGGGACTAAGCATTTCAATCTTTTCTCCTAGGAGAAAATGTCACTTTCTTCCTCAGACAAGAACATCTTTTAGTGATGGAAATGAGATTATGTTTGTGTATGAAAAAGTTGTTCCAAACAGACTGGAAGTTGTCAGTGGAAATATCCAACTGAGTGCTAACTCGGAAGCAGACAATGCAGACTGAAAATAATGCAGAAAAGAAAAGAAAAGCAAGAGGTCTAGAAAAAAAATCTGGGAATATCAACTCCAAAGAGGAGCAAAGCAGAAAATAGAAAGACATGAGCATAATAGCATAAAACTCAAAAGTATTTGTCAGCTGTTTTAGAAATGTGAAAGGAGAAAAGTATTCTAATGGAGCTCTTTTTCACAGGTAGAAAGTTTCATAATGTAACAAAGGATCATGGAGGATGGAGATGGACTTAGAGTTGAGGCTGGTAGACCCTAAGAGAGAGAGAGAGAGAGAGAGAGAGAGAGAGAGAGAGAGAGAGAGAAAGCACATATGTGATGACACTTGGGAGAGAGAAGTGAGATTTCGTGTGTGCAATGTTTGATGAGTATTTGTCCAAAATCTCTGCTTCCTTTTTGGACTCTTATTGCGAAAATGCAGTTTCATTTTTTATCGCAGAGTAATGATGTATATGTCAGCTTTTTGTCTGCGACACCGTATCCAACACACAGGAAAAAGAAGAACAGGATTAACTCACATCGTGTTTTCAGGGTATTCAGAGTTTGTAGTCCACTGGCTGCGAGACAGAAATATCCTTGCAGAGCGAAGGTTCTTAGTTCAATCCCTCTGGGAAAAAGAGTAAAGAAATAGTGCCAGAGAAGAAAGGACCAGAGATATATGGTACCCAATATCAAAATTCCATAACCTATTTAAACACCCCCAGCACTGTGACTTACTAAGCTAGTAGGAAGCTCCAAACACAGTAAAGCTGACTGAATTAATCACCACTTTTCAGTTAACTTGACAACCAAACTCCTTCAGCCATGCTTAATTTTCAAATAAGGACAATAAGTTTATAACTTGGCAAAATATGATATTCTATCCTGAATACACATAAGAAGCACCAATCCCTTCCCCCATGCCTCAGTGGTTCCAGGATTGCTAAGAAATCCAAGACTCTGGATCCTGATAATCAACACAAATTTTTAGCTGTCAATCTCTGAAAAAGTGGAAAACAAGTTATATAATCCCATGTTAAATATTCTCATTTCTAAAAGGAGGAATGAGGGATATAAAAATAATAAAACCAACCTAATGATTGCCAATATTAAGTTGCACCACTTTATGTCAAGAAATTATCAGTAAGCATCCAGTACTACGTCAGTTCAGAGGCCTTCTTTATTTTTTCCTCCCCATTTTATTGATATGTATAAGTGCAAACTTTAAAGTTTACAATGAAGTTGAGCATTTGGTTCACATATGTATCTTGTAAAGGTGACCGGAGGTCTTCTTGGTTACAGCCCACACAACCTTGCTCCTGGGCTAGCTGCACTAACAGCAGACAGTTTTTCTGGGCATTTATTCCACGTTCCTTGAATCTTCAGCTTTGTGCGGTTTACACTACATTGCTGGCTTTATCCTAAAACTTCACACACTTTCTTCCCAGGGGCTTGTTGGAGGTCCTCCCAGGCCTTCCCAGGCCTTCCTGTGAAATCTCAGCGTAAGTCTCACTTGTTCTCCAGCTCTTGCATTCTACATGCCAGTAAAACCAGCATCACGTGTGATGCCAAGTTATGCATCCAAAGGGAGCAGTCGTCAGGCTCCAGTGGGCCACAGCTTAGTGGGTTCTGAGTGCCTACTAAGCCCAGTGAAATGAATGTCCAGGAACTACGTCTCTAGAAAGCTCTACCCGAGCAGGGGACAAGGCTCTCTCCTTGTTCAAAAGTAAAAATTATACATTTTTGTACCCCTGACCTTGGCTTATTTTTTTCTTTTCCTGAATAAGTTTTGATTTCTGCATTTGGTGCTACTCTTCTGAGTGGCCATATCCCCTTTGGCCTCTACTCTACCCGTGGTTTCTATTAGCCAAAAATTAAAATAAAATTTGCTAAATTTTCTGTTTGTTTTTTTTTCCTCTAATTTTTACTACAAATCTGGTTAAAAGCAGTCCAAAACACCTAGGCTGTGGCCTAAATGCTGGGCTTGATTAAAGCTTTTAACTCCAGATACATTAAAGGACTGCCCTTGATCTAAGTCTCTAATGAAGTCTGAGAATATGGCAAAATACAAACTTTTATTTTCTTTTGGGCTTCTAGTCCCATTGTCAGTGGAGTCCTTATACCCAACTGAAACCACAGCCTATCCTTTATTTTCTGAATTCCTCTCAGCACTCTGCTCGATTTCCATCACAGTTCCCCATCAAACTCTGTTCATAGGATTTTAGGGGTTCTACAATAACATCTTTAAAGCTTTTTCCAAATCTTCTCCCAAGTCAGTTTCGAAGGTGTCTGAGCCATACGATCAAGTACATTTGCAGCAATGATTCCACTTTCCTGGCACCAGCGTTCTGTGTTAGCTTTCTTGTTGCTGGAACACAATGCCCAACATTCACAACTGAAAAGGGAACAGGTGATATTTGGCATTTTTTAAAGGATCCAGACCACTATTGGCACATTCGAAGATGTGTAATTTGGCATTTGTTTCGGGGAACCCATTGGCTAGCTATTAGCTAGCTTCATGGAAAAAAATTATGGCTGAAGGTCATGAAAAAGCAAGGATGCTTATTTTATGGTAGCTGGGAAGCAGACCTAGGAGCAGAACCCAAGAGGAAGGAGCTTGTATAGAAAAGGTCAAATATGGAAAATATGGAATGGAGCACACAGAGTATCAAAATCATGCCTTCAGAATCCAACCAGAAATGTACGTAAATGTAATTTACTGATCGATCCCCTGGGCAGCTCCCAAGCCAAGCCAATAAAGTTGACACAATAAGCTTAACCCACACTAATCATTTCTTTTAAAAGACTCAAATAAAAAATGAACATCTTTATAACGTAAACTACATATGACAATTAAATTTTATGAGCTTTATACATTGCCCATATAAATAACTTTTTCTAACTTTCATTTTTTGAGTATGATTCGAATATGAATTTTTCTTCTATACCCTTTAGACATTTTCTAATATTAAAATTCTTATTTCACCCACACACTTTCAAAATAATACATAATGCTTTATGCATTTTAAATGCAGATTGCACATCAGAAAGCATTAAGTTATAATTCCTTTCTCATTTTGTTATCCTAGGTTCTTCATTATTTTGTATTAACATATAACAATTTTTAAAATAAAATATATTTAAGCATTGTTTATGGGGCACCATGTACTTTTTTAAATGTTTCTTTCATTAATATCTGATGTTGTGAAGGCATAGAATGGAAAACATAAATACATTTGAGTAGAAAAATGGTATGGTAGCTACAGTCATTGTGTTTAAAAATCTCCTTTCTATCATGTTTGCTACTATAAATTATAAATGAAGAAATGTGCTTGAAAACAAGAAGCACAATTTCACAGTGATTCCAACTTAGGTTCTATTGCCACACCTCGGATAAGGAAACTTTCGAGACATATTTCAGGCAGACATTTGAGGTCTGATGTCACATCCACTCTAATAATATTGGTTGAGCTTTGAAGAAAACATTTTTCAGATAAACCATGTCTACCTATGTTAGGTCTTTTTAAGCCATTCTATTCAAGTCAGGTTAAATTGTGTATTGGTCACAAAGAGGAGGATGGGCAAATCCTTTTTTGTAACTATTACAGAAAAATTTTTCTAGTTCAAATACGGTTGATGAGTAATCAATGATGTTAGTTTATTATGCATTTTATGTATATAATGTATATCACTTTGCTGCATTGGGATGAATATTCAGTAGTAATTACAATATAGAAAGCCCTTATCTGTGATATTTGTAAAATGTAGACACCAAAATATCTATCGACAGACCAATGGACACAAAAATTGTGGTATATGTGCACAATGAAGTACTACACTTCCATAAAGACAGATAGGTTTGACATTTTGAGCAAATGGATGCAATTTGAGCCCATCGTTCCCAGTGAAGTGGGTCAGATGCAGAGGTTAAATATCGAATGGTTTCTCTAATGTGAGAAACACAGAATACAGTCATTAATAGAACTAACTGGGGGTTTTTAGCGGGAATTAGGGAGGAGAGAAGGGGTGCGGAAGGGCCGAAAGGGGGAAGGGAAAGAATTGTAATTCTGATGTGATGAACATGTGCACAAAATACTCAAGTTCATTGTAAACATCGTGCATCACATATGTGTGCATGTGTGTGTATTAGTAAAATGGGAAAAAGAATATTCAATATTCATTATAGTTGATTTTTAATTATTACTACTAATACAGTAACACCAAGCAATAATCAATGAAAGAGGAATATTCTCCAAGTCATCTTTCCCCTTTCATTCAGGCATGTGGTTGAATAAAATACCTATGTTTACATACACAGGAGGTGGAAATGTCCACCATTTTCTAGCATATAATATACATTTCATAAGAAAATGAAGCACTCACAGGACCATAAACTTAGAACAAAGATTCCTTGGCAGCTACTGGATGAGGGAACAAAATCGTTCACGGTGGATCTCCTAGAGGGTCACCAGTGTGTTTAATGCACAAGTGAATGCTTCTTAATTTGCTATATAATTGTCTCTCTAATGAATTTAGCAAAGTACAACATTAGATAAAGGGCAGTGTTTAGCGAGTTCTGTCCTACAGAAATCTTGGGCCATAAAATATGCTTCTGGAAGGCTCTGCCACCTTATTAATTTCAATCGTTCTCTAATTAAATCTACATATGCAGCAGTAAAATCTACCAACTCACCCACTGATGCAGATTTAGCCTCTGGACTCAGTGACATTTAATTAGTTAGCAGGCAGCCAAATGCCAACCTTTCTTTTCTAGGGGCAGACAGTTTTCACATAAACTTTGTTATCTCAAGCTTCTTTCTTAGACTAAAACTTAACATAATTGGTAAAGCAACACCAAACGAAAAGTAAATTGAAAATACAAACAATGAACAATTGAAAATGAGAGGAATAGAGTGGCTATAAATTTTAACATAAAATAGCTCCCTAAATGTGCTCTAATTTTTCAAAAATATAGTTCTTCCAAGAATTGGAAACAGTAAATATGAAGGATTTTTTTCTAAGGAATATAGATTCTTTTGTATCTGTCTTTATCATGACTTAGGATGTGATTTTTTACATCATTTGGACAATTTAATTCCTTTTCAGGGGTTTCCATACACTGTAATGTAGGATGAAGTCCTTCCAGCCAAGAAAAATGCATGTCTAAAGCTGGGTTTTGGTGTGAGCTTCTTGGTTCATAACCGTTCACTTCCAAGCCTCATGTAATTTAATCCTCAAAGATAGATTGAGCAATACTTTTACAATTAAAAGATCTATCTAGCAAGCATTGTGATTTTTTTGTTAAAAAATAGTTGTCAGAGGGCAATAAAAATTGATGTTACCTAAAGAATTGGGCAGAACAAATATTACTTTGAACATGAAATAAATACAATACAAGCATTCAAAGCTAGGCAATATATATTATTTATACAGTAAGAATTCAGTTCGATCAGCTTCCAGGTAAAATGCACTTTTCAAAAATGTGATACTTAAGTGTGATATCATATATCATTTGGTCATCTGTTGATAGCATATTTCTTTTGCATTTCAGCATTATAGCTAATTTTGTAAAATTTTCTAAAATAGATAACTTCATTTTCTATTATTCTTTATATAATCTATGAAGCATTTCAGAGAGAAATAAAAGAAACCAGGCCAAATTGCTAGTGCCTTGCTGAAATAAAAATTCCTGTATGAAGACTTTTCATGGAATACATGAGCATAGAAATTGAAAAAGAAACATAAACGTCATGATTTTTAACCGGAAACTATTTGAAGTGACAGAAAATAAAATTTACCTAGCATATATTAAAATAAACAAAAGAAATGATTATGTAAAAATTTGGAAATTTTGTACACACATCTTTGCATTTAAGGAAGCAATGAAGCTATATTTTAAAGGTCATATAACTCTGATTACATATAATTATAGATACTAATATTAAAACATGACATATTTTTAAATAATCAGTTTGTCATTGTTGGTTGATACAATTTTCACCTGTTTAATGCTCCTCACTAACAGTAAAGGGTTGATAATTAAGATCAGAGAAGATATGACAAGATGAAATTTAGGTGAAATATGAATATAGATAAAAATAATTTAGAACTTTTTAAAGATGTGTCTTTAGGTGTATACTTTCTTTATCAAATAACAATGGCTGGCATGTGATTACTGCCTCTGGCATTCTGAGGAAATCCTCAAATTTTTCCTAGTTCTTCATATACATCGGAAGGAAAGACACTTCAGAATTATTGGAATTTACGCTTATTAATATTAATGTCCATAAAGGGTAGGCCAAGGTAAGAACAAAAAATAGAAAGAAAGAAAAAAGAAAAGAAATATATAAGTCAGTTTCTCATCATGTTTTACACAAAGGACAGATTTTTCAAAAGGTGTAGAGGAGACAATACACACACACACGCACACGCACACACACGCGCATGCACACACACACACTCATGTCTCTAATTAGAGCCTCATGAATCTACCTGTAGATAAGAATGACAAGGATCTGAATGTGAGTAGTCTTTCTAATTTGAAAACCAAGGGAAAAGTCTTGAAGGACCTTAGCCTAGAAATGACTCAGATAATTAAAGAGAAATGCAGGCTTTCACATAGGGAGCTTTGCTTTACAAAAGCATTTTCTAGGCAGCACATTTTACTTCTAAAGATACTCTTTGTTTTGAAAAATATGTTTATTCTCTTTAGAGTAGAACATGTACATTGCTTATGAGTCACACTCATAGGTGGAATTACTGGTTATGTTTTATATTTGTACTGTCAATGAAATGCAGGGAAGAAGAAGTGTGTGAAAAATTAAGAGTTTTTTTTCTAATATGGGAAATTTTTCCATATTTCCCTCAAATGAGAAAAATTGTAAGAAAACCTTTTTTGCTGATGTGTTTGTCAGTGCTTATTGTTTAGTTTTTACTTATTTATTTGCAATGCTTGTTTGAGCCCACGGTTTTGGACTAAATTACTTCTCCCAACCCTTTGTGGGTTTTTTTTTTTTGGGGGGGGGGGGACTGGGTCACATTATGTCACTAAATTGCCAAGAATGGATTCAAACTTACAATGCTTTTAACTCAGCCTCCAGAGTGCTGGATGGCAGCCCTGTGCCACCAGGCCTACCCACTTGGTGTTTCTCAAGAGCAAAAGAATAACTGAAATCTGGCAAAAAGAAACACTTCATGCTTCATTTTTAACAAGAGGGTGTTTTATAAATATGTGAGTTTGTATTCCATATTTATTTTTATTTAGTTTGCAGTTCTGGGTATTGAGCATCCTTTGACATGCTATCTTACCACTGAAAGATACTCTGAGCCCAATATATGTGTTTTGATGGATAATATTTTCATCTTGTTTGAATTTGAATTTTAGTTATATGAGTAATTTTGGACAGATATAGAATATTTGACAGATAGTCTCTCCTTAAAACTCATGTCCGTGAATTGTTATTTCAATATTATCATCTTTTATTTAAAAATTATACAAAATCTAATAATCTGTCACAATAGAACTTAAAAGCTCAAAACTAAAATTTCCACACATCTAAGGTAAAAGTATTTGGATATAGAGTGCAATTAATGTAGCTATCACCCCTGGTTTTCCTACCTGGCTTATTGATTTTCTTCAACTGTTTGCCAGCAAATAATTAACGTAACACCTGAGGCCTGATTCTCTAGTGGCTCTCGGATATGGAGATTTTCCTTTCGTAGCTGGTTTAACTTCTTTTGAGCATATCAGTAGTAGCTACATTTTAATTCAGTCTAAACATGGATTTGCCCAGGACTTTAATGACAAGTCATTTACAGCACACTTACATGTCACTGCAGTGGTGTCTCTTCAAGTGACATCTTATCAATAGCAATTCAATTAGTCAACCCTTAGACTGTATGATAGAGCTTGCACTGGGTCACAAGGCATCCATAGAATTTGCATTTGAAAATTTCCTAAGATAAGCACATATGAACATGAATGCTGATTGTTTCTTTTATTTCATATAGTCCTTCTTTGGATTTTAAACATTTTGTATGCTATATCCATCTTTCAAAGATTAGAGGCAATTGATAATGTATCTTTTCTCTTGTAAGAAATATGGACACAAATACTTTGGATTTAATTAACAGCACCATCAAAACAAGTGCAATTAAATTTATCCAGACATCATGCTAGTAAAATAATTTTAAAAGAATGGAAGAGAACAAGAAGACTTGGAATAAATGTATGATAAAATTGATGTTACTATTCTTCATTTAGTAAATTTTGTTTATTTTGACTTATAACATGATCTTAATTGTCTAATACACAACTGGAAACTTTTAATTTTTTAATATTAAATATTCACTAAAATCTTGACATGATTCAACTTAAATGAAGTTACTACAAGAAGCATTTTGAAAAAAGTGGCTGGATGAACACTGACCTTGAGATCTAGAGGTCAAGAGGATTCCACTGTTAGAAATCTTGCTGAAAATAAATAAATGGAGAAGTGTAGGGCATGGGAGAGAGAAAGTATAGCTTAGAGTCTTTGGGTTTAACCACCAGAACACCCTTTTGAAAGTTATGACCTAGGAGAAAATGAAGTCCAAAAGCTTTAAAGCATCATTTATTCATAACAAGTTGACTTCTTATGCATCTGAAATGGCAATGGTATGATTGGTCACAATTTCATCCTCTGAAGAACTGAAAAAAAAATAGTAATTCACATCACATTTTGACATTTTGTGGATTTAAATTTAAATGAGCAACCTGGGTAAGAAACTCTTCTAGATTCTTGTTTGAGATAAGTTTTGTTTCATGAATTTGCTATTTGTAATTCACTTAAATGTTTAGGGCTACAAGTTGTAGTTGAGATCAAACAAATGTCAGATATGATTTACTTTTTGAAAACAACTTTCAAAAGACCTTTCCGTGTGTAAGGTTCATTGTTTCAAATGATCAAGTCTGCATTAGAGTCTCTTCCCCTGTCCTGAAATATAATAAATAGAAACTCTGTGTGCAGTTAGTTATTCATAAAAGCTACATATCTTAGCAAGTACATCAGTCAAAATGCTTTTAACTGAAGGTCACAGGAAAACTACACAAAATTAGCTTAATGGTAAGAAATTTTATCGTGCTAAGTAAAAAAGAAAAGACCTCACGAAGGATGATTTCAAGGTGATTGATTTAGAGGTACATCATCTTCTGTTCATCTAGCTCTGTTCATGGTTATATGATGACTACATTACCTGAAGACAGAAATACAAAGCAAGGTGTTTACTCTTTTGTATTATTTTCATGCACCTGGGACCCCAGTTCTATCATCCGTCTAGTGGATTTACTCAAGTACCATTAGCAAGAATTGAGCTGAATGCCAACACCTTGCCACTGACAAGGAAAAGCAATAATCTGACAATGATTTTTTTTTAAAACTAAGAATTATTCAATGCCACTGTCTTGAAAAACAAATCAAAACACAAATAAAATTCCAAATTTTTATAATGTAATAATAATCAAAGCAAAATAGACTAAAAGTGACAAAAGAAGATGTGTGAGAATGGACATTTTGTGGCATCATAAGAAAGTTTCAGTTTTTAAAAGGTGATGGGAAACAATTAAATATAATCTGTTGATACATAACAGATTAGAGATTGAGTATTACTGCATCAAATATTCAAAATCTGAAATGTTCCAAAGTAGGAAACATTCTAAGTGACATAATCTATAATAAAACACCTCACATCTTGAAACTTGGAAAAGCAATGCCCGTAATGAGTTGGGTGGACTGAGTTAGGGTGTCCTCAAATGCAAACAAGTATTGAGATTCGGGGTGTAATGTGACACAAAAGAAGGCATCCTTTAGGTCCAGCACAAAGAACAATTTAGCATCTTTTGGAACTTGTACCAATAATGTATAGGGATTTGGAGATACAGGGTAAATGGGAGCCACAACATCTTTACAAGTCTGAGGTCTTGAGCTAGTCTGTAAGTTCCATTAGGCTTTTTTGTTCCTAGAATAGGAGTGTTGCATGGGCTATCACAGGGCACGGAGAGGCGCTGTTTTTTAAACCCCTCAACAATGGGGATGAAATCTTTATGTGCTTCTAGATAAAGAGGGCATTTCTCTGGTATGGAAAGGAATTAGGATCTTTTAAGGTGTTCTTAACAGATGTTACTGTCCGAGCTCATCCCACATTTCCCTGTAAGGCCCAAACCTGGGGATTAATATCCATGAACATTAAAGGTAAATATTCCTGTAACCCTCCAGGTGACACTAAGACTGTTGCCTATACTGTAGCCAGAAGGTAGGTCTCTTCTTAATAAAGGGTCAGGGCTTTCAGGGATTACCAAAAGAGGAATGAGTGAACAGAAAAATTTCCCACATACATCCAAGGGATAGCGAAAAAAAATATCTAATGAAGGATTGACCCAATACTTCTCGCACATCTATTGAGGAATTTGAAAGTTGCCCATGAAAGTTACATATCACTGATGTACTAGCTCTAGTGTCTAGCAAAAAGGCAATGTCAATGTCCTTCACAATCGATGTCACCTGAGGCTCCTGAGGGCAACAGGCAAGCGTATAGGAGTCCCATTGGGATCCTCTAGGCCCTGTCAGTTCATTTCTATTATTATTATTATTATTATTATTATTATTATTATTATTATTATCGGATCCCATCTACTGGGGCAAGCAAATTTCTAGTGATGGTTGCCACAGAGGGAGCGAAGGCCAGGAGCTAGACTAGGGCGTTCCTTGATTCCATGGCCTGGCTTTCCACACATGCAGTTTTTCCCCTTTAGCAGACAGGCCTTCTCATTTTCCTCTGAGAAGATGGCTTCAGCCAAAAGCACTGAGCTTCGTTTTCTCCATTTGTGCTTTTATTCCCGTTCCTTTACTTTCCCAGGATGAAAGGCCTTCCTAACTACTTTAATAAATTCTGAAAGTCTGTTACTCAGCTTCAAATCAATTTTTTGAGTTTCTCATGGATGTTTGGGGTTGCTTGAGTTATACAACTGTCTTTTTAATACACTTTGCCCTGGTGCTATTTTAGGCTGTATATTGGTATACTTCTCCATGACCTCCTTGAGTCTCTGCAATGAGTCACCAGGGCTTTCTTTATTATTTTAAATGTCCTCAGAGAGATTTAAATAGTTTAAGGGTTTACACTAAGATTGGTATAGCCCATCAATAATACAAATTATAAACTAGTTGTTTGACCTCATGCCTTCAGGGTGTTAAAGTCCCACAGCGGTGGATTTTGAGAGACTGCCTCCCTTCCTCTGGGTGTCCATTGCTCTCTGTTGTGGTGTCAGTTGAATTAATTGTCACCTGCCCAACTAATGGCTTCCTCCCAGACCTGTTGTCACTCTTACATTGATAACGTTTGTGCAAAGAGCATGGTTACATCTGTATGATCCTAGTCATAATTATGGCTAATTTCCTTAAATATTTGAATCTAATTTTCAGGATTATCTGAGAACTTGCCTAAGTCATTTTTAATTTATGTTAGCTCTGTCGAATTGAAGGAAGCATGGGTCCTAATAGTTTGCCCTCCCCTGTAGTAAGTGATCTGCAAGGAATAGAAAGGTCTTGATATTTATCCCTGTGGGGGGCCAGGGTAGGCTGGTTCAGAAAAGAAACTGTTGAACATTGACTATGTTCCCGGCTTTCCTCCCAACATTTCCTGGGGGGGGGGGGGAAACGTAGAGACTCAGGTGAGCCTCTTGATACCGTTTCCCCCAGGAATCCTTCTAGATAGGGTGGTGCACTGGGAACTGAAGGACATATCTCAGGACCTTTGGTAGGGATTGATGTCTGGAAAGGAGTAAGGCTCCCATCCACTTCCTTCTCTTTCACACTTTTCATCCTCTGGTTACAAGGGTGCGACTGGGAATGGGCAGGGTAATGGGATCTAAATGACAACCCTGGCCTAATTCTATATTTTCTTTAAGCACATGAGAGGATTGAATATGTAACATTCCAGCCCATTCTCCTTTTTCCTCACAAAAGAATTCTAACTCTGAAATAATGTCACCATTAATACTGCCCATTGGCCATCTTTACCCACTTTTGAGAGGGTAATTTAGGCTAGGCCTGAGTACAAGTAGAAGGTAAGTTTTGCATTTTTTCAGTTTTTGGGGTCAAACTTGTCCCAAATGTTAAGATACAGTGTCCAAAGGAGTGTTTGGAAAACTTCCTGTCCCACCCATTCTGTGGAGAGAGGCCTAGACAGCCCAGCAGTGCATCACAATCGCATGCCTCACTCTTTCCTTCCACATTAGCCATATGAGACTCTTGCATGTTTCTCTGGCTACAAATCAGGAAATCTAAAATCCAAGTTACATGACTTTGAAAATTCCGGATCTGGATGTTCAGGGTGTTCTGGGCTGTTCCCAGCGTTTGCCTCTGAGAGTTAAGATCACTTATGCTCTTCTGGCCCTACGGGGGAATTTATATGACCCTTTCATGCCTCCGTGGCTAATGACGAGGGAGTTTGCATGGCCCTTTTCTGACTCCCTGGTTGCAGACCAGGGAATTCGTGTGACTCTCCCACATGCCCATGCACAGTTGAAGGGGGTTGATATTGTTGGAAAGGACAAGAATGGTAACCCTTTATGTCCCTGTTGTCAGGATATACCTTTGCTAACACGTTCAGGGCTCTGTCATTGGAAATTACCTCTTCTTTACCTGTGCATAGGTGAAGGGTCTGATCATGAAACTTTTCCATTCTTTTCCTTACTCTAATGTGAGTTAAAAGACAAAAAAAAAAAAAAAAAAAAAAAAAAAAAAAAAAAAAAAAAAAAAAAAAAAAAAAAAAAAAAAAAAAAAAAAAAAAAAAAAAAAAAAAAAAAAAAAAAAAAAAAAAAAAAAAAAAAAAAAAAAAAAAAAAAAAGGCTGAAAGAAAACTTTTCTAAAAACTAAAAAGTAACAAAAATTAAAAAAAAAACTTTTCTATTAAGTAATGGAGAAAAATGGCTTATAAGCATCAACCAAAGAACAAAACCAAAAATAAAAAGTTATTTTAAAAAACAGAAAAAACTTTTAGTTATTTATCTATAATCTTTCTTTTGTGACTGTAAATTTTAAAACAATAACCCAAAAGCAGCAAGATTATACCTTTTGGAAATATTAAAATAAAACACCATAACAGAAAAACACCTTTTGTTTAAAATCCAAACAACATTAATACCTCTGTGAACTTTAGAACCTGTAGGAGACACATAAGGTCTTTTCCTATTCTCTCTCCTTTTTTCCTCTTGGAAAAAGTAAAAATCGTTTATTGATCTGAGTTAAGTGAGGAAAGGGAGAAAAAAGCAAATATATGAATATTAGTTGTAGGTCAGTGCCTTTCTCAAAAGCATGTGTACTGCAAAATATGTTGCCAGAATGGTGGTTGCCATCTTGTTAAAGATGGCAGAGTCCCTGATGACCAGACTTATGATCACCACCCTGACAAAGATGATGGTGCCCACGATAGCAGACATGTGGTCTTTGGCAAAAGTCTAGACACATGGTTCCCAGCAAAGATGTTGCCTGTCATGTGGCCTTGGGCCTAGTTTCCTTTTAAAAAGGAAATAGTATCAAAAGAGAACATTTTTAAAAAGCATCTTAAAAAGTTACTAAATATATGAAAGCAAAAACTTTAAAAGCATCTAAAAATAAAAGCAAATTAACAAATTACAAACAGTAATTTTCTTTCAATAAATGTAACATGCTGTGTTATTTTTCAAGCAAAAATTACTATTATCTGAATGCAACATTTTTTAATGATTTTTTTCTTAATCGATATAGTGGTTCCCTTGAAATTAAAACGAATTTTCTACATAGTAAAACATTTAAAACTTTAGCTCTAGAAATAAAACAAGCAATATTTTTCCAAATGTGTGGGAAAAAGATTTGTTTCCCTTAAGCAAACAAAATAGGAGGGTAATCTCTCTCTCTCTCTCTCTCTCTCTCTCTCTCTCTCTCTCTCTCTCTCTGACTTCAGACTCACTACAAAAGTTTTTTGCTGGGTATACTAAACTTATAAATTTTCTGCCATAGATTTGTGTGCATTTTTAGTTTTTATTTTTTTTCCTTTATTTCCTTTCTCTTCTTTTTATATCTGTTTATTGTTATATTTTGCATTTTTTTCTCTCTCAAGTAGCTCTTTATGCCCTTTAGGGAAATTCTTTCTACAGATTCTGGAGAAATACTTTCTTTATTTCATTTATAACTCTCATTGTTTCTCCTTACTGTTTATTCTTACTGTTGTCTCTATTGCTTAAGTATACTTGCTCCCTTCCGATTTGGTGT
Organism: Ctenodactylus gundi; assembly: GCA_004027205.1. Lineage (NCBI taxonomy): Eukaryota > Metazoa > Chordata > Mammalia > Rodentia > Ctenodactylidae > Ctenodactylus > Ctenodactylus gundi. The sequence goes on from PVKB01000707.1 coordinate 328,406, forward strand.
TGAAGCTCTGTCATGCTTTTCTCAATCCTATAAATTCTCAATAGAATTGATTTCAAAAATTTTGGAAGTGTTATAAAGTTTGTATAAATTCTCCTTAACTCAGTCATAAAATATTGCTATTTCAGAAATTCTTTTTTTTTCATCATAAAGAGTTTGATTAAAGCACAATCTCGAGAGAATAACAACTTGAGTTTGAAGCCATCTTACAGCTCAACAGAAATGTCAGAGTTGATAGACTCCGCCTTAGGACAAAGAGTTCATGTGGAAAATCAGCCCACCTTTGATCCCAAGGAAAAGAAAAATGCCTTTAGGTCATAAAGAAGGGCATCTTCCAAAGACATTCCATCAGTTTAGTTCGTCTGTGTTCCAACATTTCGAGGGGATTCATGTGGATTGTGATTTTGGTGTAGAATGGGCTTTCGCAAGAACATTTATAACACTAATTACATTTTACCCAAAGTAACTATTGCATATTTTTGAAGTATTGATATTTAGCATTATTCTTTAACTAGAATGGACTATTTGCTATTTTCTTAATTTACATTAATTGCATATCAAATATAGTATTGTGAACAGTACCACTGATGATTATAAAAACAGCTGCTGGACCTTATTCTTCAGGCTGTGAACACAAGTGACCTTTCTGCATGGCGTTCGTGGTCATTCAGGTCACTGAGTCTGCTTCTTATCCTCATGCACAGCAACATGCATTATTTTTTTTCTCAGGCAGTGAGATATTTATACAAGTCACAGAAATACTGCTATGACAAGCACAGTGGAATTGAAAAGACAAAATGATGGGTAGAAAGAGACCACACAAATCTAATGAGACAAAGAAAGTCAACTGGTGATTAAGTGACTTCAATTTAAATGTGTTAATAATTCTCCAGATAGTTGTGGGAGATTATCTCTGATGAAGCAAAGATAATCACTGTTTAACAGGGCTTTTTTTTTTTTCTGAGGGTTGTGGTAGTTTGATAGGCCAGTTACATGAACATAACATGCTAAATAAATTCAATAGTTAGCAGTTGGTTCATGATGTCTTCAATAATGTGTGTGGACTTAAAGGATAAATTATTATTCAAAGTATTTGCTAAATTATTTTTGCATTCATATATCATTACTTTACTCTCTATTGAGATCAAGTCGAAATGAAGTGCACAAGAAAACACAGTTCAAAAACTTGAAAATTGGGTGAAGGTAGTTGAGAATGAATTGAAGTCATCGTCACATAATTAGATTATTAATTAAATTGGGTAATAAATTTACATGCAGCATTTCCTTAAATAGCAAATATATTCTAGTGCAAGTAAAAAGAGTTCATTTTAACATTAAAATTTTCAAATCACCTTTTTAAAGATATCCTTATTTTTGATTCATTCAAATATTCTTCTTTTTAAAGTTATAAAGCTTTCCATCCTGATGAATAACAGTTTAAAAGACCTTCCTGTCCTACCCCAGGAATGACACCACTTAATCATACAAAATAACCATAGGTGTTTTGATTTAAACACTATAGAAACAGAACCATTATTAGAAATGTTGGTCTTTTCTGGTACAATCTTTTTCAATATGATCTTGTTACCCTTACTTTGCTGGACTTTTTCTTTTTGATTTTTACAATTAAAAACAAAGGAAATACTGTGAAGGTTCTACCTCTTATTTTTCCAGTATTCGTAAAATATTGACAATTCACCATGCTACGTTTTCCTAGAACTCTGATCTAAATTTTAAATTCTTTATGTGGAATTTCAGATTTTCACCACAAATTACAACCATCAGTCAGGATAAATCCTACTAGTCATCCTTCTGAAATGTAGGTGAAAAGTAAGATATTGGCAGTAAAAATAAAAATATATCATTTAGCTTAAAATAAGCATAGAAAAACTGCAGAGATATGCTGAATATGTGAACTTTTGTTACCAAGTTTAGTGAAAATAATGTATCAACTGAGGCCGTGTGACATTTTCTACCTCTTACTAAAATCAAGATTTGAATAGCTGACTTGTTTAAATATTTATGAGTTTCTGAGAGATACCTCTAATAAGATACTTTGTTAATACATTATGATTTTTATGTCACAAACAAGAGCCATATAGTTTGCTTTAGGATTTATGTAAAAAACGCTACAGTAATATTTTTTCCACTTAAAAAGAAATCCTTCTGTGATACTAGAGAATGATTCCACAATTGTGGTGGCATCACATCGCAGCGGATCCTCAGTACACATATTTCAATTTGTCTTCCACAATTACTTTTTAAAATCCAAGAGAATTTAGGTGCGCTCCTAAATCACCAGTACATACAAGGAAGGAGTCAGGAGGATTCCAAGTTCAGTATTTACCTGGACAACTTGAAAAGACAAGACATTAAATTAAACGATAAAAAAATGGTTGGAAAGGTTGGGATGTAGCTCAGTTGTACATGCTCCAGAAGAGTGTAAAACCAAACAAAACAAGAATAAGGAAGAATGCCATAAACTTTATTTTTAAAGGAGCATCATTATTATGCTAAGTTCTAATTAAATTTCACCCCCCCCCCCAATTATGTACATGGACAATGAACCACCGTATTTTATGGCAGGATATGTGAATTCAACATCAATGGGAATGTCAGCAATTTCCATAGGATATTACAGATGTAACAGAAATCTTTAACCTAGTTTAGGCTCATCAGTAGCTTAAAAATACTATAAATATTAAATTCTCTGGGATCTGATTATTTAATGTGCTGATAAATTACATTCTTCCAGTTATTTATAATTAATAAGGTACTGAGCAATTTAACACATGTGAACAGCGTTTCATCATCTCTCATTGTTCTTTGGTTTCACTGGACCTGCGTGAGGGACTGGGGCCCTCTCTCCTGACGTCCCAGCAGACAGAAGGTGTCAGCGGCTGAAACACCGAGTGAACTGGATGCTGGCTCACTGACATGACCAAGAGTAGGTGGTGACAGGAGAAACCGAGGTCAGCATGCTCTCTCTCTCTTGCCTTTCTCTCTCTCCCTCTCTCTCTCTCTCTCTGTCTGTCTGTCTCTCTTTCTCCCTCTCTCTCTCTCTCTCTCTCCCTCTCTCTCTTTCTTTCTCTCTTCTTGTCTTTCTTTTCTTCTATTATGTCTGAATTCCTAGAGATGGTTTTCCAAGTTGTCTTTTGGTCCATGAGACCAAAGGAGAAGCTGCAAAAGTGTCTTTGGATCCAGTCTTATCTTGTATTGTCACCATCCCGTATTCAGCGTAGGGACTGTGTACAAGTGAGCATGTCTGCCTTGAGCGTTCTATCAGAGGAGCAGCTGATATAGAGCAAGCATATCATTGTACAACAAGTGTCAGAGAGACTTTGAAATGCTTTCGATAAATTTTGCTTGGAGTGTCTTCTTTTTAAATATATAAATAAACATTGTTTTGACAATGGTCTGTAGGCTGTACTGCATGGCTAAATGGATCTTTGTTCGTGCAACCAAAATAAAGAAACTTTGATTTAGCAAGAATAACATTGATTTTTTTTCTAAGATAAATGACAGAAAATCTTTTGAGAAAATATTGGTGGTAATTTTAAAAAACTGTATATAGTTATATTTCTGCATATATAAAAACCAACATATGTATATATTTAACTAATTTATTGAGCATTTGGTCATTTATTTTGTGTAATGCATTCAGCAAATACTGATTATGTTAAATTGTATCATTTTTTCTAAGAACCATATGATGCATTCTAAGCACTTGAGTTAATAAAAACTTTTTATATCTACACAATCATGATTTTTGTAACATTACATGAAAGCTACCTCATCTTACAAATTATACCGCCTTTATTTCCTCATTTTCTGGAAATTCAGTACTATATATTGTCAGAAATTTCAACAACTCTTTCCTCATTTATTCTAGATTAGCCTGCACTTGAACTTTATAGCAAAACTATTATATTTATGTGTTATTTAGAGAGTTTCCTTTGTGAAAGTTCTTTTTTTATTTAACATATAAAATCAAACATAGGATTGCAATGTTTGATACATTTTCAGTGAGAAGTAATTAAATCATTGTTTAGCATCCTCAACATCCCATATAGTTATCTTTTATTTTGAAACAGATGCTTAAATTCTTTTTATTTATATTAGTATATTCACTGCAATATTAATCATAGCCATTCTATTGAACAACAGAACTCACCCCTTCTATTTTAACTCTAACTTTGGGCCCATTTGACAAATATCTCTGGATCAAAAAATAAAATAAAATCAGTTTTTTGTCTTCATGTTTACATGTAAGTAAAAATTCCAGGAAAAAGTAAATCTGTTTCAAAGACATTTTATTCATTTTAGTGTATTATATTACTGGAACAAGGTTTTACTTTATTCAAATTAGTTTTTATAGCAAACAGGTATTTCATTAATATGCATCCAAATTAATACCTTTGAAATAATGGATTGCTTAGGTGTAAGTATATAAAAATAGATATTTGCCTTAATGAAAATTAGCATTTGTAACCTGTATTTTATCATCTTATGCCAACCAATTCACTTCAGAGCCTCTTAAATAGTTAAAGAACATCATAAATCATATCTTTTTATGTTCTCTGTGCAAATCATTCTTTACGTGGCATAAGAAAAAATAATGTCTTTATTTTCGCATGTACTCAGCAAGATACCTGATTTATACTTCCTGCAGTAGCTATCAATATCTTTTCTAATGGCTACTTTCTGCTTTAACATTTTGTTAGATCAACAAGTGACCCCCAAATTAATAGGTATCCAAGTTGGAGAATTTTTCAGCTGAAATTAATTTCATGGGGTTATGCTCATCACTTTAGTGGTTCAGTCATCAGTTTAAAGTCTCATTAGCTATCTTTGAAAATGCAACATTATTATTTTTTAAAAGAAAGGCTGTCACATTCTTTGAATTGTTTAATATCATTCAATATCCCATTTCACCTCTTTTAACAAATATGAAGCACTCTATTTTCTATTTTGGTAGGTGAACATTCTTTACAATGTTCAATTTAATTTTTTTTCTTTTATATTTTAGAACCAGTATACAGGAGAGAAATGATTATGTTGTGACTCATCACTGTTACTCCATAGTAACTGTATTATTGCCTTGAAATAGGTGTAGCAATTATGAATAATGTAAACTTGTTGTGCATAAGATAAAGGCAGTTTTAGTAACTATATAGCATTCCTTTTTACATAGTAAACTGCATTAGCAGTAAAGTAATGTACTCATTGACATTTGTGAGTGACATACTTGTTGCTGACACTCTTTCCTCTTCTTATCCGGATACTTTTTAAACATAATATTCACTTTTTTCTCACCATTACTGTTTGTTGTTCTTTGCTTTTTGAGATTCCACTTCATCTTTTTGAAGACAGTGCTCTTCTAAGCACTGTGATTGCTCAGTCACCAGGCATGGAATCATCCCTCTCATTTCAGTTCTACGTAATCACAAGAGAGAAATACACAGAAACAGACCCGAGACATATGAATGTATTCATGCACCAAAACATAGCCTAGTCCAATTATCTGTATCTAGTCTTTTTAAAATCTTTTGCAAGACCATTATTGTAAATTCATATACACTTCAAACACACAATCATTTTATACCTGAATTATATGTAGATGAATTATAAAGCATGCACATAAAATAAACGGTAGAAACAAAATGTAGTGTAGGCAATAGGTTTGCAATTGGGTCCAGTATTGATTTGAGGATGAGAATCTGTGTGAAACATAGAGGGAAAGGCTGATGTTTTCTCAAATAGTTGTATAAGGATATTTTGAGTGTGTGTATGTTCATTTCGCACAAGGAGAGTGTGGAGTCAAATGGTGCAACAAGCATCCTGGCAAAAGTTATCACCTGCATTGGGTTGCTCCAGTCTTATTACATCAGGTTTGGAAATATTTAAGTGTAGATAAGTGTATGTTTAAATATCTAGCATCTGACTACTCTAGCAAACTCAGATTTTCGTGTATGGTTGGTGTCTTCCAGAGCACTCAGATCGCCATGTACACAAATACAGAGATGCAGAGTATAAAATTGTACTCTTCCTAGAGAGCAGGGTTAAAACAAATAATTTTAATCATCCCGATCTCTAAGACTTACAGGCAAAGAAATTATTCAGAAGGTTTTCAATCATATGAGGAACATTTAAGATAGAAAAGTAAATGTATGTTACAGAAGACGGTTTTTGAGAATTCCATTACTTAAATGTAAGTAGAAGTCAAAACCCACAACATTCCTTCACACTTCCTTTGATATATAGTTGTGGTGCATAATGATTATATTTGCACTGAATAATTGGTATGTATACATTCTATTTCTTCTTCCCTCTCCCACCTTCCTGTGTGTTCCTGCCCTAAGATTCTTCATCACTGTGAAGTCTACCTCTCCATTTCCTATCTTCTAACTTTAACTTTCTGTCTGACTTGTTTCACTTAGTAGTATAATGTCAATGTGGACATATTTTCATATAAATGATTAAAATTGGTCTTTCCTTATGGTTACTTTAAAAGTATCTTTCTTTAAAATATCTGTACAAATATCTCTCTTCAGCTTGAATCAACTGAGTACAAGCAGAATGCAGCTTAATATTTCTATGGCTATGTATCAACACTTCTTTGTCCAAAAATTCTGAGTGGCGCGTTCCACTAGTATCATGTTTATTGATATTTAGAATTCCTGTCCCACACTTAATCTTCCTTCACTCCACCAGCAAAATGTCATTAACTCCTTAAATCTCACAGGACATTATACATCTCTTTAATAATGTAGCCAATTTGAAACATGAATACTCTCAAATCAGCTTAATGTGTTGTTACATTCGTTACTTGCAGTTTTTCAGTCTCACCTGCTGTCCCTCAGTTCTGGTGCAGCTGGCAGTATTGGCTGTGGACCAGTGGAGTTGTTTCAGGTTAACTGATCCATACTTGCTAAAGTATATGCACAAAAGGCTCATTGAATACATTTTGGTATTCCTAGTTGAATGTAATTTTGTGTAACTATTTAAAGAGATAATGGTTAGGAAATATATATATATATATATATATATATATATATATATATATATATATATAATTTTCATGTGTCTATGTTAACATTAGCACAATGGGTAATAGTAGCAAAAGGAAATATGTTATCTTTAGCACAAATATTAGCAATATATGCTTGCTTGTAGGTAAACTTCAAAGTTTTCCCACACACACATGTTCTTAAATTTCTCTGTAGTACTATAATAGTTTCTCCTTATGTGATTATAAAATATATTTCAATATAATTAGAATAGATTTTGAATGAATTAGTCTATTATGTGATACTAGTATCATAATAATAATATGAATAATGTTTATGTAATATTTCCAGTGATTTCGTAACTCTGATTACTATATAAAACTTATTACTTGTCTTGCCTACTTCTTGTGTTCCTGTTACATTTTGGAAATGACCTTTCCAAGTTGAAATGCAAAAGGTCTATCAAAACTATAGATATTGCAATAAAGAACTCAACACTATTTGGGGGCATTTGTAAAGCACTAACTTAAATTTCTTCCTCTCATTCTGCCTTCCAAGTTCCTGTCTTCCTCCGTTCCCAGATCTTATTCCCACCTCCACAAGATTTATCTTTCTATTTACTGTATTCCCCATTTGATTTTGCTGATTAAATCATTTATATTTAGGGTTTTGTATGTCAGATAAACCATTTAATACTTAACATATGTCTGGTTTATTTTACTTAGCATATGGTCTCAAGATGTGTCCATTTTCTAACAAATAATTCAGGTTTTTCTTTCTTGCTGATAGAGTAAAACTCCATTGTGTATAAACACCATATTTCTTAAGCCATTCATACATTGATGGGCATGTATACTGCTTCTAAGATTCAGCTATTCTGACTTGTACTATGAGAAACATGGTTATGACATATCACCATAATATGATGAATTACCAAAATACATTACAAAAATTAAGTTTGAGTCCATGCTGAGTGAAGAAAGATAACACATGAAGTCACATATTGTATGATCACATTTATATGAAAAGGTCATATCATGCACATCCACGGGGACAAAGAGTGGATTAGTAGCTGCCTGGGGCTTTGGATGTGGGGAAAGGCTAGTGAGTACTGGTGGGTAGCTAGGCTCTTTTCACGGTGAAAAACTCATTCCAAATAAATCCTGGTAGTGGTTGTCTAACTTTATAAGAACACTAAAAAGTTTTAAACTTTGAAGAGGCAAATTTAATTATGTATCTCTCTCTCTCTCTCTCTCTCTCTCTCTCTCTCTCTCTCTCTCTCTGTGTGTGTGTGTGTGTGTGTGTGTGTGTGTGTGTGTGCATGCAATGCAAATGCATGCATAGTATTGTGGGTCAAATCCAGGACTTCATGGAAACTAGGATTTTATTATGAATCTTTATACTGAGCCTTGTCTTTTTTTAAAATTTAATTCTGAGGCAGGCTTTCACTCAGTTGAAGAGATTGGCCTTGAATTTATGACCTGCCTATCTTAAACTCCTGAGTAGCTGAGACATAGACATGGACTCCCACATTCAGCTGAGGTTATCTATATCTTAACAAACTAATTTTGTTATTTTAGTGTGATTTTATGTGTGGACATCATTTTGCATATTCTGATTTTAGGGTTATAATATTGTCACTCAGAATCTTTTGTCAATTTATGAAATGAAGTATTATCAAAACTTAAAACAACATGTTAGTCATGCTGGAACTGTTTCCCATGAAGAGAGGAAGGCGAGGAGAGTCAGGAATAAAAAAAAAATAATATTAATAATAAAAAAAAACTTGCCAAATTCTTTCCGTTCTCACATAGGTAAGAAACAACAAACTTGGAGAGATTCAATAATATGTTTAGCCCACTTGAAATACAAAAGTTTGCCTGTGATAATAAGAACTTGAATACATTAAGTTACTGTTTCAGTGGAAAAAACTAAATAACACAAGACATCAGGAATTTTTAATTAGATTATGGCACATCTTTTCAAAAATACTTCTAAAACAATCTTTGTATCTGGTACATGTATTTTATTTTCACACATTTTAATAAAATCATAACCTTGGCTCTAAATTGCTCTATTCACTTCCTTAAAGACTCAGCATGCTGGGACAATTTTAAAGTACTTTGAACTTCAGCTCATGAGACTTGGCTTTCTATCCATCTCTTTCATCAACTAACTTCACAAACATTTTGAAGTGGTCTTTATATCCTTAAAAATACTTCAAAATGAACATAATGTAGAAGATGCAGTTACACCCATGTAGGGACAATATTTTGTAATAATAGACAAGGGAGACCACCACCCTCTGGAAGGACAGTTTTTGTAAATTGACACGCAGGCATTAGAAAAAACAAGAATATAGTATTCTGTTCAGGTGACAGTTAAAAATTCCATTGCTCTCAGATTGATTACTTTGAATAAATTTGATACATGATTTCAGGAGCTTCTAAGGTGTATTTTTACCCGTCACCTTTTTCATTAAGGCTCACTCCTCCAAGTCATTTTTTATTGAATTATGTACAGCATGTTCAGCAAGAACAGAAATTTAAGAAATGCTTATATCATAGTGAAAATCATATACTTCTATTAATGTTTTGTATTGGGCAGCTACTATATTTTTGCAAAGAGTGTAATTTTAATTTTTTTTAATTTCAGGAAACATATGAAATGTGCTATTTTTTAAAGATAATATTGCCAAGGGTGAGGATATGAGAATTAGCATATTGGGTCCCCCCACCAAAGAAACAGACTTCTGGAATATGTTAGCTATTTTATATGCCTTTGGGAATTTGTCCGCTTAATTGAAGATATAGTATTTAGTTATTTATTTGATAGAAACTCTAACAGAATATTTGATGCCTGAAGCAGAGATTTGCTTTAAAAGACGAAAATTACATTTTCTTTGATTAGTTCATGTTCTGCTAAATGCTTAGAATATTAAAGCCCATAAATTTGAATTTTAAAATACTGCTAGGATAAAAGTGACTTATAGTTGCAGTAACACTGTAATGGAATAATAAAGTATTGACATTTTTACCTCTAGCAGGCATAGACATAATTAAGTAAAAAAATCTTTATGATATTACATAGTGCTCTTAATAAAGTTATTGCTAAGAACTATCTTCATCATGTTTCAAAGACAGCCATTTTTATTTTTTCATCGTGTGTGGATTTCTATGTCTGTAGAAAATATTTGGTAGAACTGAGAATCCCAGAAATAATCCCATGTCATCTCTAGGATTTCATTTCTTCCTCGAAGTAAGTTATACTTTTAAACGTGCACTTTTCCTTATTACTCCTAGCAAAGGTGGCACTATTATTGGAGAAAGGGCCATCAAAAATACCCTGATTATATCTTTTATCCTTCTTGATTGCAAGTAACATCTCTTTCCCATGTTCGCAGGCATGTAGATTTTTTCTTCTTATTCTAATTCAATTCTCTTTTATTTCTAAATTCCTTTTCTAGCAACCACTGACACTGTCCATTATCTAAACTGTTCTGTAGATATTCAAATATTTATAAGATCATTTTATTTTCTAGTGGTAATCAAAACCTGGACAAAATTCCCTGAGGTTTCAAAAATTGACTTGGTCTCTTTTCAGTCCTCCACATCTCGTTTCACAGAACTTGGGAATAACACAGTCACCTTCCTTTCTAATCTTCTTTGGCTCCTTCAAGCCACTCCTGTCCATATTTTTGAATCACATATATTCGTATAACTACCCTTTCTTTGTTTTCATATTTCAATGTTTTTCTTTCTTGAACATTCTCAGCATCTACTTCCAATCGTTCTTTACTACCTTGCCTTTTCTGAAAGCGATCTGGCATCCACACAGGGAGAAGATTCAACTAATCATATTTTGGTTGATTTCTTGAGCTCATCTCTTCCTAAACTTTACATCCAACACCTGTCTTCCAATCATCCTCAATGACTAATCTTTAAAAAAAAACCCTCTTTCATTAATTCGTCTTTCAGCACCATTTCACTCACTTCCATTTCATTTCCTCTGCCATGCAAATTGTATAGCTTTCTTGACTCTGCATCAGGGACCCCACATCTTTTGCCTAACATAGATCATCTTCTTCATTATCATGTCATTTCTTCCCTTTTTGTTTATGCTATTCCCTATAGTCTGTCACGACACTACACACTCTCCTAACCAGCTTACCTCCTGGGCACGCTCTCTTGGACATTGTACCTTGCTAAAATAACTGTCTCCTTCTTGGAATAGGTTGCCTGGGTCTTAACAAAAAAAAAAAAAAAAACAGTACATCTTTTTGGACCCTACTTGATACATTACTACTTATGTCAAACAAACAGATCAGAAGATCCAAATGACGGCATTTCTCCAACTCATTTCCCCAATTGTTATTCTCTATTCCATATCTCTTCCTCTCTCATCCAATACCTCCCATTTCTTGACTCTCATAATAATTGTTTCTTACAATGCTATCAGAAAAAAAATCTATTAGTGTTCTCTGCACAATGATACGTGTTTCAACGTGATTCTTTGCCATGTGACATCCTTCCTGTTGAGGAGCTGATCCACCCTGTGTGGCGATCATGAATGCTATTTTCCAAGGAATCATGCTATTTGTCTTTCTGGATAAACAGAAGAACATATCAGGTGACACCTCAGGGCAGGTGGACCTCTGGAGATACTTTCTGACCAGTGAGATGAAAATTAAAGTGTTACCTCCACATAAGACGGTTGACATTGAAGATTCTTAGAATTTTTTTTTTAAATCTTATGATTTGGAAAGATTATAGACTTCTATAAGGTCAGCTGTGTGATATTAGGTCACAGTGTGAACACCATTGCTAGGCAACTAGTGAACGTTATATGGCAAAAATTAAACTTTTTTTCTTCTAAATATCTAGATATGGGGGCTGTTTGAAGCATAATGTATGCAGAACTGATTTATCATGGATTTTATGATGTGAAATACAATGTGCTTTAGATTTATCTCATTATACTTGAAAATATTGACTCCAGTAAGGTTCTCCTTGATGTCATAAATTATGTTTTACCTTTTCTTATTGATACATTATTCATACAAAATATTCAATTTATGTTACTAAAAATACCTTTTGGTTGTCCTGAATTTTAAGAAGTATCTCCCATGAGCACAGGATTTTATGTTGATAGTGATGTCCGTGTGGCCCATTGAAAATGTTATTCCATTTTGATTCTGGCTTCTTCAACTGGCACCTTTTAAGAACCATATGATTTTAGTATTCTCATGTTTCAATGTGACATAGTTAAATTTGTTTTGTTTTTGTTACTAGTGATAAGTTTGTTAGATGTTTGTCTTCATCATTTAAAAAATTTCTTTTCAAAGAGTAACTTTGTTCACTTTTCTATTTCTTCTTCACTTGTAGTTCTAAACAGATTTATTGCAGAGTTCATTATCTTAACTTTCCTAAATTTTGATATATATTTATGCTTTCCAGACTTTTTATTTTTCATATAGGACAATGTTCAAGAGTTCTTAACCTCCAATAGTTATGTCTTCTAGTATATGTTTTCTGTTGAAAATTTATTCAATTGCATTTTTCATTTCAATAATTCCTTATCATGAATGCGTTCATTAAAAAGAAAAAGCTTGCTTCTACCAATATTCAACAAGGGTAATGTTTTAGAAAGACTTTAAATTAGATTGTGGGCTCCAATTTTTCTTACTTCCTTGGTCTTATTTATTTGGGTTACAAACATCTGTGACATTATCTTGCATCTTGCTTTTATAAAAATTATAATTTATTTCTTCCCACATTCACTGTTAAATTTTAAATAATATTTCCCATCATATCTTCTGCTAGTTGGGAGAATATTGCTAGTTTTCTTTTTTCCCCCATTTTACTGATATGTATACATACACAATTTAAGGTTTACAATGGAGTTGAGCCTTTTATGCACATATGTATCTTGTCAAGGTAACAAGGGCTTTCCCACTCTCCTTTTGACCCTCCTCCTACCCTCCACTCCCTCCCTCCTCCCCTACCCCCTACCGGACCCTCCTGTTTCACTTTGTTTTTTGTTTTAAGTTCCATAGGAGTTGTGCACCAGGAAACATCGAATAGTTCTCTTTTATATTAAGAGAAATCTTTTCCAATCTAGCTCTTGTGAAGGTTTCCTAGAAGTATTTTAACCTTTGCTGTATCATAGAGTTACTGCAGTTTCTTTTAGAGAGGGAGTTTGAAATCACAAATCAATATCAACCTCAAAATTTTCAGTAAAATTTCTCTATCACTTCACTAATCCATTTACTCTTTAAGAGTCTCTCTTCATCTTGCCTTATTGGCTTATTTATGGCATATTTGAAGCTTTTGTCATGTCACTTTTATGATATATTATTTTAATTTTATATTTTTCTGTTGTTAAAGTTACATGGTTAAATGCTGCAATAATAATTGTCTTTTACAATAAAATTTGTATCTCTATAAAATATCTCTGTCCCATTTATATTCAATGTTCTAGATTGTTACCTATTAAATTCACATTTACTGGACTGGGGGCTTAGCTCAGTGTGTAGAGCACTTGTTTATCAAGCTCATGGCCCTGAGTTTGCTTCCCACAGCTCATAAAATTAGCTGGGTGTGAGGGCTCACACTTGTAATCCCAAAGCAAAACTAAACAAATAAAAACACAATTTCTATTTGCAGGCATTTATCCTGTGTGCTTTTTCAACTTTTTGTCTCAAGGTTCCTTTGCGATTTTATTTTACCAGAACTCTGGAAGACTGAGGCAGGAATATCAAATTTTAAGTCCTGTCTTAGCAACTTAGTGACTTAGTGAAACCCCGTCTCAAAACAAAACATGAACTGGGAATGAAATTCAGTAGAGAAGCTCTGAATGCAATCCTTACTACTAAAGACAAAATGTAATTAAGTAATATTGGTTACTATATTGAAATAAAATATCAGTTTCATAAAATGTAATATGAAGTAAATAATACAAATACAATATACTAGAAAATTCAGAGGATCATAAAGCAAAACATTTTAATAGTATTAAACTGAACTCACATATTCTATAAATATGCCTCCTTCTTTTTTGAGATGTTTGATTATATTCCTCCTCTTCAACCAAAATCTTTTTTCAATGGGTTAAATATAAAGTGTGCAATTAATATTGGCATGTTTCATCTTTATGATATAATTAAAATTTAATATTTGTTATAGAGGGGAACTAGGTGTCATGATAATGACCAACACCAAACAAATTCTCTAATCAACATTTTATGCAATTGTTATAAGATGAAATTTATGTATAGTAGGTAGTAATCAACACAGGGAAGTTTTCTGACCCTTAGATCAAATGTCATGTGAGAGTTGACAAGATCCCGAGGATGAGAGTTTCATAGAAAATCTGTAACAAATTGAATGCTTTATGAATCATTAGTGTGCTCAGTATTTGATCAATGTCTGCAAAACTAATATTACACACATTTTTTTGGCCCATTACCTCTACTGAGCTATAAAAGCAGTTAATTTGGTTGATCTATTTTGCACCTTATTTGCAATTGTCTGTTTTTCTCAGTATTCTCCTTTTAATTTTAAACAATCATATTCTTCAAAATCTTCACAGTCAGTGAGAGAGAAAGGAGGGAACTACTAAAATGTATTTCCAGAATAACCAAGAATTCATTATGTATCAAAATCTGTGCAGAATAAAAAGGGTTGAAAGAGATTAAATGTGGGCCTTTTGGTAGCAAAAAATCCTAGATTACTCGAAACCATCATGCTTGGTGAAATGAGTCAAACTCAGAAGGTTAAATACTGCATGGTTCCTGTACTGTGATAAAAGCACAACGCGAATGAATAGTAAATGGGTGACATGTTGAGAGTATGAGGATGAATAAAGGGCGTGGGAGGGCAAAAGAGGCAAAGGAGAAAGGATTGTGAATTTGACACAATATGCGCGCCTGCATGCCTGCGTGCCTGCGTGTGAGCGTGCGCGCGAGTGTGCGTGTCTGTGTGTGTGTGCACAAAATTCCCCAAATCAATGTACTCATTGTGCATTTCATATATTATAGCGGGCAAATAAAAAGTGGAACTCCTTGTCTAAACTAATGCATATTAGAATTCTAAGATTTTTTTTTCTGGTGATGGGAATGAAATTTAGGGTCTTCTACATGCAAGACAAGTGCTTAGCTACAACTTCCAGACTGCCTCCAAAACAAAATAAAACAAACAAACAAAAAAGGATAATCTGGAGTTCTAATACTAAGTTAGTGAGACATGCTTAGAAACAAATTTATCAAAGCCAGTAGTTTGATCCTTCAAGATAAAATACTTCTTTCTGGAGAGTTCAATTCTCACTGTCTCTCTACTCAAACCACCTCAATCCTTACTGAATACATACAGGCTGTAGAATTTATCCATGGAAGAGAAGAATAAATTGAGATTCAATAGATGGTTTTAAAATTACCCTGTGAAGTACATTACAGTCGTCCCTGACACCTCTGGGAGGCTGTTCCAGGACCTCCTGCAGACCTGAAATCTACAGATGCTCAAGTACCTTGCATAAAATTGCATCGTATTTGCATATTACCAATACACATCTCCTCTACACTTTAAATCATCTCCAAATTATTTTAATATCCAATACAATGTAAATGGTTGTTGTCCTGGATTGTGTGATGAGTAATGAAAAGAAAAAACAACTCTACGTATGTTCAGTGTACACCCAACCATCATCTTTCAGAGGACTAACTATACGGCATACATCAGCACCAGCATTATGCTTTCAAAACTTTTTAATCCACAGTTGATTGAACTCACACATACGGATGACTAACAGTACTTGTCTAATTGAGCTAAAATATGATAAGAAAAGCTGCTTTTAAGATAATTTTATATGTGATTTTTGTTTATTGTCATAGCACAAATTGCCACAGATTGGACATGTAGCAGTATTTTTATGCTGTCGTATTCTATGCTCAAGCATGCAGGTATGACTGGTTATCTACTTTGCTTAGGGCTTCACAGGCACTATCAAAGGTGTGGATTTGATCATGTTCTCCTCTGCAAGCACAGCTAAGAATTAATCTGTTTCAAGGTCCCTCTCTTGGAAAATTTCAATTATTTACAAATTTAGGACTCAGGACCTTGGCTTTTTCTTGGCTGTTGGGTGAATCCTAGGCTACTACAGGCCAGTCACAGCTTCTGAAAGCCACCTGCAATTTCTTGGCATGCGAGTTTCTTTACATTACAACTAATTTCAGACAGCAAGAGAGCAAGGAAAGTTTCTACAAGTGCACTGTCAAGGCAAAGCCTATGCTTGTACTGTAGCCTTGGGAATGTCATTCTTTCCTTTTTCAAATATTGTATGATCTAGAAGCATGGCACATATCTTGGTCACATTTGAGAAAAAGAGATTCAACAGCAGCAGGGCCACTAGTGATCTGCTTAGCAGTGTGATTGAAGTGATTACTGCCTCCTGCACATGCCAGATAGGGTCTTCTAAGGTTTCAAAAAATATCTTTTATTGCAAGATCTTTGAAAAGCCCAAGCTCTCAACATATAAGGCAGGTCTAGGAATAAATGTGGTACCTTTTCCCTCATTTTATCGATATGCATAAGTGCAAAACATAAAGTTTACATTGATCTTGAGTATTTTGTGCACATACATATCATGGCAAGGTTACAAATCTTCCCTTCTCTCATTTTGACCCACCCCATCTAGTTCCCATTATTTCCCACATTAAGTTCTATACCCAGGTCACAACTATCTCATGGAACTTAAAACAAAAAACAAAGTGAAACAAGGTGGTAGGGCCGGGAGGGCGGGAGGGGTAGGTAGGGAGAGGGACAAAAAGAGAGTGGGGAAGTCCTTGTCACCTTGACAAGATACATATGTGCACAAAATGCTCAACTTCATTGTAAACCTTCAATTTTGTACTTATACATATCAATAACATGGGGAAAAAGTTCTATGAAATAATTGTGATCTGGATTTCTCATATCAGAGAAATCATTCGATTTCACATTCTGCTTCTGACTACACTAAGCATGATGACCTCAAGTTGCCTCCATTTACCTCCAAAAGCCTCCAATCCATCTTTATATGTGAGTAGTATTGCATTGTGTATAAATACACAATTTAGACATCCATTGGTCTATTGATGGGTATTTTGGTGTCTTCCACATGTTAGCTATTGTTAGTTGTGAGGCTATGAACATGGGTATACATGTATCTCTGCTATATGTTGTTTTTAAGGGGGATGTAGTAGTTTTCCTCCTCCTCCTCCTCCTCCTCCTCCTCCTCCTCCTCCTTCTCCTCCTCCTTCTTCTTCTTTTTCTTCTTCTTCTCCTTCCTGTGAGTCCAACCCCATAGTGAATTCAGTACCAACCTGGGCTACAGAGCGAGACCCTGTCTCATAAATAAATAAATAAATAACACATGGGAAAGGCTATGAATTGTTACCACTAAGATTATATTAAATATCAAGGCGAGTGAAGCTGTGAGAACAATACACCAACAATAAGCTGCTAAGGCCAGCTCAGAAAAAAAGAAGTAGAAATCTACTGACAGCCTGAGTGAACTTGGAAGTAGATTCTCCTTGAACTGATGCTTCAAATAACACAGCAGACTACACATGCCTTGGCTAGAGGAAGGTGGTATGGAGCCCAGCATGCAGGTTTTGGGAAGTTCCTGAGACTTACAAGGGTTGGGAGGCCCCTCTCCAAGGGTCCAGAAGCTGTATGTAGCTTCTATGAGTGAGCATTCATCTATACTGGGAGGGGCTTTCAGTGATTTGGTGGCCTTTGAATTATCTCTGCTCCTGTACCTAACCCCTCATGTATGCTTTCTGAGTAACACCCTTCACCCTCCACCACACACAAACTCACAGATTCGTTCCTCTTGTCTATCATCTATTAGGGCAAACAGATCGTTGGTCATGTCTCTCCAGAAAAAAAAAAAAAAACTGTGATGCAAGGAACTCATAGTTTAACATATCAGACTTTAAGAGGATCCAATCAATTTACATACGATTTCATGACCCAAGAGCAGAGACAATAAGATGTTTTATTTAAGCAATTTTTGTGATTCACAGCTACAACAATATAACATGTGATCTTCATTGACTCTCTCAAAATTTCTGTTAGTTGAGCACTACTCTTATTCTTTAGTTTCAGCAAGAAAACTACAGAAAATATTGAACCACCTTACCAAAGCCTCCTTTGCAGTTCCAGCAAAAGGAATGCTAGGAAAATGCTATCTTCTCTCCACTCATCCCAAAATTCATAGGTCAGGCCGGAAAACAACAGCAACAGCCAACAATAATACAGATTAACAAGAAAAATAGCATACATGTTCATTTACTAAGTTTTGCACAGCATAGGAGGTTTTGTGAGGAAATTAAAAACTCTTAAAAGTAAAAAAGAAATTGTTATTTTTCACAAATAGTTGTTAGGGTATGGCTGGTCTGATACATTGACAATAAATTGACAAGCAATATGCCAAAAACTGTCAAAATCTACTTGTTCTGTATTTAGAATTTGCATTCTTCCCTATAATACTAACAGGCATTTTGTTGCTAAAATATCTTCAAAATCAAAAGATTTAGTAAGCATTTTCTACAGATCAATATCAATCAGCTCTGACTGCAGTTCAATAAAGATTAAACATCTTTCTTCCTCATTTTCTCAGCAGTCAAGGAGA
The DNA here is from genome assembly GCA_004027205.1 of Ctenodactylus gundi. Classification (NCBI taxonomy): domain Eukaryota; kingdom Metazoa; phylum Chordata; class Mammalia; order Rodentia; family Ctenodactylidae; genus Ctenodactylus; species Ctenodactylus gundi. The sequence goes on from PVKB01000707.1 coordinate 347,083, forward strand.
GTGACTTTAAATATTAATTTCAAGTTATCTGGAGTCTTGCAGTTAGGTGCTTCATTCTTAGACTGGGCTGATTATTCATATCTGGATTATTCACATCACCTTGCTGTTTTTCCTTACCCTCCAGCTACCTGCCATTTTGTCATTTGTCTTCTCCCTTGGAAGCTGTCCAAGCTCCTGGAGGGGAGGGGAAACTCAAACTGATCTTAATAGCAGTTCTTGTAAATGCAGCTGTGAGGGAAGAGTGAGCAACCATTGTCTGATATCTTTATCATCAGTGAATTTCAATTATCCATAAGATTACCATGTAACGAAGTAATTGAGAGTTAGAGTCAGCACATATTATACATACTTTTACATTCCTCAATATTTAACTCTAAGGTAACACAATCATTAGTATGTAACATTTCAAAATGAAAGTACATATATAAATCAAAGAGAATATTCACTTTCTCTTGTTTCATTCAAATTCCCAGAGGATGTTCACAATACAGAGTATTCTAATAACCAAATGCAATTCTCCAGCCCCCCAGCTACTTGGAATTTTGTTCAAGCTTGAGATCATTAAGTAATTGTAATGATATCAACAGAAGCACCATGTTCAGGCAGATGCAAATGTAATTGAAATTAAAATGCCATTTTCATTTTCGGTTATGTGATTTTCAGCAGAAATTAATTTTAAAGTATTATCAAATTTGGTACAGAATCAGTTTAAGAATTACCAGCGATTACAACTAAAAATTCTGTCTGATCCATTAGTATCTCTTCTTTTGTATAAATTTATATAAATACACAAAAGATACAAATGAGTTGAATAGATGGAGAGATGCGTGGATAAAAATGTACTTAAATACAGTCTCAGAATGCAGTGAGAATGTCTTGTTAGTTTAAAGAACGTAGAATATTTATCACTCTAAAAAATCAGTTACATGTACATAAAATTTCACTCCACTTCTTTGTAAAATTTACACATTTTTAGAAAAACAATAACTTCTCCAGACCAATTTTTTTTAATGAAAGAAACCAGTGAAAGAAGAATATGCAGCTCATAAACTAACATAATTTTTAAAATATCAATATAGCATGAGTTATTTTTTCATGGTTTCAACTTTTAATTTTTTTTCTTTTTTCCAAAATAATCACTTCTGCAACACACATATTTTTATAACTAAATCAAAAATATCCAAACTTTTATTTTAAAAAGATAATATGAAAGTCTGGGCAAATTTTCCTAATAATACTATTTTTAAAAGATGTTGGAAATAGTGAAATGTCTGGCTCAGAACTAAGTACTTTCTGTCCATCTTACCGGTAAATCTGTAATACTATTTCTATGTTTTGTCTGTGGAAACTGAAGCTAAAATTAATTTAAACATGTGCCCATATTTTTAGATTTGTCTGTCAACTGCATGTTCTTAGGTACTTTGAATACTTACAAATGAAATTTCTCTACTTGTTCATTGTTTCATACTATACCTTTAATAGAAGAGGTGAATTATTATCATGCAAATTTTTAATACCGTAGAAGTGTCTTTTATTTTTCTGTGAAGAGAATTTGAATTTGGATTGCAATGAAAGCTTCTGCATCAAGGAAAGCTAAATCTAACAAAGAAGTTTTGAATCTCTTTCTTTATATCTGAGTTTATGAAACTCAGTCATCAGTGTGTGGCCCATAAAATGCAAGGGAGTCCCCACTGTAGGTGGTCTCTGAAAGGACATTTTCTTATGGATAAAACTAGTAAATATCTTAAAATACAAGAAATCAAGTTGCTGTTAACCTGTTATTTTGGCTCAGAAATCATTAAAATAAAAATATCAGTATCAAAAAAAATAAATCTGTTTAAATTTACTCTTCAAAACAACAAAAACAACAACAACAACAAAAAAAAAAAACAAGTTGACCTGATTTAATTTTTGGAAACATAGCCCATTCCTCTTTTTCTATAAGCACAAGGACACTTTGCCTTGCATGAGTGAGGGCATCCTTATACACAGATAGTGCCTTTGACCCCTTTTATAGCCTAAAGGAATTGGTTCACGTAGCCTGTTATTTACTTAGGGTCTGTTATCTATGTATGCCAGTTCTAAAACATGGAACCTACTTTTTGTATAACAATCCAAAAATTTTATACACATGCATGCACCTGGACCCGGACACATATAAAACATTTATGCATTATCCTCAAGCAAATTCTTAATGAACTTATAAATTATTACTGCATCGGTAAAACCACATTATCACTAATTATTAAATCTTCCATTTAGCAGAAAAAAATGTTAAATAAGAAATCTAAAGAGATGATGATATGACACAACAAATAAAAAAAAGTCTGCGCTTTTAAAACAATCTCATCTGTTTTTTTTTTTTCTGTATGTGAAGTGACTAGCTTTCAGGCAGATTGGAAGCAGAAATAGAGGAGGAAACGTCCTTTGATGTCCTGAATGCCCACAAGCGTCCGCAGCTGTGAAGCTTGGTAATGAAGCATTTGGCCCTCGTTAGGCACTGCTTGCTCATGAGAGGATTTTCTTACAAAAGATCAGCTATTTGATGAGTTCCACGGGCTATCACTCTGAACTTCCAGTGTTGGCATCTACACGCGGTTGAAACTGACAGTCTACCTTCTGCGTGGCACAGTGCCCTTCTCACAGATGGGCCCAGGTGTTGGCACGGCACAGAGAAAACATTGTTGATACTTTCAAACGTCGGGTTCTGGAGTTCTTTCTTTGAATGTCAAATATTAGTTTCTGGAGCAATTTAATACTTGTGAGGAAAAAAAAAATAGTAGACATTTTTCCAAGATTCCTTATTGACTAATTGGTATAAAATGTAGCATTATAGAAAATATGAAGAGAATACGTGTGTATATCATTGTAATTTTAAGCAGGATAGTGGGATGAGATTATCGAATGATCAGTCTTCTGGTTAGACAATAAAAATAGTTTGAAACTAATCATTTTCCTATGTGCTCTAGGTTTTCACAAGAAAATTTAGAATTTCCCTCTTACTTGAGTTAAATAAAGTCTAAGAAATGTGCTGACTGAGTGGATGATTAACTGTTGAGTAAATCATGGTTAGAATCCTATCAGAAGGCAGAGATAGAATTCATTAGTTTACCAAAAAAAATGTAACTAGAATGATTTTCTAAGATTGACAAGGAGAACAGTAGGCTCAATCATTCTGCATTATGAGTGAAGAGTGCCCCAGCTGTGTCACCAGGAAAGTTAAAAAGGTGTTAGTGTGTGTCTTTTAAATGAGCATAGGAAAGGGAAGTGAACAATTCGGTCAGAAATTTGGCTAGCACGCTGGGCACCCTGTTCAGTATTGTGGTATTGCCAGCTTCTCTGAATGAAAATTAAACAGCTCCATGAAGTCACAGGAGGAGCAGTTGTTCTAGTGGCTTTCATACAAATGTCTAATTAATTCCTGAACTAATCCAAATTGTTCTTTTGTGATGTGTGAATAAGAATCTATGGGTAAACCTGTGCAGAAAAAAAACTAGGTGAAAGAGGAATAGAGATTCCATGATTAGCCCACAACTCCCAGTTGTTGGGAGAAGCACAAATTTGCTATTTCCCTCATTAATATTACATTAGTAAGCTAATGAAGCATTTGGGTGAATACATTATAAGTAATAAAGGCATTAATTTTATTTTTCTGAACACTCAATTATGTTAATTGGCATCTATTATTGTTTATTGTGTATATTTATCTGTGAAAATTACAAACAAGTATAGAACACACAAATGATTTTAAATACTAACAATACTATAAATTGCAGTATTTTTGAAAATTTTTATACTTTGGATGTTGATTCACTTAAGAAATTATATTTAAACTATGTTTTCTTTAAATTCAACTTCTTTTATATTTCTCAGTGTATTGTGTTTGTTTTACTATTAACCATGATTCCCCGAAGGATCGTAATTATTTTCTGACCAATTCAATATCACATGAATAGTTATGCACCTAAATCACTCCCAACCATGAACCTAGTGAACTTGTCAAACTGGCAAAGATTGAACTTTTGTAAGTTATCTCATTTCTTGAGCTATATTTCTAGGGTACAGTGTAATAATTCAAGATATGAATATTATCAATAAATAAATGAATAAATATTTATATTTTTAGATGTTCAATAGAATGTTTAGAAAAAGACTACTTTGTAAATTTTTTTAGAGGTTCTTAAAGGGCAAATATTTGTTTTAAGAAAGTGTTTCACACTTTCTGTCATAGACAACATCCCTCATTTCAGTATAAAATAACTATATTTTAGGTGGTTTTCTTCTTTACATATTTATTCACAGGCATGACAAATTAAAAGACATTTTATATAGATTTTTTTCTAAAATAATGCATAAAACTAATTGTTTATTATGTAGTAAGCCAAAGATAGAGGTGGTAAATCTTGAACACTATTTATTAGTATTTCACATCTATACTTATCAATAAATTTAATCCCTTATACCTGCTTCCTTTTGATGACAAGGCACTTCCTCCCCCTCTGCCACTGCCTTTCCACTACATACATACATGGTATGAAACGAGGAGCACATTAAGCAACATGGGTCAGGGAACCACCTGTAAACACCAAAGAATTGATTCATATCATATCTTCCGATATTTCTGCATGTGAAAAATAGAATCAGTGAGGCTGAAATACCTCAGTAAATTCTTGCCTTGACCCACTTGTGGCCTGTGGCTCTGGATACATTTCAACCATGATTGTCTATCCGTTCTTTATATCTTCTGACTGGACTAAGTGCCTGCCTACTGGTTTCTGGTTTTCCCACAAGTTACTCTTTTATTTCGTATGTACTTGTGGCACACAATGGTTACATGAAACTCGAGGTGATGGTGCATGTACCTATCTCATAATCATCATCACCATTCTTTCCCTGCCACACATCCCCTCTCCCTTTCCATGAATCCCTCTCCCCACTTCTATCCTATTTTTACCCAAATAGGTTCACCATGACTGTGAAGTCCTGTGTGTGCCTCCTGGGATCCTTAAACTTTTAAAGTAAAAAATGTCAGAGTTCAACTAAAAACTCAGCCTAAGTGAAGGATTTTTGTGCAGACTTGTTGTTTTTGTCAAAAGATAGAGCTGACCATATTAGTCTACTGATTTTGATATGTTTGATGGGTTCTTCAGATCACTCCAAAAAAATCCTATTTAGTGTGTCAGAGGTAAATCGTACTGTAAAAATACCATGACACCAAGTGTTTCATTTTGTATTTTACCATCAATCATCAATTAAAAGTGATGCTTATCTATATTATGATTTGAAATGAAATTTTGTCATGTAGGTAGAATTTTGCCCAAGATACTGCAAGCTGTTCTCCAATAAAGAATTACTGTCCATAAATCTCTTTATTCCACTGTCATTCTGGCAGGTTTAAATCTATTCTATGCACTTAAAAGAAGTATGGGGGTGGGGGAGAGGGTCAAAAGGAGAGAAGGGAAGGATCTGTAACTTTGGCATGATATGTATATGCACAAAATGCTCAAGATCACGGCAAACTAAGTTTTGCACTTATACATGTCAATAAAAGAGGAAGAAAAACAAGAAGTTTAAACTCACAAAAAGTACAAAAGCCATACATTTTTTGAAAATTCCCTAAACCAACTGAACATGAGCTGATCTATTTTAAATAACTTCATTATGAGTAACACATATCTCATGAAAATATTCTATATCTTATTGTTCATAATGTGATCTTTTCTTGATCTTGAGGGATGAATTCTTCCCAAATGTTTAGTATTAAGGGATATTTTGAATTTCTTTCTTCTTCAGTTTGTTTTCATTCAAATATTGGCAAGATATTTTGTATCTTGTGGAATGAAAGTATATATATATATTAAAATTTATTCTTGATGAGCAGTTTATATACTGAGAAAATTCTATCTTAAATTCTGCCCAGTATGAGGTAAAATTTAAAACTCACAATCCTATGTGAGCTAAATGCAGATAAAAAAATTTCCTAATGTAAGCATTCGTGTGTACATATAGATTGCCTCTTCCAGTTAAATTTAGGAAATATTCATGACAAAGTTTCCTCTGTGAGGAAAATCTTTAGAAAAACAAAGAATTATTTTTCTCTCTCTGTTGTATCTTTCCTGAGGCAGGGTAGAGATTAGTGTTCCGAATACTTGGTACTAGAACTTTGTAACATCGTCTTCCTGGTGCTTGTTCATACTTTCTCTGCCACAGGCCAGTGGCTGCTGATATCCATTCCTACTCTACTGTATGTTGACATGTTCAAGGCCACAAAATTATGAAATTCAGAAAATATCTCTCTCTATCTCTGTCTCTCTCTCTCTCTCACTCTTCTCTCTCAATCTCTCTTTCTCTTTTCCTCATTTTCCCGCCACCCTCCTATCTCTGTTTCTTACTGATAAATTTGCTTCCCTTTTTCTGGGTGGTCTATTTCTATGTTTGATTTGGGTCTCTGGGACAAAGAGTATGAGAGTATCTTCTTTCCTTGGGGACAATAACAATTCTTTTTAATGAATATACCATTCATTCATCAAACACAAATGAGAAAAATTCTTAGTTTCTTCAAAATTATTAGATTTAATAACTAATACTAAGGATGATACCTGTAATTTTTATATTTAACTTTTAATCAATGTTTATTGTATCACAAATATTTCTATTAAATTTAAGAAAAGTAATATTAATTTAGGGTACTACTGAGTTTAGTGTATACACACACACACACACACACGCATATATATATATATATATATATGCGTGTGTGTGTGTGTGTGTAACCTAGTAAATATATATATATTTATATATATATATCCATGAATTATAAAAAGGAGGTTTTTTTTTCAATGAAAAAGCAAGGCTTCTGAAACCAAAAGAAATGCAAATGTGATTTCTTTATTTCATTTCAAGCAATATCCCATACTTAAAATGTCAACTCAAAATAACCTTAAAGTAAATCCTGCCTCTTAGGTGCTAATCCACACATGAATGTATAAAAAAATAAAAGTTGGTACTCATACACATAAATATTGTTCACTATAAAGAAAGATGAAATTATGTCATTTTTAGGAAAGTGAATGGAACTAAAGACCATCATGCTAAGGGAATTAAATAAGATAGCATCTAAAACATTGCGTATTTGTCATCTGGTGAAATATCCAGAAATAGGAGAGAGATGACATAAAAGCAGAATGGAAACTGTTAGGAAAGAGAAAGAGGAAGAAGGGGAGGGGGGAGATGAGACACAAGAAGAGACGAATCAAGTACTTTATATGCATACTCATACATGCCAAAATAAATCTCCAAATTTATGCTCTAATTAATTGAATGCATGAGTGAATGATTAAATGTAATAAATGTAGTGAATAATTAGAACTTACAGTAATGTAGAAAATAAAGCCTTGCAAACATTTTGTATTTTATATTTTATCATAATGCACATCTTTTATTACAGAGTTTGTCAGTATTTTCTGCCTGGTCACATTCTCTGTGACAAATCAAAATTGTTATTGGTCAGTTCAGAAAACAATCACCTGTGATCAAAGAGAAAATGATCTGGCGATAACTCCTGACCGAGACTGACAGCAACAGGAGCTAAAAGTTCCTGGGCCTATTTCCTGGGAAATAAAAATACTAAGTATAAAAAATGCTTTTAAATATGTTGGAAATTTTACCTGAAATTATCCATTAGTGCATATAAGGTGGAGGGGTAAGTCATAAACAGTATGTACCGGTATCTCATACCTGTCGGTATGTGCATTATTTTAATTCAAATACTTGCTTCCCTGTTAGAAGCCTGTTTTCCTCTGCACGTGGTATACAGTGATACAACAGCGTGGAAGGATAATTAATCAATTGGGGAAAAGTTATTTCGCCCATATCGTTCCCTCCAGATAGCACAGTAGGTTGTCCGCTGGCAGTTGGTTCACACATATATGAAAAGCTTGATTATTTCAGCCCCTGTTATTCCTGTCTCCTGTTTCTCTTCCGTTCCCAATTTTCTTCATTATCACTGGCTTTCATTTCCTGTTATCTCTTCCTGGAAAAAATATCTCATATAAAAGGAAGCACGTCCTATTCAGCATTCTGTGTCTGGCTTATTTTACTTTTCAGTTTTATTTACTTGGGAAAAAATATAATGAAAATGCAAATGAATTTAAAGATTTTCAGAAAAGTTTCAAAACAGGACATAATATCCATGATGGCTTCTTCAGGACAGCACTGACAAAAAAAATTATATCTTCATAATCACTTAATTTAAGTATGTCATATTCTCTCTGGAATAAAATGGACCTCCAAAGCCAAAATATGTGTTTATCTCAAGTTTTGCTAAGCATGGTCAAAAGTAACAAGTTTTGTTGTCTTTCAATGTGATTAAGATATTTTAAAATTATTTTCATCAGAATGAGATCTGCAACTAAAAATATTATGTGTTTTTTTTACTTAAACATTACAATGTCTCAGACAATGATTTCTATTATAATAAAAAACAATATATTGTTATTACAGGAAGCAATTACTTTTTGCAACAAATAGTGCGGGCTTATGGATTTCAGCTCTGTAATAAGGCAGCATAACACTTCAGAAAGACAGTGGTGGGGGAATCTGCTCACATTATTCCCCGTGGGAGGCGTTGTTAAATACCTATTCATTGATCAAACAGTGGAAAGCATGGGAATTTACCAAACAGCTTAACTATATATTTAGATGTATTTTATGTATGTATTATTTACAACTAAAATAATGATACTAACAAAGCAGAAGTTCATATGCACACAGTTGACATAATTCAGTAAGCACAGGTTATCTACCGATTATCACGTATGCTTACTGATATAATATAAAATAGACAACTCTGCCTTTTGTTTTTCTAAATTATAAACTATTCCAATCCTTGGAGTTAAAAACAACCAAAAAGACAAAAATACAGAAAAGAAAAGAAAAGATAGAAAGAGTAAGCTGCCAGAATGCTGTAATTGCTTCTCGGATATATCTAAATTGCTAGAGCATATAGACATACAGTGGAAAATTATAATTTGTTTTGATATTGAAATAACTTATAGCAAATACAGAACATAACGATTAATTTTTTTGTTGAATGAATCAATAAAAACACCCTACTTTAGAGACAGAAAATAATTTAAATACAACTAATAGACTATCTTTTTGGTTGACAGTAGGAAAAAAAGAACAAGATTATTGAGAACACACTGATTTGGGATGTATCTTAGGTTAACACAAGTAGTTACACAGGTAAGATAACTCTGAAATGAGCGCAAGAAAGGCGTAGGAGAGGATGGTGAATTTAGAGTACCAAATAGGTGTGTGATAGAATTGCTAATAGAAGATGATGGGTTAACAAAAAAAAAAAAAGAAAGAATTATAGGATGTGAATGAGCTCAATGGCCAACTGAGAGAAATCGTTTTCTATTTTGTAAATAAGAAACCCAGGGCACTAAGGATCAGAAAATATCACTTAAGAATTGCAAGTACTGTCTTCCATCAGGATGATAATCTAATAAATACATTGATTTTTCACTATTACATCTATTAGTCCATTTTAAATGGACTATGTTTGCAATGATTTTACTAATGACATAATAACATCAATATTTGTTTACATAACTAATGCAATGATTAACAGAATATGGTTCATAAATTGAAAAAATAACGGAATAAATAAAATCAGAAGAACCCTGGGAATTAGCAAGTGATGGCTCTGTATGCACAGAATTACGTCCATATTAGCAGATAAGATCGTTTGTAAAGAAAATATTTGTACTTCTGATATTCTACTTGACAAAATTATAGCCTTTAAACTCAAACATTAAACTTATATTTGATATTTTTGTTTGTTCATAGTAGTCCCTGATAAATACCACCTTGTATGCCAGGATAATTTTAAAAATTCCTTTGGCTTATCTTGCACTTCTGCCAAAACACCTTGTTATTTTCTTGAATTCAAACTTCCCTTCAGACTCCCCCACAGGGTCTGAGTGACAGCCTGATAAAGACACCTTTCTTCCAGAGCTGCTCAGCATCCTGGAGACGCAGTTTTCCACTTTGATTCATATTCCTCTCGTAGTTCACAGAAACCTTACAAGCAGAGCAAATGATGGTGGCAGGCAGGCCCGCTGGGAATCGGAATCGCAGAGGCGGAGGGGAAAAGTTGGCCCAAAAGAAGCACAAAATGATATTTACAAAGTCTCTTTCAAACGGCAAGTTTTTGATATTGTAATTCTTATTATACCTGGATGAAACCTCTTGGGTACTGAGAGAGTCGACTTCCTTTACAAGGTAGAAATTCCTTTGAGGAGAAACTCAGAAAAGAAATAATTCAAATATGCCCAACATTTCCCCTCTCTCTCTTTTTGGTTTTATTTTTAAAAGTTACATTTTTGTCAAAGAATGATGGTTTAATGACATAAAGGGGAAAAAGCCTTAATTAGCAGGTATCTGTAAAGATAGTAAAATTAACTATGATGTCTCAAGTTTGCAGGAGACTGGGACAGTTTGGGAGGTTTCATTTGGCATTTTAAACACTTTAGGCTTCATTCTGGTGACTGATCTCAAGTTCATTTTTCAGCTTGCTTTGATCGTTTTTCAATGTGAAGTTAAATCTTTCAAAGCTGCTAATTCTCATTCAAAGTGCAGAGGAGTTCCAGAGAATTTAAATCACATCTGTAAGTGTGTGTAATAGCATCCACGGTTATTTCACAGTAATTTAGAAGGCCACTATCAGGATGAGTGACTCATTCTAAGTGTTATCATAGAAAACCTGTAAAAAAAGAATAAAGAAAAAAAAGAAAAGAAACAGGACTGCTCTTTGCATTTTAAATTTGAAAAGCATTGCTCACATTTGGACATATTTCAGAGAATGAGAATTACTGTAGTTAGGCTTTGGGAGAGGCAAGAAAGAATATAAACAAAATACCATGAGCAAAATGCAATGAAAATCATTTCACATTGTGTCTTTACCAGTTACTATAGTCCCTGCTACTAAGCTGCTGACAATATCTATGTTATTTTTTCAAAAAAATAAGAAATTTCGTATGAAAAATGTGATCTAGGCAACACTTTGCTGTGGAACAAGGCATTTGCTTGCAGGCAAAATAGGTTATCTATACAAGTTTATGTTACAATATTTTATGGTACTATAAAATCCATAGTGTATGTTGCTATTAAAATGTAAAATAGAGAAATAAATAAAAATTAGTGAGGAAATGGAAGAATAAAGAAAGAAGAATGGTTGCTGGAAGAAACAAAGAAAAGTACTAGGAAAAGTGGGAGGAAAAGAAATTGAAAGAGAACAAGAAAGTGGAAAACGGGAAAGATAAAGGTAGCGTGCACGTGCGAAGTTCCGTGGGCAGAACTCTTGTGCTATCGTCCTAAGAAAACACTTAAGTAAGATTAAAAGAATCTGCGAAGCCGCAGTCAGGGTCTATTGAGAGCTGATTTCTCTGGGACGCTGAACCTGAACCAGAGTAGGCACACCGGATGCTGATTAAACGTGATTGGCCACGAAGACCTGTGGAAAGGAGGAATCAGAAGATCTCCAAGCCAGACTTTGCTGCGTCAACCAGTTGCTTTGATATTGAACATTCCAGGGATGCGCACTGTTTCCTTTGAGATTGATCTCTGAAGCGAAGGTAATTCCTAAGGGAGTTGAGAGCTGAAAACTGCTGCTAGCACTCCAGGAAAGCAGGAACAAGGATCTATCTTAGCAGGCGACTATAGGGAAGCGACTGTGTCAAAGGCCCTCCTTTGTGCCAATCTGTCTACTTGTTAACATAAATTCTTGTAACAGGACTGTGAGGATTGCTGAGAAGCTCTGTTTTTTATGGGAGACAGAAGAAGTGGAAAGCTAGGCAGAAAAACTATGGCCGCCAGAGCCGCAGCATATTTGAGTCCACAGCTGAGGGTTATTTCTTTGTATTGTCGATTCTAGATTGCCTTCGTGGCCAGCGAGCCTCTCCACTGCTCTTGGTGCTTACGTGACAGCATGGTTCAGTTCCCTTTCCTTGTTGATTGCCTTCCCAGGTCCTTTTATTCTCAAGACTAAGTTGCTAAACTTACTCAAATGAGTCACCTAGGTGTTGCACGTTTCTCTCCATCTCTACATAATATTCCCGTGGCCCGAATTAACCATTCTTGCCGAACAGAGTTGTTTTGTTTGTTTTTTCTTCAGCTGATCTCTTTAAATATTTTCAGATGCCCCAGGTGAGAGTCTTACGTCATAATTGATTGCTTATATATAGATGCCGGTTGGTGGAGTCATTTATTTACTCTGTGGAGCTCGCAGTCTCTACACCTTCAGGGCCTGGATTTGCAGAAGAAGAAGACCTTCTAAAGTAGGTCATAAAAATATCCTACCGTACCCTTTCCTCTCTCTAATCGTTCTCTGGTTCAGGAGTTCTAACTTTTGAAGATATTGCATTATATAAATATCTCTGGTCCCCAGTACTTGCTTGTTCTTGGAATACGGCGTCTCACCCACGCTGTAGCCCTAGAGCAGGCAATTGAGCTTCTGCTGGCTGCTCCAAGGCTATGTTGACCTGCTGCTTCTAGCTGGTAGAGGATGGCATTGCAAGTTTTGGAATCTACTTCCACCTCTCTTTGCTGAAAAATAGGTATTTCTCTCTGGTGCCATAAAATGTGGAATTACATGCTGTTGGATCAAATACTTGGTAAATATTAAGAAGTCTAGTAGAGAGCCAGTGAGTAAAAGGGCAGACCCACAGCAAAAGTATCTTTTCCTGCCACAATATTTTGATGCCTAGTGTAATCTTCCCACTAAGCTCTCTGGTTTCTTTAGAAGATGGTGCCATAATGCAAACAAAAATACCTTAAACAAAACCGTTACATCAGTGTTAAAAAATATGTTAGCATTGCTAGATTTGTTTGTAGCTTTATCCCTACCACTACAGCTCCTGGATTCCCATTTGAGAGAACAAGGGCCGCTAAGATCAACTATCAATTGACACTGCATATTTAGCAGATTTATGCAACATTTAAAGATAAGTGTTCTCTGGTAGAATTAGCATGAAAGAAAAAGTGCAATGTATTTCATAAATATATCTACAGAAAAATTGATTTCAGTTTAGATATTATAATTACCACAAAAGTTGAGTTATGACCATTCTTTTCTCTCATCGACTGTTAGTGTCCAATTGTTTTCTGTAAAATCTATGAATCCAGACATCATTATGTCTTTCTAGATTCTCAGTGCATGGCACATATTTACTGTACGAAAAAATTCCTTTGATGCAGTTCAAGTTCAACTGCGTGGCTCAAATGGGCTTAAAGAATCTAGACCAGTCTAAGGAAATTTGGCCATGAGAAATCATCAGGCCATTAATTTGATTGACTGTGCCAAGGCAACTTTTCATACAGGTAGACTAAATGTTGTTTCATGTACGTTTTTCATCCATTAAAACTAAATCTTAACATGTGTATTTATACCTTACCCTTTCATTGTTAAAACTTTTCTCTAATAGTCATGCCATGTAACATTGTGAGAATGCCATGTGTGTTCAAATGTGTTTCAACACCTTCAAATTTCACAAATAATTTTCAACATTGTAAGTTTATGTATTTTAAAAAGAAAATCATTTTCTAAGTAATATCGGTGATTATTAAAAACAAATTTTACAAAATTTCAATTCTGATATAACATACAAATATAAAAATAAGCACTTATTAATGCTATTAAGTGAACATTTTAAAGAGGGTACATAAAAACATATTAATTCAAAGTAAACCTTCAATGATAATAATATGCTATGTTGAAAAGTAACAAAGGTTATATGAAAGAATGTTATATGAAATATATAAAAATTCTGTGAAAGAAATTAGGTTATATTTTTGATTTATAAAAAATCCTTGAAATAATTTGCTTAGAAAAATACTTGCATATTTACATGTTTGCAACTTCAGCTTTGAGAAAATCATCACTCTTACTATCAAAAATAATTAACCATTCTTTCTGTAACATTAAAGATGTTGGACTCTGGGGCAAATCATTCTCATAGAGTGGTCATTCCATCATTGACATGTGGTACTCTGTCAGGTCAGCTAGAATTATTACATAAAGAGCTCATTACTCAAGTTGTCAAATTTGATCTAAACATTAACTTTAAATCATTAAAACTTTATCTTCTCCACCAGAAAAGTGAATTGCAATGGCTTATTTTTTTTCAGTCTTGACTATCTTTCTAGATAATTCCTTTCCTTTACCTGCAATCATCTGCCTTAACTATCATTATCATACATCTTTCTCTCACGTTCAGACACCTGGCATTACATACAATTTGTCCTTCACTGCCTGCTATCATTGATAAATGTTTTTTATGTTCCCCTCCAGTCACAGAGGGTGGACTGACATACTAATTCCATCAATGGGGTGGAGATGCCTAGAGCAATATTTCATTATATAAGCTTCAAACCAGGTTTCAAGCAGCAAAAGACCAAATTGATTCCACCAGCATTTGGATTTATTGAAAGATAGATGTGAAACTTTTATGTATTTGAGAATAGAAAGAAAAATAGGCAAATGTGGGACTGTTTTCAGTTTACAGTGTCAAGCTAATTTTTTTTTTATAAAAATCTTGAAAGTATAGCAAATATTCAACAATGTCATTCTCTGATATTTTTAAAGATTATTTCCAAAACTTTTAAATATTTAGGATGGATTATTATAAAACTATAGAATAAATTGTTAAGAATTTGCCTTTTCTGTTTGAAATTACATAAAGAATCAAGAAAAATTAATATTTTTAAATACTTTAAAACATTCCTTAATACCCTCAAAATTCTACACCTTCTTTCAAATTTTGTCTCATGGGTAGAGATTTCATCATTGAAAAATATTGTAACAAGCCACATTTATCATTTCTGAACATAAAAATCCAAATGAAAGCATCAGAAATGATGAATGTAAAGGAAATTCTTATAATTCCTTTTCATCAAAGGTTTCAGTTTCCCTTTTCAGTATTTAGCTGTTATTTTAAAAGACTGATTTTTAAATCTTTCTAAAAAATAGTAGCAAAGATATTCTGTTCATTTAATATTAAGACGCATTATGACTGGGACAGTTGATAATCTTTACATATAAATAAACATTGAGATTTAAGTGATTTATTAATGAGTATATAAATTATTTGTTCAGCTGAGATCTTTGTCCTTTTCCACAAAAGCAACACTAATTCACATTCCTATTTGCATTATCACTTTACTGAAAGATCATACAATACCAACTCTTAAAGGAACAGTTGCTGGAACAGCTGAAGCAAATAATGACCGAGTGACCATAACTTAGCTAAACATATTCTCACTGTGAATTCCTTTCTTATAAAACACGCCCTCTAATTCATTTTCTTTCTTTGTAAACTATTATACTATTAAGTATTTTAAGTATATACACGAAAGAGCTTCAGGATTTTAGCAAGCTTGACCAGTCTCATAGTTGTTTGTTATGAGAATTAAACAGTTTTCATTTCCATAAATGAAAATAAACCATGTTTTAATTGCTGTTAATCAGGAGCCTCATAATAAGCCTCATGGTGCCTCAGCCTATTATAATACACAAGTTCTGAGGATCCCCCTAAGGGCATTCAGTTTCAACTAAAAGGCACTTAGAAAGAACATGAGGAATTGGCAAAGGGACTGTGGTAACAAGAAGCGAAATACCCTGGCTACTTAGCTCTATTTCTACTCGTACACCATGTCCTCGTCCCATTTTTCTCCCCCCACCCCATTTTATTAATATATGATACACAGTGGTTACACAGAGCTTACCAATTTTGTGCACATCTGTATCACATCAATATTACAATCCCGTCTTTTAGATTCTCTCCTTCATTCTCCTCAATATTTAGTATTTCACTCATTCGGTAATTCCCTGTGTTCTGGGTTTCTCATATTCTCACATTTCAAGTAGCTAAATGTCTTTAACACTGGATCAGTAGAAAACCAAGAGTTGCAAAAAAAGGAGCCATTCTGTCAGATAAAATTAATCAGAAATAAATGTGAGTTACCTGGATCTTTAAACTGGAGTCTGAATTGTTACACATGTTTTAGCATTGATCAAAGTCAGGCTTCTATAAGTTAATCAGTGGAACAATGTTTTTTTTTTTAACTGTTCTACCATTATATTGCAAAATGTATGCATATATAGGCTCATACAAGACAAAAATCTTGGATGAAAACATTATTTTTGATTTTTTTATATTTATGGTACTTGAGTTCTCTAGATTAAACTTAAACATCCTGTAGTGAGTACCTTTTAAAGCAATTGCTGGTGGAAACCTCACTTTTTGTTCCAAAGATGAAAGGTAAAAAAAAAAAAAAAATCTACTTAAATTTGCCTATATATAATTATGCAAAAATGAGCATACAAATGTGAATTAATCGTTAATTGTTGATAATGCAACTTTTGCAATCTGTGCTATTTGCTGAAAATCTGAATATTAAACTCATGATAGCATCTGAAGTAGTTTTACTTAGTGATTTTAACTTAAATTCTTGTTAGTGCCTCGTAAAAAGTAGTATTACAATTTGTAACAAACATACTAAAATCCTATACCCCTAAAAATATAACTTTTAAATATTTATTTGTGCTTTAATATACACATCAGACTTGAGTTCTGTCTTCAATGCCATTTACTGAAATTGACATGTTTACAAATATTTACTAGACTCACACTCTGAGTCAGGAGGTGTATTAGGATCTGAAAAGGAAAATTTAAAAAAATACGACTCACTTCTCTCATGGTACTATATGTGCTAGATGCAGCATAAATCTGTATTTTCATATTGAGCACAATCCAAAATTTCCAAATTATTGATTTCCCTTATTGAAACATTTGCCTAAATATATAATAAATTATAACATGCTTTGTCCACTATTAATATTTTTTCAGGTTTTTGAATTTTACCAATTTAAAAATAAGAACAAAGGAAGTTATAGTATTGTATAAATATTGAAAGTTATAACGTGTAACCGACTACATTTCTTTGCTATGTGGAGTTATGCTGATTTGGACATCTTTTCTTTGGACCCTGTAAGTCTTAGTCTTACTGTCATAATTACCCCTGTTATTAAAAAGCCGAGGCTCTGAAACTTAAAACCGTTTTCACAAAATAGCAATTCTAGTAAGAAAAAAAAAAAAAATGCAGCATTAGGCTGTGAGATAGACTTTCTGGGTCCAGCAACCACGCCATTTTCTCTCCAATAGGTACAGGGTAAGGAAAGGAAGTGTCTTAAAAACAGGCTTGCAACCATTGCTTAATTTATTTTATCAGGATATTGTGACCCAGAGTTATAAAGAGAAATGAAAAAGATTAAGTCGTGCTAAATTCATATTTTGAGGTAATGTATATGAGTAAATTTGCTAGTAATCAAAACTATTGAATAAAGGAATTTCACTATAATTGCTATATTTGCGACTTTAACAAACTCTTAAACATGTACAATCTTATCAGTATAGAATCAGACTATAATATATAATTCTTCAAAATATTTTTTGTTGTTGTTGAAAGAGAAGCAAGATCTATACTCAACACATTTTAGGTGCACAAAGTATTGTTAACTCCAGGCACCAAGTTGTACAGCTCACCTCTAGTATAACAGAACTCACAGTGTAATTTTTTTACTTGCCATCTCTCTATTTCTCTTTTCCTTTGCCCCTTCCAACTATCATTTATTTTGTATTTACTTCTACAGATTTCATTATTTAGATAATACAAATAGTACCACGTAGAATGTTTCTTTTTGTGCCTGGCAATGTCATTCACGTTCTTTTATTCTTTCTTGCCCTAATGTTATTCTGGTTTATCCATACTGTCACAATGATGAAATGTCCAGTTTTTAAGACTGAATCAAATGTTGCTTTTCTGTATTGACCACATCATTTGCCTTGTAGGTGGGAATGTAAGCTATCAGTATGAATAAAGCTGCTATGAACATGGAAATACCTATATCTCTGTGAGAAGCCTATTTTACAGACATTAAAAACATACACATATACATTGAATGATTTTTCTAAATCATACAGAATTTTTAGTTACAATTTTATGAGATTCCATACTTTTTATAACAGCTGGACTATTTTGTATCCCTAAGGACAGTGAATGAAAGTTATTTCTCCACCTCATTACTATTACTACTATATTTATTATCTGTTGCTATTTTAATTATCCTTGCAGATTGAAGCAATATTTGCTGTGGTATTTATCTGCATGTGTCTGTTAATTAGAATAGTAAGCATTATTTTTCCTACCCTCCCTGAACAGCTGTATGTCTTTTCTTTGAGAAACTTCATTATTTTGACTGTGATATTGCATGCTTGATTTTTACTATTGAGTTCAAGAAATCACTTTCATATTTTAGTTATTAAAATCATTTTAGAACCAGAATAAGATACATGGGTTGCAGATTTTCACCAGTCCCACTTGTTGCATGCTCACTCTGCTGACAGTTTTCCTCATGCTGCAGAATCTTTGTTGGTGCAGCACCACTGTTATTTTTGCTTTGGTTGCTTGTGGTTTAGGTGTCGTGTCAAAGAAGTAACTGCCAAGGCCAGTGTGAGGAGATTTCACCTTATGTTTACATCTAGGAGTTAAACAAATTTCGATTTTTTAAAATTCACTTTAGTTGATTTGTGTGTGTGATGTAAGAAAAGATCCAGTTTTATTTATATGTAGATGTTCAACATTCCAAATAACATTTATTGAAGGTACTATCCATTTTTGTGTCTATTCCTGACACTCTATTGTCGATCAGTTGAAACCATATCCATCTATAATAATACATGTGTATGCATGTATATTCATATAGATGCATGTATGTATACAAATACATACACATGTATTGTACGTATGTTGGTATTTGTAGTCTTTCTCCTCTGTTCCATCGGTCTATCGGCCTACCTGCCAGTAACTAGCTTTAATTGCTGGAGCTTTTCAATTGGATTTTAAATCAGGAGATGTGAAGCCTGATCTTTTGCTCTACATTCTTAAATTTGTCTATAAAACTTCCTTTTGTGATATCATATAAATTTTATTATGTTTACTTCAGAAAAATGTGACACTAACGTTTCACAAGTATTACAATGAACCTGAAAATTGCTTTGTGTACTGTGGATATTTTAACAATATTGCATTTTCTTCTAATTCACGAACATGCATGTCTGCATTTATTCATGTCTAATTTATGTCATCAATATATTATAGTTTGCAGTGTACAGCTATTTCACCCTATTGGTTAAATGTATGCTTTGTATTTATGATTTTAGTGCTGGTGTAAGTATAATTATAGTTTCTTTGTCATTCTTTGAATTTTGTTGAAAATTATTTTCCCTAATGTTTATTAGAATATGTATGCAACATATAATGGTTACATTGATTTTGAGGATTTTATACACATATGTATTATGACAACATTTCAGTCCCTTTCCCTGCCATTGGCTCTCCCACTCCCTCCCTCATCCCCATCGATTCCAAACTCCCACTATCACACCTTTTGCTTCTATAAATGTGACTATTCTGGGTTTCTCATATCAGAGAAACAATGTGATTTTTTTTATCTTGAGTTTGACTCACTTTGCTAAGCATGATAGTCTCAAGTCTGATTCATTCATCTACAAAAGCCTCTAATTCATCTGTCTTTGTAGAAAAATGGTACTCCATTTTGAACATGTATTACAGATTTTGTAACCGTTTGTTGATGGAATATTGACACAATGGAAATTTTTCTCATCCTGACAAGTCTTCAAAAGGTTAAAAACATCAGTTCAATAGGTTGAAAGTTTTTTAATGTTACATTTAAGAAATTTCAAATTAATATTTACTATACAGTAAAGTATACATTATAAATGAGAATGGCAAGAAATTATACAAAAATAAGTAGAATTAAAATCCATTTGTATTTTTATACAAGGAATTTGTAACTTTTATTCCAATGCATCAGCATATATTTAATGTGTATATTATATGTGTATATGCTTGGGGATACTTGGTTTACCCTTTTTTATTCATGGTAGTAGTTAAGCACAGGTTTGAAATAGAAGCTCCTACTGTGTGTTCTGCAGTTTGTTTCTACGTTTGTGTATGCTATTTAATTCCTGTGGTTTATTCTCAGCAAACATGCCTATTGAAAATGATTCTTCTGAAGCTTAAACTGGTGTGTGATAAGCACTCAATAAGTGTTTTCTATTACCTTTTTCGGTCCTCAACTGTGTTCCAAATAGTTGAAGCTGCCAGATACGTGATCTTAAGATAAGAGAGATATTAAGGTATTTGCTTGCCTTTAATGTTGTCCAGAACTCAATCGAAATTTCATCAGAGCTCTTAACATTGATTGATTGATTTTTATACCCCAATTTGCATTTCACACGCTGAAAACTTTACTAGTCTTCCACGGAAGAGTGGTAATGCCTTGTTATTTCCTTTTGAAGATAGATTGCTACTTTTTTACATTGTCTGTGTTAGACACAGAGCACTTAGAACACTGTTCATATTATGCATGGTGTAGTTTTCCATTTAGATCAGCAGAACCTCTTCTGGTCATGTCAGGACATAGGCAAATGGAGTCAGGAAAGTTTTAAGGTTTAGTGTTTGTGCATCATCTAGCATGAAAGCAAACTATGTACAGCCATGTCAATTATATTTTTGATCTTGGATATTCAGGAGTTTCATGTTGACTTTATTTTGCCTGAAAATGCAATATATACATTTACTCATATTAAAAATAATCACTTTTATTAAAAGTGGGGAGATTAGTGACGTCAGACAATCATTCACAAATCTTCATGTGGCAGGTGACAGTTTATACACAGCGTACTATTGATGGGAATTTTATGGGTTGTCTAACTAGAAAAATGCCAATCTCTCTTTCCACATTATATGTCAGGATTGAATCATAAAGGGAGAGAATGAAGGGCTGTACACCTCATTACACAGACCTAAGAAGCAGCGAGGTAGCAAAGGCTACAACGTTACTGTGGACCATCGAAGCCAAACAGAAGATGAAATAGGAATAGTTTATCACAGCCGGTCAGTCCAAAAGCCAAAGGATTTAAATCGCATTGATAATAGAGAAGCAACAAGAAAATGTGTCTTGTGTGAATAATAGGAACAAAAATTTTGTTATAGAAGAAAACCCTGAAAGAATCAAAATCAGATGTCAATGGTTTTGTGAAATTAGGTAATCGGCAAGAACATGACGTGTTTTTTTTTTAATATTTATATACACCTTTTAAAAGGAGTATAGTATAGTGGATAGAACAAAGTTTTGCTTTGAATAAAAATTTGTCATATGTCCCCAAACCAAAGGAATGCAATTTCAATTTTTCATTATGATTATTTTATATGGAAGCAAAAATCACTTATTTTTATAATGAAAGAGTAAATCATTTATTGTTTTTGACATCCAATTTTCTTTTATGTAAAATGACACCATTGGGATAAATGTCTATTTTTTCTCTCAGTTTCAAAATTTTAAAATTCCATGAAAAATGCCTTTTCACAGAAAAGAAACAATTTCCACCCTTTGAACCTATAGCAAGTTAAGGATATATTTTCTAATTTCTCCAAAACTTTCAATAATACTTGTTTGTGATGCTGTGTTTATCTCTCATTCTTTGCAAGCAATTACAAACACGTGAATTTAATTAACCTTGAGTCACAACCAGAAACTCAAGTCATTTTCTTTTCGGTATGTGAGCTAATGCTTCTATACTTGTGATAAATATTCCTGTGCATGCTCGTCACTTACTTGTAGGTGTGTCTCATTACATAATGAAAGACACAATGAAATGCAGTCTTCGGTATCACGTCCTATATTTAAGCTCAGAAATTGATAGCGTTTTTGTTCCTTACAAAACAAAACCTCCATAGAAATGTAGGGAAATAGATCCTCTTCCCCAGTTCAATATGCAAAGTGAATTATCATATTGATAATAGCTATTGACTGTCTCTTTTGATAATACTGTATAAATGAATAGATACAGAAGATTCATTTCATTTGTGTCAACATTAGCAGAAAATAATATGACAGAGTGCAAGACTCATGGGATTCATGTGACATTATTTCACAACCTTTACCCTGGGAGCTGCTTTTATGGGGCCTCCTGCCAACACATTACACAAAAGAAGATCTACCGATGACCTTTGAGCAATCTAAGACAGGGATCTATTCATTTCTGAAAAGATAATCTAATGGGAATGCAAATAATTTCATCTTGAAATCGTAGACAAAAGCCTGAAAAATATTTCTTTTGTATTCCTTTTTGAAGAATACTTTACAGTGAACCTTCAAATCAATGCCAAATCTCATGTGTAAATAAAAATACCCTGACATAAAATGCAAATTAACATTTTATTATTCAATTTAAAAGGCAATGAAATATGAGAGTGGTTTTAGCTGCCTGAGAAATGAACAAGAATTGCAAACTGTGTCTAATATATAGATACGGCTTTTTGCTTCTAGAAAAATAGGTTTCTTTGTCTAAATTTGTATTTCAAAGAAAAAAATCTTTTCATATTACAATTTTGATTATAAAATAATTTTTCTCATTTCTTTTTCTTAAAACAATAAATAAAAACAAATAATATTAATCTCCAGCCTGAATGACCTACCTGGACTATTTCAAGGCTTTGCATAAGTCAAGTGCAGCAGACTCCATCATTATTATTTTTGTACTACACAGCCCTGTAAGTACAAATAAATAGAGACAATGCAAAGTTCCAGTGTTCACACCCATCTGAATGATTCTAGACCATAGCTTAGGTCCTATAAAATCTACATTTTTATTTTATTAATCAAAAATGCTATTGGTAACTACTCTAGCCAATAATAGAATGGTAATGAGTGTGGCAGAGGTGTGGGAATGAAAGTATATAGGGAAGAGGGATGGACGGGAGGAGAACCGGAAGCGAGCCTGGTTGATGCTCCGAGCGCTGTGTTCTCAGCCAGCCCAAAGAGAACTTCAATAATTGTGCTTAGAGTTTCATTTTAGCTTTATCGATATGAACGACCACCTATCTCATCACTGCAAACGTGCTAATGTGGTGCATTTAAAAATCACACGAAAAATAACCTGAGCAGAAACTAACGCAATCATAAATGATTAGTATTCTCACCGTGAGAATTCAAAGCTTTTGTTTCACTGACATGTATAACTTCACATGTAAAATTAATTCGTGGAGATAAAGTTGAGCAGTTGCTATATAAAATTTTGGCATGACAAAGAATTTGAACTGTACTATGACCTGGACTTCATTCAAAATGCAGGAGAAAAATTGCCAGTCAATTATGGTTAAAAATAAATTTTATTTTCAGCAATATTAGTTTCTTTTCAGTGATCTTCTTTGACATTTAATAGATTTTGCAGTCATGCACAAATAGAGGAACGTAAGTGGAATGAAAGTGTAATACTTTTTGGCACAAAATGAAACGTTAAACTATGCCAGGGAGAGCCTCTCTGTATGTGTCCATTTCACCCTTGAACGCTTCGAGCTCTCCTGATCTAGCCTGGAGGGAAATCGTGCCATGGCTGATCTCCTGGGGCGCTCACCTTGGAGACCAGGGCTAAAGGTTTCCTGACTACTTGATGCCCTGCTGAGTTTTGCAAATAAATCAGTTGACTTCAGTTTGAGGAAGAGGGTTTTCAACTTCCTGCTATCCTGTGAAGTAAATTTTAGCATCCAGGTTTATATAGATGCTTCTGCTCTGAAATTAAGTCATTCAAATTTGAGTTATAGGTGATTTTAATTAGCTATGCTCCTTTTTATTTTAGTATTTAAGTGTTGTAAGCCAGTAAAATTTTGTTGAAAAGTATTATGAATTCATATGCCAATATCAGTGTTCTCATAATTGTGTAATTGGGGGTATTTTTATCATTATATAGATATTTGACAGGAATGAATGCAGATGCAGCCTTGTATACAAATACCTCTTTAAAAGATGCTTTCTTCTTAAATCTCTGAAAAAATAGGAGCTACCCCAACATCATATTTCATGGACCATATATGTTTCTGTTACATGTGTAATGAATAATTGGTTCATATAAAGAATAAATGCCTAGGTTGCTGTGCTTATTAAAATATTTTTGAAAGGTGTCATGTTATATGTACTTCTTATTGAGTACTTATATTGTTCAATATTAATTTTTGAGATCTAGCCATTTTCACAAATAGGGATTTATTGTCTCTATTTAATAGTGTTTTATCACCAGAATTAAACTTTACCCATTCTGTCATTATCAAATATTTTTTTTTTTGCAATCATACGTTTCAGTGAAATTTACTATATATTTATTCCTGGTATATATGTTAGGGTTTCTATGTGCATCCTTGTAATTATATATAATTATAAAATTGTGTTTTATAATTTACAATTAGCAATTTTGGTACATTGCATTTTTACAGACTTTGCCCATTATATTTCTTTGTCTTTACGAAAGTCTATTTCATATCTTTATGAAAGTCTAAAAACATTTGTTGAACTTTTATAGACGAAGGTTTTTATTTCTTTATAAGCTTTGTGAAATTACATATTTTCAAAACTGATTTTGTATCCTTCAAAAATTTAAATTTATTTACAAAATTATTTTACTATATTGTATAAAATTATAATTCTATTATAAACTGCTTAGTTTTATTCCTGAACAAACCTACTAAAACTTTTTCAACATTTCTCTAAATCATTTTCTAAAGATTTATAGCTTTATTAATCTTTTCAGTGAAGTTTTATTTAATTTTATACACCTGCTCAATATTTTCTTCTCTGTTCTTGTTTTTGTTTTACTTGTTTATTTCTTCTTTTTTCTTTGAGCTTATTGTTTTGTTTTCAAAATGTCTGAGCAGGAAATGACCGTAGTTTGGGTTTCTCAGAGAAATGCTTCAATATTTAACCTTCTGCGTCTGACTCACTTCATTGAGCATGATGCCTTTACCTACAAAAGCCTAAAAACTGTCTGTCTTTACAGATGAGTACATATATCACAATTTTTGCATCCACTGGTCTGTTGATGGGTATTGTGGTGTTTCCTAGAACCAAATGCGGGAGATTGTTGGAAATAGGTGTCGGGGGAACCAAAATGAGAGACTCAAAAGAGAAGAGAAAACAGGGTTGTAGCTCTGACACAAAATATATGTGCACAAAATTCTTAAATTCAGTGTAAACATTATGTTTCACACGTATACCTGTTACTAAAATGGGCAAATATCTGAATACAATCTTTATTAGTTTTGTATTTCTTTTGACATATAAGCTTATAAAACTATAATTTTACTTTAAATGCCATCTTCAATATACTCCACAATTTGACATGTATTATATTTATTATTACTCTGATAAAAAGGTTTTTACTTTGCCTCAAATTCTGTTGACACGTGAGTACTTAAATACTTGCCTTTGGAATTCTCAAATATAAGTAGTTTGAGCTAATTATGGCCTTTTAATACAATGATGCTATTATTAGAAAACCCCATAGGGGCTGGAGGAAAGGCACAGAGATTAAAGTGCCAGCCTTGTAAGCACAAGACCCCGAGTTCAATTCACCGACACCACATAAATGATGCACATGCCTGCAATCCCAGTGCTCAGGAGGCTGAGGCAGGAGGACTGTGGTGAGTTCAAGGTCAGCTTGGACTACACGGTGAGTTCAGGATAAGCCTGGGATACAGAGCAAGATATCCTGTCTCAGAAAAAAAGCAACAGAGAATATTTACTTTTATTTACTATGTAGCACTCATCAATAGATTCATAAAATAAATACAACTAAATATATAAAAGGAATACATTTATATATTTAGTTGTATTTATTATAAAATGCCTGTGTGAAAATTATTTTCTTGTTATTTTTTTTCTCTCTCTTTTACTGAGGCACTGGGGATTGAACTCAGGGCATTTGCACTGAGGTTTATCTACAGCCTTGTTTTTTTTGGTTTTTTTTTTTTTTTTTTTGTAACTTTCTTATTTGTCATAAGATCTAACTCACTAAGTTGGCCAGTCTGGGCTCTACCTTGCCACCGTCCTGCCTTAACCACCTAGAACTGCGGTTGCATACAAATGGCACCATACCAACCGAATAATTGCTTCTCTTGGCTTTTGCGTCTCTGGTCTCTGGTTCCCCATGAGAGGTTTTTTATTTTATTTATTATTTATTTTGGTCTTCTCCAAATCAACTGCTTTCTTATGTACATACACTTATTCATTTTGTATTTCTCAGGAATGATGTACTGTTTATAATTTTATAAGAATTAACATTATATAAATTAAAATATATTTAGCTGCTTACTCTGAATATCACCCAATCCATTTTAATAATGCTTATTCTGATCCAAATCTTCTGTATCTCCTTTTCATCCCAACATTAATATTTCTATTAATATGTGTTTGCCATATATAATCATTGCATTCAACTTGAGGAGGTGATGCATGTATACCCATTGCATTTTGATCATTTTGTATCTCAAATTTCTTTCAAAACTATATCTAGAAACATTCTGTTATCTGAAGCGTTTGTGGATTTAATTTTCTTGTTGTGGTTACTGCATGAAAACTTTGCTCATTGTGCATGAAAATTATGACTTTAGTAAACTTTATGTGTGTGGCCATGTTGAAATTTCTTTCTACAATGCTTCTTGTACTTCTGGTGCAATCCCAAGGATTATCACACTGGAGTCAGTTTTGTGGCTGAGGATTGTTCAGTTTCTGAACTGCAATGTGAGTAAGAGGCATATATGTCTAAGCACAAAAGAGAACCCAAAATTTTCAAGATTTAGTTAAAAAATACATCTATTTTCCTTTAGCTGACTGGCATACTTTCCTCAATTTCTCTGTTTCATTGGAAGTTGATGCTGTAGAGTTCCTGGCTTTATAAGTTAGCTCAGTTTTTCTTTCCAACATGTAACATTTTTTGGCTTTTAGTCCGATTAGGTTCATTGCTTTGAGTTGTGGTTAAAAGAAAAAGAAAAAAAAAAAAAAAAAAGCACAACATGATCAGGCGGATCTGATGTAGTAAAATCAGTTACTTAACCAGTCAGGAAACAAAGAGAAAGAAGAATCCCCTTGAAGGCATAGCCTTGATGACCTAAAACTTATGCCACCTGCCTTCTGTTTTTCCAAAACTGGGCTGCAGTAAATGAAGAGGAATTGTATTAGACTATATATAAAATATACTATAGAGCCAGGCCCAGCAGCACAGGCCTGGAATCCTAGCATTCTGGTAGACTAAGGCACTAAGATCACAAATTCTAGTTCAGCCTGGGCAACTAAGCTACATAGACTATATCAACATCAAAAATTTGAAGGTGGGCTGAGGGTGCAGCTTAATGCGAAGGCCCCAGGCTTGATTCCCAGTGCCACAATAAAGCAACATATTAAGTAACAGTAGTTTATATAAATAACAAAAGTTTGTTTTGCTATAACATTTAAAAAGAGGAAACAAAACTAGTAGAATATTTAATCTTGTTTTTGTGAATCTCATGTACCTGGTGTCTCGTTTGCTGGAAGAGATTGATATTCTTAGTATGCTCTTAAGGTACTCATCAGAAATTTTTATTTCATTCTACTTGGTGTGTTTCATCGTTGACAGCAGTTGTTCCATAATGTATGTATTGTCACAATTATTGTCATAAATAAAGCATCGCTATGAAATAAGGGCTATTTTCTTTGGGAAGATAGTAAAAACACATTGTCAAAGTTTTTCTTTGAGTTGAATGATAGTAATTCTACATATTCCAAAAATAAATAAACGTTTTATTTTTCTAGCACGGTTGATGCATAATATAATTGTAGCAATATTATGAGCAAAAATCTACATGATATATTTTGTGTATATTTTTCTATATTATATCTGCTAAACTATTTTATTAAAATATTTAACGAAGTTACAGAATCCCAAGCTAAAAGGAAACATACCAGTCTCCTTGGTATCAATAAATGCTTGGCATCACAGGAACACACTATTATTAATGTCTTTCACAGGCTGGTTACACAGTGCATATAATGTCTGATACATGTGAGTTTTGATTCAGCTGTGTGGCAGCCAGGGGAAAAGGAGTAGCGCCCCTTGGTGCCCTCCTCCACTGAGTGCCCTGAGGTCTTCTCCACAGCACATGACCAGGCACTGCGCAATTGAAGACATCAAGTCACTAAAAATCACATGATGCTGTTGGAAATTTGCCATCTTACCAGGCCACACTTCTAGCTTGTTGTAGGCTGTGACAAATGCTTTTCTGAGGGCCCCACTTCCTAAAGATCCTATTGCTTTTCCATGCTGCTTCCCTGGGAACAAAGCCTTTGACATACAGACTTCTTGGGAATATTTATTTAAACCGTGGAACAGAATTTTTTCACATCTGTGTCATTGGCTCTTTGTTATGAATATCTTTTTCAGTCATAAAGGATAGCAAGACTTATCTTGGATATTCTTAGAAATTTTGCACCTAAATACAAAGACTAATAGTAAAAGTCTCTTCCCAATTGTACCAACTGAGATGTCTCCATACATTTTCAAATGTCTTCTTAGGGGCATAGTTTTCTCTTCTAAAGGTACATTACTCTAAATTACTGAGGTCAACATGCCCCCCAGAGGAGCTCTGGGATCAGTTAGCTTTTGTTTTTCTTGTTTTTAGTTGCTTTATTGTTTTGTGGTGGTAAAAATTTCTCTAATTCTATGAGATCAGTTACTGTATATTTAATAGAAAGTTTAGCTTTATACTGTTTAATATTTGTAGAGAAAATTTTTATAAGAAGATTTTCAACTACCACCATTTTCCATGTTGACAAAATTAGAATATTAAGTTTTTTGAAACTGAAGTATGACTAGAAGATAAATAATGATTATGTATTAGGTGATAATTCTAATATAGTATTGGGCAAGAATAGCACTGGCTACATAATGAGCTCAGGACCAGCCTGGGATACTGGATAGGACATTATCTTGATAAATGAATAAATAAACAAATAGTATTGACTATTTAACTTTCTTGGATATTATAAAACAGGCCTTTCTAAAAAAAAAAGAATAAATTGTGGAAAGTTCTACAAATTTGATATATTTAATATATATATGTTGTAAGAGTTTTACAGAGGAAATGGTTTAAATGCAATGATACCACTCACATTTCATCCTAAATCAACAAAATAATATTTTTTTGGAAACAGAGTCTCACTCTGTCACTCTATTGCTGAGATTGGCCTCAGACTCACAGAAATCCTCCTGCCTCAACTTCCCAAGTTCTGGGATTACAGGCATGTGCCCCCCCCCCCCACCCAGTTTATGTGTTGCTAGGGAATTAAACCGAGGGTCTAACCCTTACTCCACAAGCACTCTGTGTTATTCCTGCAGCATCATAATCAAATTTTAGCAAAGATGTAGAAAGAAAAATGCATGCAGAGCCCCATTAAAATTCAGATGCCTTCCTCATTATAATAGAAAACTTGAAGAAATTACTTCTTGTTGACCCAGGAATAGACACACTGTACCACCATCAGCACCAACTCCTGGTAGTTTTGAGGGAGGTGGATACTTTTTTATTTTTATTTGAATATGCATGACCTACAGATAACAGTAACATTTTAATAACATACAGCATGGGATTTCATGGCAGTACATACTATGTTTGACTTCTTCCCTCCTGCTTAATCTTTCCTCTCTTCCCCCTCCATTCTCAGTGACTCGTCCCTTCCCTAGAAGTCCATCGCCCTTCTTCTCTTATGTAAGAATCTGTGCGTGCATGTGTTTATGACAGTCTCGTATAGAACACACCAATCAATGCCCAATCATTCGTGTCTGGTCCATTTCACTGAGCACTAGTGACTCAAGCTGGCCCATTTTTTTTTCAAATGCCATCTATCTACCTTTTCTTATGACGCATAGTATTCCATTGTATATAAATATATTTTATTTGCCCATGTAGGCTGTTTTCAGGACTTAATTATTATGAATTGTGCAACCATAAATATGGATGTGTATGTGTCTTTATGATATGATGGCTTTAGTTTTGGGGGGAAAATGTCCAGTAGTGCTATAGTTGGGTCAAATCATACTTCTTTTCTTAGCTTTCTATGGAATTCCCACACTGCTTTCCATAGTGGTTGAGCCAGATTGCTGTCCCACCAACAGTGTGGAAGCATTCCTTTTTCCCCACTTCATCACCAGTAGTTGTTTTGGAGGTCATAATGGAAGCATTTTCACTGGAGCCAGGTGGAATGTGTATTGATTTGCATTTCTCTGCCTCCTAAGAATGTTGAACTCTTTTTCATGGGCTCGTTGGCCTCTTCTAGATTGTCTTCTGAGAAGTTTCTTTCATTTTAATTGGCCATGTTTTTTGGGGTCATTTCTTTGGGGAAATATTAATTTTTTATATCTTTATTCAAAATAATCTCTGCTTTGGCTGAAGCATTACTGGCATTTTTTTTTCCATTGCTGTGCAGGAGCTTTTCAGTTGATGAACTCCCATTCGTTGATTCTTGTTATATCTTGAGTATTCTTCCCCATCCAAATGTCTTTGAAAATATTATCTATTTTTTCCTTCCAATAGACTCAGTGCTTCTGTTTTGATATCCATTTTTTGTCCCCTTTGTCAAAAATCCAATGACTGAGGGTGTTTGGCTTTGTCTCTATATCTTCAGTTCTTTCATATTGATCTTCCTATATGTTCTAACACTACCAAGTTGATTTATTCGGTACTGCTTTGTAGTAGCATATTTTGAAGTCTGGAATTGTGATTAGTCCAGCTCTGCCTTTGTTGCATGGGATTATTTTGGAAATTCTAGGTTTTTCTGGTTTTGTATAAATTTTAGAGTTATTTTATCTAGCTCTGTGAAGAATGTTATTGGTGATTTGATTGCAAATGCAATGAATGTGCATATCAATTTTGCAAGTATGGTCATTTTAACGATATTAGCTTTCTGTACAAAATGAATCTCTGTCCATTTTCTATAGTCCTCTTCTGTTTCTTTCTTAAAGATTCTGTGAAAACTCTGTATAGATCTTTCCATTCTTTGTGGTACATTTTATTGCTAAATGTTTTATTTTGTTGTTGTTGCTATTGTGAATAGAGTTGCTTAATTGGTTTCCTTCTCGGTGAGTGTCTTATGGATGTATAGGAGTGCCATTGATTTGTGAGTGTTGATTTTATAGCCAGGTACTTTGCTAAATTTGCTATTAGTTCTAAGAGATGAGATTTCCATTGGAATTATTTTGTGTCTTGAATGTGAA
Source organism: Ctenodactylus gundi (assembly GCA_004027205.1). Lineage (NCBI taxonomy): Eukaryota > Metazoa > Chordata > Mammalia > Rodentia > Ctenodactylidae > Ctenodactylus > Ctenodactylus gundi. The sequence goes on from PVKB01000707.1 coordinate 378,309, forward strand.
GAATAGTGTCATCTGCAAAAAGGGAAATCTTAACTTCTTCCTTTATAATTCATATTTAATTTCTTTCTCTTACCTGACCATTTTGGCCAAAATTCCAAGCACTGTGTTGAACTGTAGGATGACAGTGGAAGCCCTTGTCTTATTCCCGATTTGAGAATAAATGCTTTCAGTCTTTTCCCAGTCGGAATGATATTAATAGAGGAGCTTCCATAGGTGGTTTAGATTGAGGTACAGTCCTTCTTTTCCTATTTTTTTTCAGGATCTTCATCACAAATAAATGTTGAATTTTGTCAAATACCTTTTCTGTATCTATTGAGAAGATCATGTGATTTTTAGCTTTACAGCCATTGATGACATGTTTTACATTTATTGGAGTATCCTTACATCCCTGGGATGAAGCCTGCATGGTCATAATGTATAATCATTTTTTTAAAGATTTGTTACATTCTTTTTGTATTTACATTCATCAGAGACATTCTCATATATACATATATATATACACACATATATATATACACATACACACAGAGATAGATAGATAGATAGATAGATAGATAGATAGATTGATTGAGTCTTTGGTTTTGTTATTAAACTTATGTCGGCCTTGAAGAATTACTTTGGCGAATTTTCTTCCCTTTTGTTCTCTTGAAGGCATTTCAGTAAATAATTGGCTTTAAGTCCTACTTAAATTTCTGGTAAAACTTTGCCATGAGTCCATCAGGTTCTGGGTTTTCTTCAATGAAAGTATTTTTTTATTAGTCAGTTTCATAGTTGATTATCAGTCTACTAGGGTGTTTCATTTCTTCTTCACTTTTGGAGGTTTATAATAGTTTAGACACCCATCCACTTCTAGGTTTTTAAATTTATTGAAGTATACATTTTATTGTAACTTATTATAATCTTTTTGATTTCAGGGATATCTGTGGTAATGTCATTGTTAACATTTCTAATTGCATTGATATAGGTTCTATCTTTCCTTCATTTTGTATGTACACCTAGAAATTTACCAATCTTGTTTATCTTTTTGAAGAAACAGCTAAGGTTGGCTTGTTCTTGCTTTTCTAGAGCCCTGAGTTACATCATTAGAGAAACGGAGCATTTGGGGGGGGGGGGGGGGGATTGCTCAGTTCTTTTTCTTTTCTTTTCTTTTTTGAGACAGGGTCTTATTTTGTAGTCCAGTTGGTTTTGAACTCACTAGGTGACTCAGGCTGGTCTTGAACATGTGGTGGTGATCCTGCCTTGCACCTCCCAAGTGCCTGAATTACAGGCTTGTGACACGCTACTCAGCTCATGTAGTGATGATGAGTAAAACTGAAAGCCTCATACTTTCTACATAAATGAGCACTCTAACTTCTGAGACATACACACAAACTCTGTTTTATGCTTGCTTGTTTGATAATGGATTTCCTATTACCAGTGCCTTCACTGTGTCCCAAAGGCTGTGCTACTATTTACTTCCATTATCCTTGTATTATGGTTTGGATCTAGAATGTCCCCCAACCGCCTCAGGTATTTGGATATTATGGATTATCTATAGTTCCATGTGCTTCTGGGAGATTGGGGCCTAGAAAAGAGGGGTGATTACAGGCCTGGGGTACAGAATTACCACAGCTTCCGCACTTTTCACATCTGGAAGGGATGGAACAATGAAAGGGGAACCTCCAGAAGGGGTGGCTCATATATATATGCTGCTACCCTCTTCTGAAGAGATTGGGCTTGATGGATCTTGGGTTCCTGTTTGTAAGTTGTGAAGAGCTTCCTAAGTCTCTGCCGCTGCCATGTACTTCCCCTACTGCCAGCCACCCCTGAGTAGACTGTCACATTCTGAAACTGTGAGCAAGAATACACCTTTTTTCCCCTAACTCTGTGGAACTTGGGTGTTGAGTCATAGAAACAAAAATGTAACTGGGATAATTTGTCTGTATGAACTTTTAAATTTTTTATTTTGTAATTTTTCTGTGATGCAATATATGTTCAACAGTGTGCTCTTCGGTCTCCATTTGTTTGATATTTGTTGCTTCTATTGTTGGTTTCTAGTTTCAGTCCACTGTGATCTGACATCTCAGTGAAGAAAGCTTAGCTAGTTCAAATGGTAAGGAAGAAAATCAAATTGTATGTTATGTCCTGTAAAGTTGTAGTGAGTCCAGATGCTAAACGTTCTTAAATTTCAACATAAATTCTCTCTGGAGATGATAAAATCCAGTGGCATATATAATGTGAGATTCCACATTAAAGTTTATTATTGAATATTCATCAAGATTTCAATCCCATGGAAGACTGAGATTAACAAAAAATAACCGTACAAAATAGCAGGAAGTCAACGATAGGACAGTGTAACAAATAGCATGGTTACTGCGGGCAGGTGAAGCACAGATGGAAGGATTGTCAAGTCATCTCTTGAGTAATCTGCAGTGTTGGAGATGAATGATGACCGATATCAAGACTGAATTGCATTATAAAATGGGATTAGATTAAAAATCGTATGTAGAAAACAAGATAAAGAGCCAGAGGTATTGCTAGATTAGAAAAGTGTGGAAGAGAAAAACTATACTTAAAGCATAGTTTCTTTTTAATGACACAAAAATTCAAAGTATTTATAAATGGATAAATATAAATATGTGTTTAAAGTCACCTTGCTGATTTATAAATTACCATTGTTATCTTCATTTAAAGATACATCAGATACATCACTTGCCAGAAATTTTTCAAAACCAGGAAATTTAGAAAGGCATTTTTTCCCTCCAGAAAAATAATCAATGTTACTTTTAAGGTATTATAGTATTTTATAGTAATCATTTTATCAAAAAGTTCTGGGATTAGGGGTGTAGCTCCATGTAAAAGGCCTAGGATGTGTAAGGCTCAGAGTTCAAATCTCCAGTACTGCATAAAATCAGTGGAGTATGATGTTCCATGCCTGTAATGAGACTGAATCAGGGAGATTTCTGGGAATCTATAGCCAACCTGGGCTACATAATGACACACACACATGCACGCACGCACGCATGCATGCATGCACACACGTTCCAAGCACTTTGCTAATTATGTCTTTTAAATCTTTAGCAAAATTAAGTACATTTTAGAAGAGTTGCTATCTTCCTTTTGGGGAAAAAATAGCTGTTTTTTTTTTTTTTAATACCAAGAGCCTTGTCTGAATTTTCTCCAATTTTCAAATGAAAGAAAATGAGAAGAGTAAATATTGAAGGATAAATGAGGAAAATAATGGGACTCCAATTATCTAAGAATACTCTAAATTAGTAAGAGAGGATTTTTTTTCTCTTTAAAAATGCATTTATCTTACCTTAATTTTTATAGCTTTTTAACTTATAGAAAATTTATAGCTTGCCTTAAGCTCATTTTTTCTTGATTTCTAAACATGAAAGGGTCAAAGAGAGAGGGAGAGAGAAAGAAAAGGTGAGTTAAAGAGGTGAAAGTGGATTGTTCCTGAAATGCCAATGCTCATTCCAATATCCAATATTGCATTATTTATTTATTTCTCCCTGTTTGATTGATCAAAAATAATTTTATGCATACATCTACATACTAGCCTCCACTACAGAGCAAGATCCTGTCCTGTCCCCAGCCTCAAAAATAAAACAAATATTTTCTTTCATAAAAAATATGCTTTTACTTTACTGATATATATCTAATATATTTCATAAATAGGTGAATGTATTTATATAAATAATTTATATATATATATATATATATATATATATATATATATATGAATCATAAGGGACAGCACAACTGGTTAGTTCACTTCTCTAAAATTCTTAAAATGATTTGAATATAGAAGTATTTAGGTGGCTTTTCTACCATGTGTATTTTTTTAGTTGATTTTTAATTGCTATGACAAAAGATCCAACATACACAAATTGGGGAAGGAAAAATTTATTTGGCTCACAATATCTGAAAGTCACAGTCCATTACTGGGTACCTGGAAAAAGTAGAAGCACATGGTGGAGGTGGTAGCAGCTGCTTAGCTCATTGCAAACCGGAAGCCAACTGCCCAGAAAGAAGGGATCTTTCCAGATCCTGTCCCAATGAGCTGCTCCTCTCAGGTCCAGCTTTTGTGCTCTTTCTATTCCAGATTTAGGCCTCTAATCTACCCCTTGCCTATAATCTATAACCTGCCACACGCCTGTCTGCAACCACAGGCCCATAATTCACAACTTCAGACCAGGTCTTCACCTACTAACATCACATCGTTCCATGCATATGCCACAACATCTAAATATGTGAGATTTAACAGGGATCTTCCAGACCTAAACTGCAATAGTTATCTAGTCGAATAAATATAAACAATTTCCTCATAGTTCAAATTAACAGCCAAAAAAATCACCCTTTGCTTGTGATATTTTTTCCAACGTATTTCACTAAATGTGAAACACTTCTGAAAAATACTCTTTCCTCTTACAGTTTACTTAGTTATTTAAGAATAATTATTTCTGTTGCTTTAGAAAAATTCATAAATGAATGATGGCATATGCCTGTAATTCCAGCTCTTTGGCTGGATGAGACAGATCACAGTTCAAGACCACTAAATGTCACAATTTAGTGACCTAAGGAGATCCTGCCTAAAAATAAGCTGGAGATGTATCTTAGCTAGAATGTCCACATTCAATTTCTAGTGGCACAAAAAAAACCTAATTTATAAAGACAGTTTGAAAGTACAAGTCTCATGTGGAAATATCGTGAGTTTGTCCAGATTATTTTATTTTTAATTGAATTGTTTTAGTGGCAATTTACTTAATCTGTGATGTACTTTACCATATGACCATGCATCCTATAGAAGCTATATATAAGGCTATTAGTTGAAGTTATCATTTTAAAAGCAAATAGAAATTCTTCTCTGGACTAGGCTGATGTAAAGCAAGCCAGTCCACATTATTTACATACTTTATTAATACACTGTATTCTCTCGAGTTTTACATTATCAGTTAATTTGTGACTTTCAATTTACAAAGATAAGTTGACAGCAGATGCCAATATAGTATGGTTGCTCTTGAAACTGGGACAGCATGGAATTCTTCTCTTAAAAAGTGGATGACTTGGAGCTGGAAGAATGCCACAGCAGTTAAAGTGCTTGCCTTGCTAGTGCAAGGCCCTGGGTTTCATTCCCCAGCACCAAATAAGGCTGGGTGTGGTGGTGTATTCCTAAAATACCAGCAGTCAGGAGGGAGGCTGAGGCAGACCCAAATTGTCCTGAGTTCAACGCCAGCCTAGGCTATGTCAATGAGTTCAGGACCAGCCTAGGCTACAGGCTACAGAACAAGACCCTTTCAAAAAAAAAAAAAATAAAAGTGTGTCTTAGTTACATGGTCACATGGTTCTGAAGCTGAGTTTTACAAGACCAATTTGGGGCAATTGGAAAATCTTGAGACATACATTCCCCAAATTTTGGTGAGTAGACTTTGTATCTGGGCATGGGAAGAAAGAGTATTCCATTAGAATTCGAACTACACAACCAAAGACAGCACCTGTTTATTTAGAGCGCTTAATTCTGCTCCTTCTCTCTTCCTTCGGAAAATAACAAGACGTCTCATTATATAGAAATTATTCTGCTTGCCAAATCATTCTTCAAAGTCAGACTGTGATGTAATTAAGATATGTATGCTTGTATTTTGGCAAGTTAAAAACTGAGATCCACACTAAATAAATTAGAATTGCTTTTGAGAAAACCAGACTACTCTTCCTGCCCTCTCAGATAAAATATGGCAAGTGAGACATGTCTGATGCTGGATATTCTGCTGTACTGAATACATGTGTTTTTCTTTTAAATGGTGTTAAATATGAGTAATCCCCTGTAATAAGCTCTTTGCCAAGTTCTGTGACTGCCATCCCAATGTTTTAATCTTGTTTTAAGAAGTATATAACTTGAGTATGTTCAAATTTTTAAAGTTCTTAGGAGAAAATGAGGAAACTATTTTTCTGTTTGATTTTTGCTTCCATTCAACTGATGGCTAATACACTTCTTAATACCTTTTGTTATCACAATAAAATAATTCAGAGAAAATGAGATGCTGCCCATGCCACTCACATGTAGATCAGGAAAAAAAATACATTCATCAAAACTCATGCTTTAAAAAAAAAAGAGTATTACTGTACTATTTTCAGTAGGGAGAATTTGATAGTGCTTTTTATTGCCTCTTATTTAGAATTGCTAGTAAAATTCTAAGACAGCACATTACCTTTGAGAAATTGTCTTTCTGAAGTCATGCCATAATGATAAACATTGTTACTGGGTGCTATACCATCCACATGATCACAATCCCGTCTTCTTTATGTAGATTGTACACAATAAAAAGAGTTGTAACTAAAGGTACCACCTGAAAATGAGTTTGTACATTAGCTCAAAAATTGTAAATGTAAGTAAAACTAAGTCACCACACAGTATTACTGCCTTATGCTTTATTCAACAAACTATATTTTTCAAACTTTCTATACTATTATGAATTAAAAGTGGGAAGATATCTTGGAGACTCATTTATATAAAAAACCAATCAAATAGATGTTTTAGCTATTTAAAATGATTGGGACATGGGGCAGAAGGAGCATCACATTTATTGACTGATTGATCAATTTTTGCTTTCCATAAAATGAAAATATAATGCATTTGAAAATTGTAAAAACCACAATGTAAAGTCAAGATTATAAGTGCATCAAAGTTGTGTGTGTGTGTGTTTTCTCAAGTCTTACTAAAGTACAACACATTAATTTTTTTCAACTTGCAGGCCATTTTCTAATTATTAGTGACTCAGTGATTAGATAAGTGTATGCAACTGCAAGATTGCTGTGCAGATTTTAAAAAATTCTGCTCTGTGACAATTATTCATTCTTCATAAGATTTGTTGAGAAAGCTTATTGATGAAATATTTAGTGGGCGGCCCAGTTTTCACTGCCTCCAGCCGCACATTCCTATTGTCTTGTGGAAATTTATTTGATTTTAATTTTTGTGTTATTTCATGTTAATTTTTGTAGGCACAAATTCATGCTCCTCTTAGGTTACTCCTTATGTGTACATTCAACACTGTGGTCCTTTTTTTTTTTCAAAGCTTACAATTTTTTACATAAAAGAATGCTATTCGTAAAGAAGCAGTGACGATTTAGAGATATATTCTGCCTTTAGAGTTTGAATTTTTATTATGTAGCAAATCTTTGTCGCACAAGTTTCTTCAAGGGCGGCCTTTCTCTCCCCTCCCTTCCTCCTTTGAAGCCCGCGATAGTGCCCGTGGTACTCTTGTCAGAAGGAAACTGTTTGTTGTTGCCTATATTACTACCCAGTGAGCTTTCGGTTCTTCCCTAAATAGGTTCTTATGGGGCAGGGATAAGACGGGTTAGGGAGAGGAGCCTTGTTCTGTCACTTTCCTGACCCAGGAACACCCCACCAATAAAGCACTAAAATAAAAGCGCGGAGCAGCCACAGGAAGTCTCTGAGGAAGCACTTTGTGACAGGCTGCTGTGTTGGACATCCTGACTGCCTCAGGAATTGGGCTCCTGGGATCAAGAGAGAAAAACGTGTAGCAGCCCGACTGACTCAGAAACTTTGAGAAGAATGCTAATAAGCATCTTGTTAAAATTCAATTCAACACGAGTTTCTTCCAGATTCAACAGAAATTCAGGAGATTCCGCCCCATTGTTTGGTTGTTGCTTCTGCAAATACATACTCGCTCCCGAATAAATTCAAAGCTGAAACTTGGGCTCGTTTAATTCACGCATTTGATGAGAGGATGCACGAGACAATGTGAGACTAAACAGCCTCGAATACCACAACCAGGGGGGTAAATAATTCTATGCTGAAGCTCTGCAAGAAATCTTTCCAACAATTGCGGAAGACTTACTTTATAATATAAACTATGTTTTAAAGAATCTATGTATTTAAGCTAATTAAATTTTGAGCAGATAGTTAAATTGTGAATATGATTACCTATATTATGTGTACATTAAACAAGGCAAGAAAAATTCTATTCAGATTAAATGGTTAAGTAAGACGTTTGAATATAATTCAATTGGTGCCACCTGCACATTGGCCTTTAAAGTGAAAACGAGGCGCCACACAAACAATGGTGTAACTGAAGCGGTGTGTGCAGTACTGAAGGGTTCAGTGTATCCCCACTCCAGTGGCACCCCCTCTCCACCTCAGGGGTTTCTTCAGTCCTCTCATTTCTTTGTGCAGATCTTTGATTTATGGTTTGCTATCTACTTCATGTAACTGTTGCATACATTTGAATCTAATCACCTTTATTACCACTCAAAACTATATTAACACTACAAAATATTAAAAAGACTAAGAACGTACATAGTATTGAAAGAAAAACAAGCTGTAAAGATTATTTCCTGCTTTTCAGAGTGGATATTTGCTCTTCATTAGGCAAGGTGATATACAGTACTAGATATTCCACATTGGATTTTGAAAAGGAAGAATTATCTACTACTCAACCTAATTCAATTCATTGACTGTGGAGGAAAAAAAAACATTATAGTTATGTGTTTATCATTGTGCAAACTATTAAGAATGTGAAATGCGGGGCTGGAGGAATGGCTCAGCGGTTAAAGTGCTTGAGCAAGTGTTAAGCCAAGTGCTAAGTACCCGAGTTCGATTCCCCAGCACCACGTAAGCTGGACATGGTGGCGCACGCCTGTAATCCCAGCACTCGGGAGGCTGAGACAGGAGGATTGCCATGAGTTGAAGGCCAGCCTGGGCTCTGAAGTGAATACAGGGCCAGCCTGGACCACAGAGTGAGACCTTGTCTCAAAAAAAAAAAAAAAAAAAAAAAAAGAATGTGAAGTGCAATTTATGTTCAAATATATGGAATCAATATACTATTTAAATCTCTGAATTTATAATTAGGTTCGGTTATTTGAGCATCTTGCATGTGGCTGCAGAGTGTTACCTAGAGACCACAGTACATATTACTGCTGCAAAGAGGTTGGTGAAACCTAAGTCAGTTGTGTGTAGGGATATAAAAATGGAGCCAGTTGTGTTTAAGTCTACATGCAAGCATCTCCATGTGGAAGCTGAAAAAGCTAAAATCAATGATCTAGGAAGTTCAACTCTTTGGTTTATTGTCAATATCATTTATTTAGTACTGAGAAGATTAAAAGATTGTAAAATATATGGAAGCTTATCTAATATATATATATATATATATATATATATATATATATATATATATATATATATATGAGTGGTATCTAGCATTAATTATCTCTTGAGGATTTGCTGGGTAATACATACAAATGGTCATATTTTAATATTTGCATTCTCTAATCAGAAAGGAAATTGATTTAATTATAACTGTAACACAAATATTAAAGATACAAAAATATTTTAATAACAGCACCATAAAAATAAATACACAGGAAATTAAATGACTTTTATTTCTAGTCAACATGTTTATAATTTTAACTTTATCGTGATGTATCTTAATGGATCAGGTACAAACTGGATTATATCTTTATAAGACCACAATGAAAATGTACCCTTATGGGTTTGACACTTTTTGGACAAATATAAATTCACAAATGGATTCCCAAAAGGAGTCATTGATTCTCTAGCAATCCTTCAGATTTTTGGATATTTTGTTTATTATCTAAAGAATCAATGTTAATGGATATCATATTCCAAAGATGGAATTAAGTGTGTTGAATACTAGCAAAACTACACGATGTAATCTATTTTGTGCCCTCTGATTCAGGACTCTATTCCCCAGAAGGTCCCAAAATTGCTAATGAGCCAAGGAATTGTCTTACCTCCTCACAGTCAAGTGAAGGCAGCTGCCTGGCACTGACCCAGGCACCAGCTTTTTTTTCACAACTGCTCCATAGAACCTTGATTACCAGGGACAAAATTTTCGGAGGGGGGGCGGGTGGCATTATTCTCACCTGTCAAGTTCCTTTTAGTCAGCCTGTCTGAAACTTTTTCTTGGGTAATATTTCTTGAATGAGACAGATACTTGCAGAAATTGATGTGTTGGAATATATCGCAGAGTGGATTTCTCTTTCTCCCAAGCCTTATTTTCATAGTTTAGAGTTGAAAGTCAGTGGTATTGCAAATATTTATCCAGTCTAACACTTCCTTCCAGACAACTAGACATGTTACTAAATCAAGCTTGTCATTATTGGCTCTTTCTTTCCTTCTATAAGTTCAATTACAAAAAAAAAAAAAAAAAAAAAAAAAAAAACTTGAGTCCAAGGGAACTTGTCCTTCACTGCTATGGGCCATGGACAGATATATCTAAATAGACACACCTTCCTTGCTAGACAAGAGCTTTTACCAGACAAAGCTTTACAGTTTTAATTATAGATTTTCTAATAATTTTGAAAATTGACTGTTGGATATTGAATATTAGTACATTTACCTGTCCTTTAAAGATTAATTCAGTAAGAAGAGAAGAAAATTTCTTTGATAAAAATCTTGACCACAAGAATGAGTCATGGTCACAACCGAACACGATTGTTCATGATTATGTTGAAAAGGATTTGCAGTGCTTTCTCTACAATGTTCTAGTACTGGAAGCAAAAACGCAGGGGTTGTGGTGGACTCAGTGATTCAAGTCCTTGCCTAGAATATGCAAGGCCCCACGTTTGATCTCCTGGCAAAGGGGTGGGATCCCAAAATTTAGGAGACTGAGGTAGGAGTACTGTTAAAAGTTCAAGGACACCCTGGGCCACCTAGTGAGTTTACCACCAATCTGGCCTACAGAATGAGACCATGACTCAAAAAAAAAAAAAAAAAAAAAAAAAGGATTAACAGTGGCTAACATTAGCTTCTTATTTCATTAGTTTAAATATCTGTTCAGTAACTCGGAAATAGCAAGTTCGAAAACATACAAGTCAGGCTCTTAAAAATAACACACATTTCTCTCTGGAATGAGATGGTATCTTAGCATTGTTTTGATGGCTAGAGATGTTGGGCATCTTTCCATGTATCTATTGGCCCTTTGTACTTCTTCGTGAGTGAACTGCCTCATTTCATTTGCCCATTTTTCAATAGGATCCTTTATTTTGGTGGGCTTAATTTTCTTTAGCTCCCTATGTATTCTAGTTATGAGTTTCTTATCTCAGGTGTTGGTGGTGAATATTTTTTCCCATTCTGTTGGTTCTTTATTTACAATGTTGACAGTTTCCTTTGCTGTGGAGAAACTTTTCAATTCGACAAGATCCCATTTGTTGATAATGGGGATAATTTCTTTTGCTCTTGGTGTCTTGTCAAGAAAATCTTTGCCTACCCCTATGTCTTTTAGAAATTTGCCTACTTTGTCTTCCAGAAGGTTTAGTGTTTCATTTTTAATGTTTAGGTCTTTAGTCCGTTTTGATTTGATTTTGGTGCATGGTGATAGGTGTGTGACTAGATTCCTTCTTCTTACCATCTCACTCCAGAGAGAATGGCTTATATCAACAAATCAAATAGCAATCAATGTTGGGAAGGCTGTGGGGAGAAAGGAACCCTCTTGCACTGCTGGTGGGAGTGTAAATTCATTCGACCACTCTGGAAAGCAGTATGGAGAGCTCTCCAAAGACTAGAAATAAATATCCCCTTTGATTGGGCGACACCCCTCCTGGGAATATATCCAAAAGAGGCCAAAACAACATACAACAGAGATATATGTATACCCATGTTCATAGCAGCACGACTATCAATAACTAGAATATGGAAGTCACCAAAATACCCATCAGCAGACCAGTGGATGCACAAACTGTGGTACTTATACACAGTGGAATACTACACATCTGTGAGGTTCAACAGTGTGGAGGTTTTCACAGGCAAATGGAAGAAACTTAGGAATATCATGCTTAGTGAAGTGAGTCAGAAGCAGAAGGTGAAACATCGGATGATCTCTCTGATATGAGAGACCCAGACCACAACTATCTCATGGAACTTTAAACGAAAGACAAAGCGAAAGAGGGGGACGGGGAGGGGGGTGAAGGGAGGGTAGGGGGAGGGACAAAAGGAGAACGAGAAAGCCCTTGTCACTTTGACAAGAAATGTATGTGCACAAAATGCTCGACTCCATTGTAAACCTGAAATTCTGCACTTGTACGTATCAATAAAATGGGGAAAAAATAACAGTTATGTAAATAATTTGTACTGTCAAATTTCAAATTTAAGTCATTCTACTGTGTGAAATGGTGTAATATTGAGTTTCATTCTGGACTTTACTCATGACTCATAACATTGAACGCTTTTATCAAACATGTTTTTTTTTTGCCATCTTTTAATCAGTGAAGTATCTGTTCAATTTTTGGAAGTCTTACTAGATTTTGATTTGGTGTGTTGAAAAAATTCTTAAATATTCAGCACCCAAATCCCATGCTAAGTTTCTTTGTTATGTTCTTCATATTTCCAGTTTATCTTTAATTTTCTTACTCTTGTCTTGAAAAGCAAGAAATGTTAGTTATGTTGGAGTTTGTTATTTTTATAATTAGTGTTTATTTTGTGTCCTGTCAAAACACAGTCTTAATACATGATTATTTTCTTGCTAAATCTATAAGTATACATAGTTTTCAGTTTTAAATTCACTCCTACAATCCATTTTGGTTTATTTTTTTATATGGTTAAAAAAGGTAGAGATACTCTGGATTAACATGGCATTTTGCAATTATAACTCTATGCATGTATGAATCTAATTCTGAACTTTTAAATCTATTTCTTTATTCTAAGTATTCATAAGTGAATATGTATATGAATGAATATAAATGAATATCTTGAATTATAATTCTTGAGGTCAGCTAGTGTGAGTCTGCTGCTTTATTAATCTAGTAATGTAATTTGTTTCTATCTCAATTTTCCAAATAACCTTATTTCTACTTTTAAAAACTGATTATAATTATTACTGAATTGAAACTATAGATCAATTTGAGGAAAAATATAATTGCATTTATTCTTCTGTTCTAAGAAAACCTTATAAGTATCTGTATAAGTGTTTTTTTTAATTTTGGTAATCAGTATTTTTAATTTTTTAATAATCTTACGTATAGGTTATTATTTATAAAAGGTCTTGATATGTAGTCTGTCATGGTCCTGAAATCGCTGTATAGCCCAGGCTAACTTGCAATTCATGACAATCCTCCTGCTTCAGCCTCCTGAGAGCTGAGATAACAGGCGTACACAATCATGCACAGTTCATGTGATGCTGAGGAATCAAACTCAGGGCACTGAGCTTCCTATTCTAGTACTTTAAGCTACTGTCTTAGGTGAAACTTTTTTAATACATATATTCACTAGGTTTTAATGTCTTCTTAATTCAGTCTTTTATCATTTTTTTCCTTTGGTGATAGTACTTATTGTGAAGCTCATATTTCATTGACCTCGCATCTCTGTGATACATATTTCTTTAACCTTTTACTTTTAACTTATTGCATGATTATAATTTAGGACTGTCTTGTGAATGTTATATGATTGACTCTTGACTTTTCTTTCAACATAACAGTATTTGCCTTTTCATTGTTTATATTTGTGAAATTATTAATATGGTTTAAATTAAATCTGTCACCTTGCTGGATCTTTTCTCGTTAATTTGCTTGTTCTTATGTCTTCTGGTCTTTAAGTTTAATTATTTAATATATTGTAAAATTCTGTTTTATTTCTAATATTGGCTTGTTAACTAAAGTTACTAATTTACTTTTTGTTTCTCAGTAGTTTAGTGTAATTATATATATACATATATATATATATATGTGTGTGTGTGTGTATATATATATGTATATATATATGTATATATACATATATATATACATATATATATATATTTTTTAAATTTGTTTTCAATTCAAAAATTGCTCTGCATTCTAAATGAGAAGTCTGATTAGCTATGGGCAAAATATGTTCTAATTTTATAAGTATACATCTTAAACTGAATCACTCTTCATACCAGGAAATAAGAGAGATTTTGATCCTTCTGCATATTCTTGACTTACACTTGACTCTAGTTTTCAGCCTATTTCCAGTCTCTTCTGTTCTGGCTAAAGTTTGATTCCAGTGTTTCTGAAGCAAAGGCCACACATTCTATATAATACCACTTTAACTGCTTAGATTACTATCAATGATTGAAAATTCAATCAAATGTTTAAGTTGCAAAAATAAATCTTACTAGACTAAAATAGATATTGCCAAGAACAATGGGGCAAGTGGGTTGCATGTTATCTGAACAAGGGCGAATATGTTGGGAGAGTTTACTGGTGATATATCTTTTATTATAACACAATATTCTAATTTAAAATTTACCATATTTTGATCACGCATTGATCAATCATTTACAAATATTTTATCAATAAAATCCATTAGAGTATGCCTTCATGTACCTTATTCATCATAACTCAAATTCTACACTCAAATTCTACTCTCTCCCATCCCCCACTCACCTACACACCTAGAAACCTCTAATGTCCTTTCGGGCTCTGCTGTCTGCCTGCACACCTGTTGTAGTCACCTCATAGAATTGGAATTATGTAGGCAGTGCTCTTTTTTGTGACTAGCTTATTTTTCTCAGCATAATCTCACCAAGGTTTATCCCACTGAAGCACATGCTAAAATTTTCTTTATAAAGTTGAAGGACACACACACACACACACACACACACACACACACATTATATATATGTGTGAGTGTATGTGTATATATATATATGTGTGTGTGTGTGTGTGTGTGTGTGTTTTATACATTTTGTGCTTGTGAATAATACTGCCACAATGCAAATATCTGTTCGAATACCTACTTTCAGTTCATTTCAGAATACACACACAAGTGGAGTTTCTAGGTCTCATAATATTACAACCCTCTAGGAATTGTTCCACTATCTCCCACAATGGTAGAGATGGATTCCAATTTCTGTACATTCTTCACAAATATATTATTTTTCATTTCTTTGATTATAATTATAGTGATTGTAAGGTGATTTTTTCTACTTTTTTCCTCTAATTTATTAACAGGGAAAAACATTTTTACAGGGAGGCAACAGTGACAGTCTGGTGATGTGGGCCCTTTTTTTGAATGCTAACATATGTGGCAGTCTGTCTCGATATTTTTCATAAAATACACGAGACTGAGTAACGTAGAAAGAACTGAGACTTATTTCTCAGTATATGGAGCTGGGAAGTTCAAGGTCAAGATAGTATTACATGGCCAGGTGTTTCTCACTACATCCTCACGTGGTGAAAGTCGGAGACACAAAAGAAGCCAAAGCCGAGTCCTTTCAGCGGAAGAGTGAAGGACAAGTTGGTTCTGCAGTGCCTGATGCTACGTCACATCTGCCATTTCTCACTCACATGGGGGATGCCCTCAGGTCTTAGTCATCTCCCACATGCTTCATCATGACTTCATATATGGATTTTTGGGACACAAGCATTCACAGCATAGAAAATCTATCAAAAGACAAAAGTGACTCAGTGATCAACTTAAATGTTTTAACTACTTTTAAAATCATTACTCATCTATTCAACTTAAACATTTAGGTAACTGTGGTTTTTCTTATATGATATTAAATCAAGTATGTACACATATTTTATTTTGTTAACAGAGAAGAACATGCATTGCAGTTTATTTAATCAGATACCTAAGAATTGCTTAAATATAACCTGTCCATATGAGCAGCCTGTGACCCACCCATGGCCCTCTCCTTTCCCAGGTAATTGAACTGCTGGAATAGGCAGCAGCTATCACTGTGCCCCTTCTCATACATAGGGCAGCATATCCACAATTCATTTCATATATCTGAGAAATAGTAGATTACCCAAAATGATCACATCTTCAAAGACATGAAGTTTAAAATTAAATTGGTTCAGTGCCAGAACAGTCTTAATGCCTTGAACAATGTAGGAATTTGAATAAACCTAGTGTCGAAGTTAAACTCAAAAGCTTATAAGTATTAGGGTCGTTTTTTCAGTTAAGGAGGATTTTGTGCAATGACATAGACTAAATCGATGCAAGAAAAAAGGTAGTTTATGTTTCCAAATGACCGACTTAAAAGTATATTTATGCAAAACAGTTTAGCTGCATATCAATGACTATCAACAGCTGGAAACATGCATTCCCTTTCAAATTTTGTGAACAATACTGCTCACATAGTTATTTCATGAAATTAGACTAATTGATCAATGCTGGATCACCTACGTATAGCATACATGTGATTTTGCTTCAAGATTATGTTTAGTTTTAAATCCTCTGAGACTTGTGTTACACAGCCACTTCTACAATGACTATAAATACACACCATTCTGCTTATGACAAATGTGTCTTCGGTCTGTAAAATATGTTAAATTAGATGCCTTCTCTCCCGGGAGAGCCATGCCTGGGAGTGTGTATCTATATAGATAGGTTGAGTGAGGAGAAATTTATTTTAGAAATTAAAAGCTATTTAGACGTGGTTCCAGTTTTTCAGCTTTTCAAGTTGGCATATTTATCAAAATTCAATCTCATTAGAAAGAAGTGTTAAATAGAAATGACATGGACATACATAAATCTATTGTCTCTTTAAGAAAACCTTAGAAATTGCTAATTCAATGTCAACTTGCAGATAATTTTGTACTTCAAGGAATGGAAAATAAAAATTAGAATTATTATTTCTCTGGATATCCTTAAAATTAATATGTTTTGAAATATGCTAATGGTGCTTTTTGATTTCTTTTATCTTTCTCTGATATTTTTAACTTAAGCTAATCAATGCATCAAGTGATGAAAACATTGATATTAAGTATGTAAGTTAAAAACTCATAGGGGTGTTAACTTTTCTAGTTATTATAATAGTAATATTAGGGTCTCAGTTTTATAACTTTGATAACTAAGTTTAAGAAATTTAGAATCTTAACAGTATAGAAAAAGTCTTTCTTTCCAATGTACAATCATATCAGTTTTCAATATTATCACATAAAACCATTATAGGGTCCACTGTGTGTATGTGCACATATTTTAATGATAGATATTGAAAAATAGGATGGCAGTGATAAAATGACCAATGAAGCAAGCTAAATTATGAAATAAGGATGCTGTTATCTGAAATCACAGTGAGAAGACTGAAGAAAACATGAGCACTAATATAAAAATTGTATAATTTTTTTCATAATGCTTTTATTGATAGTGTTAAAGTTAGAAAAAGTGAAATCATTTTTAAAGCCTTTAATAATCTTCAGAATACAGTGTCATTTCCAATTTTTCACTAACATTTTTAAAAGAATTGAGCTGGAAATGTTTCCAGCCATGAAACATATATTAAGTTCCTATGAATAAAGATGGATATTCTAAGTTGCTTAAAAGTCAGAAATCTGAATGACACGGGATCAAAGGTAAGCTGGTTGGTTTGGTAACATGTCCTCAGAAGACAAGAAAATGAAGATGGCTACACAGGAAGTCATATGGCTGACAGAATTGGCAAGAGCATGATAGGATCACAGGTTACAATATCCATTAGTGCAGAGCAGGCGTTTCAAGGATGGTGGTGACAAATATAGAGTCATTCATAATCGACCTACACATAACTAGCCTAGATTCATGAGTCAAAATGTCCAAAAGGACCATTTCATGAATGAGAACTTGTGAGTGAGCAAAACACTAGAAAAAAAAAATGTGTTGCTATGTATGTATGCTATTGTAAGAAGGACGCAAGAATCCCAAAGCTTTATGTATCATTTGTAATTGAGAAAGCAATATCTTAATAGCTCCCTATTCCTAATATTTCAGCAAGTGTATAGATAGGAGTTCTTTAGAGTGAAGAATGAAATTTTGAAATCATTGTCAACTTGAGGCAGTGATACTGCTCAGTGTCACTGTTACTGGTAATCATGATATCTGGATAAAGACCAACTACTTCTCTGCCTTTTTTTTTTTTTTTTTTGAGAAACAAAATGGCTACAGTCACACATTGCCAGGTGAGTCTGGGGCTGCAGCTACAGTGTCCTTACATCTTGTGACATTGCGCACTGGGCCTGCTGCCTCTCTCTCGAGTGTGATTTATCATCCTTGCTCTGGGTAAGAACTAGAACTGACCTTGCCAGGTCTTCCTTTGTCACTGCCTAAAAAGAAATGTACAAGGACGAAGCCCACGCAATGAGTCACAAAAGACTGCAAATCAGCTGAAACGCTTTCAGTTCTATACAAAACCACACCGATATGCCATCGCAAAATTAAGATGTCTGTGAAAACCTTGTGAGAAGAGAGATTTGATTGAAGGAGTCTTCTAACATTAAACATACACTAGTGTGGTTTGATGTTATGTAACTTTAAAATTTTTAAATTATTAAATAGAAACGTAAAAGAAAACCATCCTATTATAAACTTGTTTTGCTGAGCTGTGTCAAAAGAAATTAACAAAGGATACATGACTTTAGCAAAATAATAGCACAAAGACAGTGAGCATAACTTGAATATACAAAGAGATAATGTATTGAAGGAAAAAAATGGGAAAAATGTTGCTATGTCATGGTCAGGTAAGAAAAAAGACTAAAGGAATAAAATTAGGTCTCATGAGTGAAAAGTCCATTCTGAATAAATGGAAGTACATATAGCAGGTAGGTAACTTACAGAGATTTATTTTTTAAAAAAAATTGACAATATATTACATATGTTTTGTCATGTGTAGCCTAACACCTTAAAGCACATTTGCTCGTAAAATAGCAAAATCTAGCTAATTACCATAAGCTTTATCATTTTATCGTTTTTGCACTGAGAACACTTAACATTTATTCTCTTAGTATACCTGGAGAATAAAATATATGAACTTTAATTTTTCTCAGCAAGCTATGTAATAGATTTCTTTAATTTATTTCTCCCAATTGAATTTTTGCAAGTTTTGACTAACTTTTTCTCACACTCTGCTTCAAACCCCAGCCTCTGGCGACAGACATTTTATTCCCTCCTTGCATGAGTTCAATTCTTTTATATTCCACCTAGGCATGGGGTCCTGGTGATTTGTCTTTCTGTGCCTGGCAATTTCACTTGACATATGACCTCTAGGTTCTTCAAATTGTCTCAGTAATGGTTGAACTTGAAATTTGATAGCTGGGGATTAGTATAGCACACTTCTGTTTTTTTCAGGATTCTTTATGGTAACATGACTTTGGATATTGCGTCTGGTCCTTGGTTCCTTTACCTCTAGGGCTCTCCCTCTTATCTGGTTCCCCACTGCTGTGAAGTGAGCAGGGTGTTTTGGTTTTTTTGTTGTTTGTTTGTTTGTTTATTACTTGGAGGCAGTCAATCATGAGCTAAATCCTCTGAAACTATGAACCAATGTAAAGCTTTCTTCCTTTAAATCATGAATATTGTACGTTGTGTCCCAGAAACAAAAGCTGAATAATCTGGTCACAAATGACAGGATGTCCTTCTTTATAAGTCTAAATAGTATTTTGGGGTTTTTGTATGTGTATATGTGTGTTTTTCATACAGTATATATAGTTTTTTTATCCATTTGTTGATTGAAGGATACTTGGAGTAGCAGATGGGTGCCATATCTGAGCTACTGTGAGCAGTACTGTCATATAGCGGAAGTTCAGGTATCTCATTGACACACTGGTGACCTTTGTCTGGATGTATACACAAATGGGTTTCTGGGGACATAAAGTAGTTCTATTATTAACTTCATTATGTTGTATTTTGATTTAGCAATGCTGAAGATCAAACCTAAAACCTTGTTTCTGCTAGGAAAACATCCTAGAACATGAACAATCTGCCCAACATCTACTTTTTTGTATTGGACACATTAATGTATCTTCCCATCAACTGAGTCAAACAGTTTTCCTTCTCCACATGCTCACCAATATTTAATATCTTTGTTGTTTGAACAGTAGAGACCTCAGCAGTAGTAAATATCTCATCAAAGTAAGGATTTCCATTGTCTTAGTGAGTAGTGACATTCATATCTCACTTGCCATTTGTATATCTTCTTTTGAGAGGTGTTTTTCATGTATATTACCCATTTTAAACATTTTTATCGCTATTGATTTTTTTGAATTACTTATATATATTTTATATCCATCTATCAGAGCATGTGGAGCATGTGTTTATTCTCTGTTTGCTCTGCTGAGCTTTCAATTTGATATAATGCTATTTGTTTATTTTTGTTCTTGTTTTCTGTGTTGTGAGGTCATATAGAAATTTTTTTCCATTAATTCCATTGTCCTAAAGCATGTCCTGTGTGGATTCCTCTAACATTTTCCTTAGTTTAGACTTACACTTAAGTCTTTAATATATTTTACTATTTATGTATATGGTTGAGATAGGGGCTTAATTTTGCTCTTTTGTATGTGTGTAGAAGTTTTGCAGGGCTTCCAAATTCAACTCGGTTGAGATGGACATTTAAGAGCACTAGGAAATGTTTTTGTAGAGAAAAGAGCATATTAGAATCAATACTCAAATACTTTTTTCTGAGTTTATAAGACAGACATTTTGATGGAGATTGGACTATTAAGGAGCATATTTTAAAATCAAACATGCATTTTCATAAATTGATTTGCCTTATTTGTTTCCTTAGGGAAATGCATAAAAGATAAATTTTGCTCTTTTCTACATTTATTAAATAAATTTCTAAAAAAATTCTTACATAAAGTTAGTCAAATGAAACTTTGTCATTGCAGTTAATAACTCAAAAAATACCAATATGAAAAGCAAAGATAAATTTTAGTATATTTCTAGTGAAACATTATAGAGTAATTTTAAATACCTACTGCTAGGATTTGGGTCTGGAAGGTCCCCTAAAAGCCTCATGTGCTTGAGTGAATGACTGTGAAACTGTACATGTTGGGAAGCAAGGCCTGGCTGGAACGGGCTGGAGCTGCAGAGAATGAATCAAGATGTTGAGACTGGAGGATGCCGAGGGTGGAGTTTTCGGATGTGTGTTATTTATTTGTGGGCAGGGAAGCGTGGGAAGGGCATACCAACTGGGTGGCGGATGCCCAAATAGCAGCTTGAAGTAATTAAAGAAGGGAAGGGAACACCTCGTTCTAGCTTCTTCCTGGAAAGGTTCTGTCTTTGCCTGGATGTCCAGATATTAAGTTGTCCCTCATTCATTTGGCTTCTGTCTGTAATGTGGGAGAAGCTCTCCAGCTTCTGCCATGTGCTTTTACTGTTTACCAGCTGATCAGCTGACCATGAACAGACCACGTGAGACTTTCTGAAACCGTAAGCTGAAATAAATCTCTCCTCCTCTTCAGTTGTGGATGTCAGAGATTTGGTTCCAGTAATGAGAAAGTAAGAACCCTACAATACAAAAATAATTTTAAATATTGAATTAATCCCCGCTATGGTTTAGATCTGGAGTATCCTCCAAATGCCTTGAGTAATGGGATATCAAGACATAATTGTTTGTTGATGAAGATGGGTTCTGGCTGGAAGAGGCAGTTGTTTAATGTTTGAGGAAAGATATTGAGAATGCGTAGGAAAGAGATTTCAGGTGTTGTTATTGACTTGTGGGCCAAAAAGTGAGAGAAGGGGCGCTCACCCTCGTGTGTGGGCAACTGGCATCTCAAAATACTTGAAGGAAGAAGAAACATTTGTTACAGCTTCTTCCTGAGAAAGCTCGTGATTTTGCCGCTCTTTCACTTGGTTCCTGTCTGGGATGAAGTGATCAGCTCTCCAGACTGTGCCATGGGCCTTCTCTGTTGCTGGCTGACCTATGAATAGATGGTGTGTGAGAGAGATCTTCTTAAACTGCGAGCTAAATAAATCTTTCCTCAATTTGTGGATGTGGAAGATTTTGTCACAGCAACAAGTAATATGACAATCTCACAGACAGTATATTGCGACACAGAAATGATTTAAAGTGAGAATGTGTGATTTAAAGAAAATGAGGTTCAAGACAGGTGAATCTCACCAGAAATAAAACAATGGTAAAATTTAACTTGCAACATACAGGAGTCAAAATTAACTTTTGAATACAGAGTGTGTAAATTGTGTATACATATATATAAATCTAATGCGATGTAAACTGAATAGTGTACTGTCAGCATACTGTATTTAGTATAAGTTATGTCAAAACATAAAAAAGAAAAAGACTATCCCTGGAGATTGGATAGATGAAAGTGATTATAGGACTAGGGGTATGTATCCAGTAGTGGTCATCTCATCCATGAAACATGGTGGCGATATTGACTAAGTTGAGTCAGTTGAAGATGGAGTAAAATTTTAAGATTTACAAATAATTTAGAAAATAAACCACAGTAACTTAAGGATAGTCTAAGTATGAATGTTAAAGAAAACAGGATGAATAAATTGATTCTCAGAAATATAGCATGAGAGTTTAAATAGATGATCTAGTCATATCGGAGAAGCAATAGATGGGCATGCGGTAACAGAGGTTGCTTGGAAAGTTCAGTTATCGGTCCATTAAATTTGAAGTGAGGTAGCCAAGTGAATAAATAAGACCTTTAGGTACATTGCCAGACATGATGATAGAGGGATTGCTTGGAAAAGCACTGACACATAAAATGTTTGAGGATGGAGTTTTCAAAAGAAGAGAGAGAGAGAGAGAGAGAGAGGTGTCTAGAACCATCTTTTCAGAAATTAAGGTTGAGAAGTATGACAGGAGAGGAAGCACTGGCAAAAGTTATTCTTAGAATAGCCATCCAGGCAAACCTGGGACACATTGTGAGTTCAAGATTAACCTGGGATACAGAACCAAACCATGTCTCAGAAAAAAGAAAAAGTAATGGCCAGAGGACAGGAAGAAAATAAATAGGATCGTTATGGTGTTTAAAAGCAGTGGGTTTCCATATATATATATATATATATATATATATATATATATATATATATATATATATATATTAAATGGTTGAATTTTTCTTTGACAGTTATTTAGCATAAAAATGGTCATGGATATCTTAGTAAATAAAAAATCTCAGCACAGTAATGGAAACAAGTTAGAGGAATAATAAAATGAAAAATGTGAAGGCTATGCATGATGTGAATACAGACATCCCTCTAAAAGGAATTATGTGCAAAAAAGTTATAAATCGATAAAATCATAACTACAATCAAGAAATCAAGTAACAATGTGTTTAGCTAACATTTCTTGTATTTGCAGTTTTTGAGATGTATAATATGTTTTATTTCTGGCAGAAATAATTGATAGAAAAAAGATTGAGTTTATAAAATCTATTGGAGTATCCCTGTATTGATAGAGTTTTCTAGAAAAGAAAGATTTGTAAATTGGTGAAGTAGTGAATTGTGTATGTTTTTTTCACATATTATAGGGAAAGAGTACAAAAATAATTTGATTCAATATTGAAGAACTGAACATCACTCGTAATGTATATTTTCACCTTTGATCTAATTCTCAGGAAAGGATCTTGCATTTGAAATTTAATTTTTCCAGGTCTGTTTAACTTTGCATTTCTTTGCAGCAACAACAAAAATTGTACTTTTTATTCTTGAATCTCCAGTTATTTTTGAATTTAAAAGTGGTAATATAGAATATCAAATGCCTGCTATTTTCTTGATCCGGCAATTACTAAAGTCCCTTCGGTACCTTAGATATGTAACTCCTTTCAAATCTATAAAATATTTTCAGTATGTGAAGTTCGTGCACGAATGTGGAAGCATCCAATTGTTTCAATGTTAGTAAGAATACGTATACACTTTAGAGACCACTTTGATGTTTTTTTTTCCTCCTCTTTGCTTCTGACGTCAATTTTGTCAGAAAGAAGAGTGAGGTAAGGCTGGCCAGAGGACGGGAAGAAGAGACAATGGCAGATGCAAACAAAAAGTAGAAAACAAAATTGCCACTACCAAAGTGTCATCCTATCTGTGAAATAAAATTTATCGAAAGGAAACTTCTTCATAAGAAAACTTTTGAAAACTTACTCAAATAGAGGCCTTACTTGTTTCGTAGCAAAAGTTCCTCTTTGTTGCATCAGTAGACCCTATGAATGAATTAGAAAATGTGCTCCATGTATTCACTGACATGAAAAACTTTTTACTTGGTACCTTGAAGACATTAACTTTGTGCCTGCTGACCTTCACAGTCAGGGACTCCTAGGAATTCAAGAAGCAAGTGGTAGATTTAAAGATAAGACACATATGTGATTTAGATGAATTTGAGTGGCAATGTGATGTTTGATCACTTCCTGATCATCCTGATGAGCGATCTCCTAAGGTTGGTGGTTAAGACAGTGTATATGGAGAACCTGGGAGCAGAGCAGAAAGGACACTTACAGTGAGTTATTAGAGGTCATGTCAATTTCACTAGATACCAAGTCAAATTGGCACTATTAGAATGAAATACCTGAAACAGGCAACCTTTGGAAGGGGAGGGGCCACTTTAGCTCAGTTGAAGTGGTTCAAGATTAGATAAAGAGTCGGGGGTTATGCATCGATTTAGCCTTCTGTGAGTACAATGGATGGCATTGGCAGAAGAATTTTCTAAAGCAAATGATAATGTCTTAGAGTAGAGAGAAAGAAGGTAGAGACGAACTCAAGCTTTTGTCACAGCCCTCTCTCAAGAAGCAACCTAGAGTCTCACAGGGGATGTCTACACAAAATTCTACCTTTGAGAGCCACACAACTCCCAAGTTGTGCCTCTACAGGAACCCTAACATATGGGCCTTTGTTGAACACTCATCCAAATAATATTAAGGCAGTGCCTGGCATTGGTCCTTTATTTTAGGTCTTCCACTACATGTAACAACATTGAATAGACAGTGAGGCATGATAGGTCAAGACCAGTGGCATGGCTGGAAATAACACTCACAAGTGGTCAAGAGTGCAGTGATGTATGTAAGCACAATTAGAGATGAATAGCCATATATTTATGACTATGGGAACACATTAAAAGCATTGTGACATTAAAAATGTCCACATTCTTTTACTCATCATTATAAACACTAGCAGCATAGCTACACACAGTTTACCCCTCCCAAAAATAAACTACTAAAATTCCAATTAAAGCAATCTTTATTTTCAATAAAAGTTTCAGATGGATTGTGGTGAGGTGGTGTTTTGTTTATGTGAGCATTATTGATTTTATGTTAAAATTGGCCATGCTTTGTTAAAATAATTATTGCTCAGGTTTGTTGATAAGGTTCCATTAGCCAAATAAATAAAATAAATTTGCAGTCCAGCCGCATCCCACTCCTGGTGCCTGGGAAGACGAAGTCTTTCCCGGTAGCCTTCTCACCAGCCCAGCTGTGTACCTCCAAAATCACTTGGCTAGTAATTAGGTGTTTATCAGATTCTTTCTGAAAAGGCACGAGACAGTTATCTGACACAATTATCTTTGAAAATTGAATCCTCCATTTCTAGCCCTGCTGAGGACATTGAAAGGAACACTGAGAGGCTTAAAGCTGAACGCTTTTCAGAAACCCTCACTTTCTAGAATGAAAGCAATACAATTACCAGGCAGAGGATTTTTCCACACTTTTCATGCACAGCCTTTTGTGTGTCTTTTATTTTTTGTTATTTCATTGTGTGTGTTGACATATGAAAATTACTTTTGACCTGTTCTTCTGTTACTTCATTAAAGTATCTCTTCCTCTCGCATTATTAATAGTCCATCTGAAATTGAATGCTTATTCCTTTTGTCCTCATCCGGCTGCTATATCTTCATAAACTGACCCAACACAAGCCATCACAATTGTTAAGATTGACTAGGTTATATGTGCGCTTTGGATAACGACATTTCTACAGCTATTTGCTCTGAAGCAATCGAAAAATGTGCGACTGATTCAACTGTTAATGCATAATCTGATCATGGCTTAAAAATTAATATCATAGTTTAATATGTACAGTTGTAAAAGAGAATAGTTATTTAGACACTAAAAATCAACTCCAAATAATAGATTTTAATTTAAATGTCACATCCATTTAAAATGATGCTGTGAATTTTTTCCCAATAGAATTGAATTAATTTTAGGTTTCCATACACATTCAAAGCAGTGTGAATTTGTATAGAAATGAACTTGTGTAGGAAATAAAAGCAAGCAAGAGAAAAATAGCTAGATATTTTTGTTCCACTGAATATCAGTAAGGATGTTGTTTGTGAGCATCTTCAGCCTTTAACCACTGTGATTTCTTGCAAAATGTAAAAGCAATCATCATAGAAATGCGGATTTTATAAATACCATAGATTTTGTATTTGTATTCATCTCCTTTGCAGGCGCATTAGCTTAGCCACATATTACTGTGTTCATATTACTATGTTCATTCAACTGTACATTAATGCAACAAATATTTAGGGGTGGCTACGTGCAAGCATGGTAATGGAACTGCAGAATACTGCAATAGATATCTCAGCAGTCACCTGACCTCCCAGCTTCCCTACTTCCAGTTTATGGGTCACAATTTTAGGAGAAGGAATTGCATTTGCTCAATGCATCTTTCAGCTTAAACATGTATTTCCACACCAAGCTCTCCATATTTTGGTCTCATTAGATTTTGTCAGCATTATCTCTAATCAGCCTGTCATATTAACATATATGTTTCATACTAATATATATATAAAATTTGAAACCCTGCCAAAGTGTCCTCGTTTAGTGTTCTTCAGGCAGGAAGACTTTTCTTGACACCGTTGTTTGCACAGGCAGTACTGTAGTTCCGTTTTCCTTCTCCAGTCCTGCACTGTTGGCCCAATCAATAATTACTGCTCCTTCAAGATCCATTTTAAATGATCGCTTCTGTGATGAAGATTTTCCAGTTTCCACAAGTTTGGTTCCTTTGTTCATTTTTCGCTCCCATAGCACAATACTCTATAATGTGTTGTTGAAATGGGAACTTTGTATTTATTTGACCTTAATCTGTTTTTTCTACATACTGTAAACTCTTCTAGAGCAAGAACTGCCTGATGCATTCTGTGTCCTAGGATGGCACATAATAGTACTGAAGGAACGTCTATGACATAAATTAAGAGTCATGAGTATAAACAGGTTATGTATGTTTTTTCTGTGCATTTGTGTGTGGTTGGGGCTATGTTTTTATATGTTTTGTAAATTTTTTGACTTTGTTTTATATGTTTTGGTATGTTATGTGTTTCCATTTTTCCTATTTTTTATTAGTATATGTATGCTCTGCACAATGGTTTAATGGAGTTTGAGTATTTAGCATATATATATATGTATATATGTATATGTATGGCCTCAGTGTTGCCCTCTCTTCCCCTCCTCCTTCCTGACCCTCCTGCTCCCTCCTTCATCCCTCCAGACTCCCACCGTCGCAACAAGTATGTTCCATAACATACCCAGATACAGGCGTTTTATACAACAAAATGGCTATGTTTATTTTTTAGCTGGTATTGAGGATTGAATTCAGCATCTTCACATTGACTTAAGCCTTTTTTATTTTATTCGTTTGTTTGTTTTTGGACAAGGTCTACCTCTATAGGTCAGAGCTGGTCCCGAGTTCGCCATGTAGCCGAGTTTCATGTTGAACTTGAA